>JAPQWV010000124.1:1200000-1638695 GCA_027422505.1 Craterostigma plantagineum | reverse complement strand
GTTGAGAACTGATCAGTTGTCGCTTTGGCCCGTAAAGGAGGCACGTGGCTGTGGATGCTTAATGTGTGCCACTATGCAGACTGAGAATGAGTGTTATCCAAGTGTGTAGTACATGTCAACCCATTTTCGGCTTCGCATAAAAATGACCCAGCTGACCATTGGTGTTTTGTACATTTATATGTTTCATGTAAGATGACTTATATCACTGGCAAATCTTGGACTAACATGGTGTAAGGAGAGGACTGATTAGGAGGAAACTTTAATGATAGCGAAAGACATGAAAACATGGGCTTGGCCCCCTTGGCATCCATTGGTAATTATGACAGTATCTTTCTGCAATATCCATGTTCTTTTAACTATCCATTTATTATTGGTTTAGAATGTGAACCCAACTCAGTCCTCTTTCGAACACTGAACTGTGTTGGGATAACTTTCATTCACAAATTCTTTTGATTGCTTGGATTGGATGTTACATCTCTTTATGATGTTCCCCAACAAGAGTAAGTGCATCTGTGCATCACATACTTAGTTGTCCCACACGCTTTTGGATTCAGAATTACAACTTTTGATTGCTGAGCGTCTTCAATAAATAAGAGTGGACGAAGAAGGCGACATTTAGAGGTTGAAGGTTGACTAACTTAGCCATTGATCTCTCTCATTCTCGTCATTTATCACTCATCAGCTTATTTAGTGCTTCAGACTTCATCTTATCTTCAATGTTAGCTTCGTTAATGCCCAACTACGTACAGTGTTTCGTGGAATCAGATAGAACATGTAATATATATATATATATATATATATATATTATTGGATATATCAAAAGGATGATGTCATAGATTGCAGGATCATGGATGAGGCGTCTACCCTAAGCGTGTTTCACTTCAATGACGAGCACTACTTCAATCAGCTGCAAACTAAGTGATATCCTTAGCTACCTCATTGTTTTTTTTTCCTTCTTTTACAATACAACGTGGATTACAATATAATGATTCTTCCCCAGAGACAAATAATATAAAGTTATCCAACTGCTACTATGAAGTGACATCTCTATATGCTTAGCAATAGTTTCTTGTTATAAAATATATCTGTTTTCAGTGATTTCCTAGAGTTTGATAATCGTTATGATAACAATGGTTGGTTGTAAAGCGAAAAGGGAAGCATTTTATTATTAGTAAGGGATCCAAATGTAATTGTAACGCTAACTTCTTGGCTGGTCTATTCGAGAAAAAAGGAGAAAAGAGTTGTAGGCTATTTGCTTTTTATTTTTCTTTATCGTTGCTATCTGTGTCTCGAGTAAGCTATAGGCATGCAAAAAAACCACTAACAAGCAGAATTGTAATCAAAATTTCCATAAATTCGTCAAGACTCGGCAAAAATAAGAGTCATGGAAACAACAATGACAAGTACAAAAGCTCGAAATCCACCGCCCAACACTGTATGTGCTTAGAGAAAGCTATATTTACCTATAACATTGGTGTGCTTTTATGACTGAATGGATTTGGAGTATGAGAGAAGAAAAAGAAAGCCCACATATCTCTGACTTACAAACTATCTCCACTGTGTGTTGTGGGACATGAAAAAGTTGTAATCTGGGTGGTTGACTTGCAACAATCGAAGCCAATTATCAGCAGCACGCAAAAGGGAGTTGACTTTCTGGAGTTCATTAGCTCCGCCACCGTTCAACTCTGAAACCTTGAACTTGTACGAAACAAGCCCGAAGCTCGGTAAAGATAGCTTGCTTCCACCGTCGGGCAATCCTATCAATCAGTTGATTCAAACACTTAATAATGTATATATGTCAAAATGACTGGAAAAGGAAAAAGAAAATTGCTTACTTCTAACAGGTTTTGCTAGGGAATGGAACGTTAGGAAGCAGGCATCAATATTTTGCAGTGTGGGACCAACTGGTATCCTGTATATGGGATACCTTCACAGTAGGAAAACACCCCATGCATCATCATAAATCATTCATTTCAATTTTCAATGAGAACGAACCAATCACTACTGCTAATGGTGTTAAATTTAAAAGCTTACCAAGCAATAGATATCCAACTTGATGGAGCCAGATCACAGCTTCTGTATGTTTTTAGATCAGGAAAGCGAGAGGCTAGTGACAGCATCTGATTATTACAAGGAAAAATTGAAGGGATTTCACATTGGTGGAACAATATTTAGTGGGTAGTGCAAAATTTACTAAATAGGAGGGACAGTAATGCTTGCCTTATCAGCTAATGGTTCCCGATGAAATGGAAGCTCCCTCTCGAAGTACTCGAAAATAAGTAGACCAGATGGATTACCAGCATCATTCCCATCAGTTACAGAATCACTTCTCCCTGAAAGTCTGCTATATCCTCGAGAATCATTGGGTGCTCTCCCAGTAGCACATTCACTTCCATCACTGCTTGTTTTCCCGGGATGAGTAAGTATCACTCTCTGAACCAGGTCGTCTGTGAAACGTGCCAATAATCAAATACACATCTAAGCAGAGCAATCAATAATGTTTTGACAGGTTGACCAATATGGTCCACAAGGTATAGCATAAGAGTTTAAAGAAGAAAATTACACAAGTCAACACAAGCTCACAACCAAAGGGAGAAGAGAGGGGATGGAGAAATCACCTATGCTCAGTTTTACGTTTTGAGGGGTCTATGTAGAGTTGAATGCCGGAGAGCGATGGCACATAATATTGATCAACAGAATCACTTCCATGTAATAGCAGAGGAACTCCAACACCATAGACACTCCGCTCTCGAAAAGACTCCAAAGATCACCAAGAATGAAGTACGGATGCAACTTCTTGCCATGGTTTTGTCGCGTGCGCATGCTGGTCTGCAAATACCGACCCGATTAAGCACTCCCTACTTAAATGTATTTATACCAGATGATGATAAATGATATCTACTTTATAGGTTAATCGCTGACAACAGTTCTTAGCGATAGCACAGCTGTATACATGGACTTACAGAAAATATTATATATTTCAATCTTGACGAAGAACGGCGTAAATTACCCATTTTGAGAGGTCACACATTGTATCAATTTATGCTTTCAAGCATTTTACACGAGCACAATAACACAACAGAACATGATAAACCAAACATCTTCCCCTAAATCAGCGGTTGCAGATCAACAGAGAACCTCTGAGATATAAACAACAAACTATTTCTCCTAAACAAGCTTGACCAACCAGTCAAAGGCCCCATACAAAAAGCATTAGACAATAGTAAATCTTTCCTGCAATCACCGAATGACAACCAACACAATAAACCCTCAAGAAGGCAACCAAATTGCAATTGCAAAACACCCACGTTAGGGTACCAAATAAGCAGCAAGCCAAAAAGAATGAAACAACTAACGCAAAAGACATTTCAACTATTCTATATCATTTTCATCCCCAAAATGTAAAAACAAAAAAAAAAAAATTTCAACCATCTCATATACCCTAGAAAAATGCTGAGCGGGCACAACGGGAGTTGTATGTTCCAAGAACCGATCCAAATACGAATCGGACGCAATTTCTCTTTTGGAGGACGTTGTCGATGAAGAAAACCGATGACTCCGACGTTGAAGACTTGGATTTAGCTTCTTGTTGCTGCTGCTGCTGCTTCCTCATCGCTGGTGGGCTGTAGTACAATATCTCCTCATTCACCCTCCTCCTTGCCGACGACATTTCTTCAAGATATAACAAAAAAGAGGAAAGTAAGTCGATTAATTGATCTGATAACCAATCGGATTTACGCGTCTTTGATGGGATTGTAGGGTCCTAAGATACTTGGGGTGGAATTCCGGGATATTTCTTGAATTAGGGTTTTGAAGAAGAGTTGGGGGGTTTTGGTTTTTGAAATTTGAAATCAAAACATTGGGAATGTGAGAAAACAGTGAAACAAAGCGTTTTCCGTGTGCGAGTTCTCCATATCCGTAAAACAATTGCCGGTAGTTGTCCATGACGTCATCAGTTACGAATTTGTGACGTGTAAAAACTCGAAATTATTTCTTTTTTAAAAAAAAGAAGAAATTCTGTTTTAAGGGGTGTTCGTTCGGTACAAACCGAACCGAACCGAACCGAAATTTCGGTTAACCGAAATTTCGGTTCCCCCATTTCCAAAACCGAATACCGAACCGAATTTCTCGGTTCGGTATTCGGTTATTACCGAATTTTTTTCGGTTAATTCGGTTTTTTACCGAATTAACCGAATTTTCAAATATAAAAAAAGAATTTTATTTATATTTAAATTAATATATATTTTTTAATATATTTTTGTGTTTATAAAAAAAGTAATATTAAATTATATATATTAATTTAAATATTCGTTTTTTAATATATAATTTAATAAAATATAGTTATATTTTTATTATTAATAAAATATAATATATTTTAATTTTAAAATTTCGGTCGAATTACCGAAAATCCAAAATCAATACCGAACCGAATTACCGAATTTTTTTTTTAATAACCGAATACCGAACCGAAATTTTCGGTTTGGTTCGGTTTTGTACCGAATTTCGGTTTTTTTCGGTTATTCGGTTCGGTTAACCGAATAACGCACACCCCTATTCTGTTAGGGAGAAATTAAGAGTTTCCAATTACGGTAAATAGGTCGAGGGTTATATATTCTGGACTACGTGACTTTAGTTGTCTTATTCCATGTGGAGAGAAACAATTCTAATTGGAAGTCTAAGACCGTCCCATAACCGACGATTCGAAATTCAGATGACTGAAATTATTCGAAGCGTTGGACTATAAACGACAATACGTGGTGATATTTCTCGACAAATAGAAACTCAGAACGCTAATTTTGAATCTTATAGTAGTAGTAGTAGTTAACCATCAAAGTTGGGACATTACTACATCATACGTGCCATAGAATGAATGAGAGCCATTAGATCATCATATGTCGTTTTTGTTGGACATTTTGTAGCATTATTTAATATACCACTTTAATAATAATGTTCGAAATCGCAATGGTTGCATACTAGTTTCTACGTTTCACCAACATATCTCATGCATACATGGATATTATGTTTATATATGTAATGCAGCGATAGTGCAAAACTAGATACATAAAAACGTTGAATGGGGGCGAAAAAACGGCGGGCGTCCCCGATCAAATTTGACTATATCAAAAATCATATGACGAGAGAAATTAATCGCATGATATTGACCAAAGTAGCATAACACCCTAACAAAAATATATTTAAAAACTAGAAAAATAGACCAAAAATCCAATGTATGTCGTATAATAGCAGAAAAGAGACCAAAAATAGAGTACACAGTACACCCTAACTCTCAAAATAGACCAAAAATCCAATGCAAGTAACTCTCAAAACTTAATACAACCCTACCCTAACCCTACTTACATTTCTCAAACTGCAGCAGCACATGCAATATATGGTACTAATAATACTACCCACACATTCATAATATACTTATATATTAATAGTGAGAACAATCAAATGTTCTTATAATCCACTGTGGTCTAACTCAACTCAACAATATAAACATCATGCTTGCACTGAAATAGAACGGTCATCATCCCTAGCGAAGGTGTATCATCAGATTCAGAAAGAAATCAGCTGTCAAATATAACTTACTCCATGTCGAGCGATCGATCGATCGTTAGTAATAAAAGTCAGGTCAGGAAGTTTGCTCAGTGAAAAACTTGAGGAGATGCGTAGTATTCGCTCTCGTTGAAGACGGGCCTCAAATCTTCCTTACACATAAAATCCAAAGGAAATGAGACGAGATAACCCTTGACCGATTCCAACATTTCCATGGGATCGGTGCCCGTGACGTCTCCATCATTGTAAGATTCTAACTTGTTCGGCGCTAGTCCCAAATCAATCGTCGTGTGCCCTATTTTTTCCCTCCACAAAGCCATGCTTTGTCTAAGAGAAGCTCTGTTTATATCGACAAATATTCAGTAAAATAAAAAAGCTTGCACGTGTGTATGTATATATATATATATATATATATACCTTGTATGTATGAGATCGTTTGGTATACAAGAAAAGACGTCTTGGTAGATCGTTGTGTTCATCTGTGTAAAGAGGAAGAACGTTGGTTGACCTTCATTGACAAAGGAAGATTGAAAATGGAGAGGTACGGCGTTATGAGAGTATGTAACCTTTGCAGTTGCCATCCATATGTCCTTATAGGTCGAGTCTATCACAGGGTCTCTTATTTTATTAACCTACAAGTATGATGAAAAGTGAAAATTTAGATCACTTGAAACAATCGATGGATGAGTATATATAATGTGGTTTGAGTCGAACCTCGCCAGGCTGGAGACCGAGGTGCTCTGACCAAAGGGAAAGGCGAAGGCTTAATGCGAATTTGCCAGCTTTCCGAGAGTTTCCGCCCATCCATGAGTTGACGAATTCTTTGTCCTCGATTAGTACACCAATCTGAAACAAAAATTATTCTTACAATCTGAATGAGACTTTAGGGAGAAGATTTCTACCCTGATTGACAGTGTGGTGGTTTTTCATCGTTCAGTGAGTTCCATAAAATTCTTTTATCTGTGTTTCCAAATGGAGAATCCGACAAATAAGTATCGAAGGAGCACTTTAATCGTACCTCAGAATCCCGAGATCCTAGCAAACTACGGTCGTTAATGTTAGCAGAGCCAATCAAAGTCGTGTGGTCATCGATAATCATGATTTTGCTGTGGACGTAAACCTGAGAATCAGTAGAGCAATGGCTTTGCTTACTCATAGTAACAGAAAGGACATATAAGATGGGAAACGTTCTTTTACTTAGCGATTTCTTTTTCCTCTTCTTCGTGTTTTTATAGTTTCCATAAGCAAGAAAGGGGAGGAAGGTCATGCAGGATGCGGTCGGTCTCACAAGGATTAAAGTAGCAGATGAGTCCTCAGTTTAACAAGAAAATGTAAGAAAGCTCCACTGATGAAAATCTAGTGGAGGCATAACTAATACTACGAAAATATCATCATACCTGGCTAGTGGCAACAGGACCTCCATCAAAAAGTCTGCCATATGTTCGCAGACCATAAAAGGATATGTAATCATTCACTTTCGGGCCAACAAGAGCATACAAATTATGTAATATTGAATTTTGTCCTCTGCTTATAGTCCGATATTGCCAATGCATAATGGCTCTCACAGATGCTGCACCAGAGTCATCCACTCCTCCCTACAAGAGCAAGTCAAACAGAAAGTTAGATAATTGTATCGCAAGATTGCAGACGGGGAACAGAAAATTCAATACCTGAAAACCTGGAAGAAGAGGTATGACAACTATACACCTGAAAGATCTTTCCTCATTATGTGCTCGCATAATCCGCCTGTAAATTGCTTCTGACACACGATTTTGAATTAATGAATCCCCTGCTAGGCCAGAGATGAAGAATTGATTCTGCATGCAAGTGGTGTAAACAATGTTAGAGAAAAACCTGCGATAGCTAGGGGAATCATATGAGACGATGTATCAATGAAGCTCATATGATGACATTGGTCTGATTTGCATGAAAGTCAACTCGGATTACCAAACCGTGCATTCTCAATACGGAATAGATCTGTATTCCCTAGGAGTATATGTTTTCTAAAAACTGGCAAGGTCAGAGACGACCTTAACCATGCATGGGGCAGATCCTAAAATGAATCACATCTCACTTGAGTAGTGATAGCGTTCTTCATCAAGTTTTAACGGGCTTCATATCATTTAGTTTCTTGTTGCAATGTTGTTCAATAAACAAAAAGATTATCTACCGTATTTCTGCAAAAGAAAAATCTTGCATCCACAAAGTAAGATGATGGCCATTTGAAGATTGAAGAAGGATAGACAAACATATACAGACCTCTATGTAGACATAATGTTCTGCTCGCTCAATAAGGGAACAGTAAGCATTGTGAATGCTTGCTTCAATCTGGCTTGTACCAGCAGACCATTGACTGACGCTCCTGATAACCTGCAACCAAGTCAATCATCAGATTAAATGAAACATTAATAGTTTTGACATCAAAATCTGACAAGTCAAGCACCACTACAAGAAATGGAATACATACAAATTTTATTGCAATTGATTAGAGTCCATGAGAACTGGTGCATAGATTGATGCGATAGACAGACGAAAAGCAAATTTGTAAGCTTGAGTTCTGAGATCTACTGCAGAAAAGAAGGTTGTGCATATGAGAACACAAGCTATTTCTAAAGAGTGGAGATCGGCTAGTTTATACTTCTTCCTACAACATATTGACCACTTTGATGCATTTGTTGTGCATATGAGAACACAAGCCTAAACACCGTTACTTATGCTCACCTGACAGCGACATGAAACACGTGGACCAACTTGTCCGATTTCATTAGTAAAAGCCACTTGATTGCTCCGTTCCTTTGTTTCCCACCACTCTTTATCTTCTGAATCTGGCCTCAAACGGGATGAAAATTCACCTCTGAGACTCCCAGTGCTTAGATCATCGACAAAATCCCTCAAAGGCATATCCGTAACCAAACGTTCTTTTCTGGCTTTACGAAAAAATAAAGGACTCTTTATAGACCGGCTCACCTGATCTTGAATACCAGGATACAAATTTAAATTAATTGCCTTCTGATCAACTTTTACAGCCTCCAAGCTATCAGTATTTTGAGGCATCAGCAATGGTATATCTTGTACCGACGAGGGAGAGGACAACGAGTCAAATCTGGTGTCGTCTTCTTGATGGTCATTCATACTGTCATCATCAAAATCTCTTTCTTTATCTACTCCCATATAATGGGGAATAACCATGTGATGCTGAGGCAAGAGAAGCGGAATTGCTTGTTCATTTGGAGCTTTATTTCTCTGCAGTTTGAACAACAAAAAGTGATATTGGAATAACCTATACTGATAAAAAGAAATAAAATTTCAAAGGAAATAGTCGAACCTTAGCATAGTTCCATCGCTGAACAAAATGTCGAGCTACATCGCGGCAAGGTGGCCCCCAGAGAGCACAATGAACATCATGCCAGGGCATGCGTGGATACTTTTGACGATTTAGTTCATCCTTCATCGTATCCTCCCATGTATTCGGTTCGGATTCCCTAAATAAAATTATTTGCAACTGTTTACATCATGCTGAAGGAAGTTCTAATCCAATATTCCAACTTCAAACGATAACCACTAGACTTTTTAACGTCAAACACAAAATGACTGATTTTCATGGTTACCATGGATAAACCCATAGGGTTCCAGTATCATAATCTCAAAACAAGTCCTACAAAGGCACATAAATCAGACATAAGAAAAAGGAGTGCATCAAAACTAATACAGAATAGCTCAAATCTTCTAGATCTAATGCCATTAAGGATGATTTTACTCACATGCTTACATGATATCTTTTGTTAAAGTCTAACGTATATCCAGCCAGAACAAGTAACATACCTAGGGTTATAGTAATCCTTGCCTGGCCAAATTTCAGAGGGATAATCACCAACTTTATGTTGACCTGAGTCATATCGCCCAAAGCAAAGATCAAGTCCTCCAACAAAACATATCTGGTTATCGACAATTACAATTTTTTCATGATGGGACCTAAAAAGGAAAGCAAACCACGTCAAAGACCTCAAGGATAACAAAAAATAACAAGATCAACCGGAAATTCCAGCACAAAATATGTAATGCAGGTGATATTTGACCATGAAAGTATACCATAGATAGACACCAGCAGAGAAATGGTCTGGGTAACGAAGCACTCTGATATTCTCGTGAATGGCTAGCAGTCGTCTTTTGCTATAGACACTGTTAATTTTGAGAGCTAGAGCTACTTCTTTGTAAAGAAGAATGTATACCTAGGCAAATAAGACAGAAAATTGCATACCAGCACTGAAGCAATTTACAGACAAATAACTAATTATAATTGGTATGAGGAAACTCTAGTACTAAAACATAGATAAGAAACGAAGAAAGCTGTAATGAAGATTTCTTGGATTACAGGTACATTAAAGCATATGTTGGAGATAACAAGATAGCGACACATGCATCAAAATTATGTAGTCTCTCAGAAAATTAGACATCCCGCAAAGCTGAAGTAAAACAATAGAAACTGCCATCTGACGTATTTCACAAATCAAAAGTGACCATTTAAATTTGCTACCTGTACACCCTGCTTGGCTTTAGATTCAAGTAAAGAATCCATTCTGGAGGATGCATGAACATGAAATGGACGCTGCAAATATAATTCTGGGCAAACCCACCATCCACAAATGAATATCTGCACCACATTTGTAGTCCTTTACATAAAAGTATCAACATCATGGAAATAATTGCAAAAATGGATATCAAGGTAGACCTCTGATTTTGCTTCCTCAATAGCAAGAGCAATTGCTTTAAATGCAGTAAGACCATCCACAAACCATTGTGCTTCACTTCCATCTTCAACCAAACCCCTTGGAGGAGCAAAAGAACCAAAGCGATGAGGGTGACACCAGCCTTCAGGTGGTCGAAGACCAACATCATTAATTGCGGAAACCCAGTCTTTAACTTTAGCATTATTTTTGGTTCTCAGCTTTATGCTACGTGTACCACAATTCACCTACAGTTCAGACGAATACATTTCAACTGATTCTAATTCGAATTCAGTGAAGAAACTCAATGCATTATGATCCATACAGAAACTTACCCTGAAATAATGGCGTAGAGGATTGTGATCATTAACTTCTTCTGCCAAGGACACCCGACCCTCTTCATTACCCACAGAGGCTGGTAACACATCAAAGACGACTATATCCAAAGGCTTCGGGTCAAATGGGTGACTGAGAAAGGCAAGGAATCCAGGTTTCAGAACAGCCCAAACCTAACAGATTTCAAAAGTCGTTAATTAACACAAGCTAAAAAAAGAAGAAGTAAAAAAAGCGGGAAAGGAAAACAAATAAAGAAGAGAGAAAGAAATACAAACAAAAGGTATGAAATTTGTACAGGTACAATAAACAAAGCTGTTGCAGCAGATTGCTAGAGTTACAAAAATCAGAAACTAAGTGCATCTAAAACAAAAGTTTAGTTTATTTAATATCTGCAATGGATGACGGATGAAAATGTTGGCAGGTGTGGAGCTTGCCGCAGAAGAAATATATTAGCATAGTAAAAGTATGTAAACTTAAATTTCTTTTTAAGTGACAATTTGAATGAGAAAATGAACTAAACGCATTAAATGTTTCCCAAACAATTTAGCAAAAGATATACCACATAAAAAAAAAAAAAATTGCTTCAAGGAGATCAACAGTACCTTGCGCCAATTATTTCTGCAGCAACTGCAGCAGAAATATGAACAACAATTTCTATCATCGTCATTTTCTTTCGGTAAATGCTTTACCATAATGTAATCTTCCTTCAGCTTTGAACCATATTCTGGGGAAAATGATAGCTTTGAAACTTCTAAGAACTTACAAACCTGCATCATAGAAAATATTCCTGCATAAATTGGGAAATGAAACATCTCCGAAGCAATGATCAAAATGTAAGGACCATGATGTGGGTTTCAAGTTGTCTATTCAAAATCCGCGACATCAAATCTCCTCTCCAAATCTACATAATTGATTGATGATGAGATGCAGGAAACGCCATAGTGAAGGGAAAAACAATACTAATTGACAGTCACACTTCACAACGCACAAATATACTAGCCATCTTCTGATGATAATAATGACAAGCGCCTCGATCATGAAGAATGCATCGACAGAAAGCAAAGATCAGTTCCTAAATATCAAAGAATATATGTCCATATATGACACGAAACTCTCAGAGCAGTTTAAAAGAATTAATGCGTCCAACAACTAAAGTTTTGAGATGCATGAGAAGGCCACCACCTTACCTCTTGGGAGTTTACTATATCAATATTATTGAGGAAATGATTTAAGTATCCCTGCATAGCTTCTCTTGCTTGATCTGATATTGAATGCTGCCTCCCAAGTGCTGGTCGAATAATTGGGAGGGCGGCAATAGAGGGAACATCTCTGAACAAAAAATCACCTGTAAGATACATCATTATTACAAAAGCAATCAATGCACTTCACTTTCCTTAAAATTAATTAGAGAATAACTGATTAAGAACAGCACCTGTTTCTAGCAATCTCGTCATGGCGCGACGGAACAGCTTCCTCATCTGCTTCCTCATCATATTGCATAGCCGGTATATTTTCTACAATTCCTATGTTTTGAAGCCACTCTCTAACCTTCAGATTTAATCAAGAAACATGAACCAAAGCAGCAACGATCATTTAGAGCACTCAACATTGTTAATCCGCTGAAGTGAAAAACCACTAGATGATAAAATATGGTATATCTTATTAAATCTACAAATTCAGAGAAAATAGACAAATGCAGTGCGAGAATTCCATTGAAACAAGATAACAATACCTGCTCTTGCTTTTCATGAATCTCCTCAACAAATTTCCGCTTCTTCAGAGCTAAGTGTAAATAAATAACTTGAGAAGCTTTCTTCACTAATTGCCACTTAAACTGAGGAAAAATATATTGCGACAATCAGCCACTTCAAAACAAACATTATCTTTTACTAAAATTGAACCGTTCAGTTACCTGATAAACTCCTACCAGCCAGAACATAACACTAAGTAAAAACCATATGGAAAACAAAAGCCTAAAATGACGAACACGCCATATTAAAACAGACCCTGCAAGAAAAGACAACCAAATAGAACAAAACCACGTAATTACCACACTAAGATCTAATCATTCAACGAACCGATCGATATAACTCGCATCATCTCCTCCAGCGACGACAATAAGAAAATCACGAATCGAGAAAGGAAATCTAACGTAATTCGGCACGTCACCTGCTTGTATTGAACTTTGATCGTGTAAGTAAGCAGCATCGGACTGATATCACCGGCATCAGGTCGCGAAACCTGAGCAATCGTCGCTTTCGGCAATTCTTCAAACACGCGATTCACCACAGACTCGTCAAACGTCTGATGATTGAACGAAAAGAACGACGACGCCATCGCCGGCATCGCAGCCTCCGTGTGCATTTGCACGTAATTTGGACCGCCGGTCACTAACTTCTCCGTAGATGCCATTCGTTCATCAATCAGATTGGGCAAACGAAGGGTTGATGATCGGACGCTGATGATGGCATGTGAGATCTAATAAGGCAAACTTTTGTGGAGAGGAGAGAACGGAAACTTTTGTACAGTATTTTACTATTTTCCCAGCATAAAATGCTATTGCATTTTTTGCATTACATCTTTTTCTATTGTTATTTTTTTTGGCTTAATTAATTTTTTAGTCACGGCAACTAGGGGTGTGACATTACAGTGACCGCTAATTTAGGGTGTGACATTATAGGGATAATAAGCTTTAAAGTCGTGCAATTTATAAACATTATACCTGATTTTTTCCCAAAATACCGTTCCATGCACGTGACCTAATTTTATTCCCGGAAAACTAACGTGGCGCCGGACCGATGACATGCCATTTTTTGCTAATTTTGGGCGGACCGATGACATGCTCGTTTTACAAAAATGCCACGTCGTTTAAATAATCCGACCGCAGTGTCAGAAATTAATTTTAAAAATAAAAAATCTCTAAAAAAGGGCATGTCATCGATCCGGCACCACATCGGACCTTCCGGTATAAAAATTGTGCGTGGCACGTGATATTTTGGGGAAAAATCAGGTATAATGTCAATAAATTGCACGATTTTAAAACTTAAGTCCCTATAATGCCACACCGTAAATTAGCGGTTCCAATAATGCCACGTTCCCTAAGTTACGAGACCAAGAAAAATAATTAAGCCGTTTTCTTTTATGAATCATCCCCACACAATTGACTAATGTGGAACTAATCCTCGTGATATTCCAAATTTAATACCATGAATATCCCAAATGGATTTAAGCCCAAAATATCTCTTTTTTCACGACCGACTAATTTAAACTCAGCATGAATATCATCAGCCTTTCAACTTAGATATTGTCTTCGACTTCTTCGTATTTGGATTGATTTGTTGGCATACACAAACTCAAGGTGAAAAAAAGAAAAGAAAATTGCAAGCAGTTGATAGGCAATTTCAGCAGTTTTATTAGTTGGGAATTGGGATATCAATGAGATCTTCTCCCAAGAGAGTTCACTAAAAAAGAAAGCTTGAAATAGTTGTGCTATATAATCTTACAGTGCACAGCATGAAAAAATTCATCTCATGTGCAGCATCAATAGCTCAGGTTTCTCTATGTATTGCTTCCACTCATTGCAGAACTTGGCCACAGTTGCACCATCCAAAACTCTATGATCTGCTCCAATATTTACCTGGAAAAAAATTATTTAAAAAAAAACGCTTATCTCGCTGTGTTCATATGGGTAAAGATTGTACCTTTTATTCAAGAATCAATTGATGTCTTGCCCAACATTCAAGAGTTTAGTATATTAATGTTGATGTATTGTAAATTGAGCAATAACTAAGGTCATAATTTTACTTACGGTCATGATCGAAGCAGCGAATATGCTTCCATCTTGTTGAAATCGAGGGGTTTTCTGTATACGTCCCATGGCAATGATAGAGGATTCAGGGACGTTGACAAGAGGCGAGCCAAACTTTCCACCGATTGCACCTATATTGCTGAGTGTGATAGTTCCACCCGATAAATCATCAGAACTCAGCTTATTAGCCAAGGCCAAGCTTTGAAGCCGTGATAGCTCCATCGTTATCTGCAAAAGAAACAATGGAGCGTCGTAATTTTACGAAATGCTACAAAGGGGACCTAACATTAAGAAAAGCTGACCTCCAAAATGGAAAGAGACTGCACTTTCTTTATGTTTGGTACGACCAAACCATGTGGGGTAGCCATTGCTATTCCGATATTGTGAGGCCCTATCGAATCACAAAAGAAATTCCAAAGCCATAGATGAAATACCACGAACGAAGTTGAAACTTTGGAAAAATTTCATACCTTTTAGTGTGACTTCTTGAAGCTCCTCATTAAAGCAGCTGTTTAACAAAGGGTATTTGCTCAACGCAGAGGAGAGAGATTTTACCAACATAGGAAGCAGAGTGTGCTTAATGCTTGCATCGCTGTTCTCCTTCTGAAACGATGCTTTAAGCCCAACAAGAGCATCACAGTTTATCTCATCGACGTAGTGAAAATGGGGGACTTTTGCAGCCAGGGTCATAGACTTAACCATAGCACGCTGGTAACCCCTGCAATAATAGATACAGCCTTGGGAAATCTGCATTATTACCACGATGTAAGAATCTTAAGAGCATTCTACATAAGTAATACCTTAGTTGAACTGTTCTATCTTCGTATTCCATTGAATATGCATGGGAAACATTAGAGGGTTTCTGATCTTCTTCACCCAATTGATTCGCAGAAGCAGAATCAAAGGGTGCTGAAGAACCCTCCTTGAGAAAACCTTTCCTTGCAGCAAAATTCAGTACATCCTCTTTTAAAACCCGTCCCTCTTGCCCAGTACCAGGTATATCGACAATATTCAGACCTAACTGCTTTGCAAGATCACGAACGGCAGGCGTGGATAGTACTCCGGCGATCTTTTCTTTCCAAGGCATTGAGTTAGGCGACTGTAATTCTTGCAACTCGGGGTTCTGAGCTATAACATCCTTCGAAGCCACACCTTGTTGATGCGTTAAAGTATTGTCGTCGACTACCAGCTTCAAAAGAGTCTCTCCAACCTATAAAACGTTTCAATACTTGAGAGATCTAAAGCTAAAGGGCACAGTGAACAATTGCTCTATATACCTTTACGATGTTTCCAGGAACATGAAGAATCTTATCGACTTTTCCTTTGTAACGGCTTGTGATTTCTATGGTGGCTTTGTCACTTTGAACTTCACAAAGTGGCTGGAATTCTTCAACTAGCTCACCCTGTAAAAATAATCACACACCATTCAAATTCATCAATCTATAAAGTTAGTCTCAAAAAAAGTAAGAATTACGAATGCCCAGGTGGAGAAAACGGCGCAATAATCGATGAAACAGAAAAAGGATGCAAGAGATTAATTAAGACCCTAACCTCATTCACGAACCATTTGAGAAGTTCACATTCAGCAATACCTTCGCCAGTTTGTGCCAAAGGCACATCGACCACTCCACAAACAGGAAGATCAGGCAAAGCTTGATTCGTAATGTAACAGCTTTTAAACCCAGCTTGATTATTACTCAACTATAATCAAGCAACAACAAAAATAGGATTAAATTAAGCATATCCCACTGAAATTGGCACCTTCAGTAAGAACAGTTTAACAAACCCAAATGCTTATGAATTTGGCTTACAAATTTTCTACGGAAAAAGCTATTTGAGCAAAATAGAGTTCTCGGTTCAACAATGCGATGTGAATAGACTTTTCCGGCCACCGTGGACGGGCGGGCTGGTGAAACGGAGCCAAATCCGCGCCACCAACGGAGGTCGATGGCTTTATGGTAAAGTTTTCGCTGAATCATTATCGATAAGTCGCCGATTCTTTGAACTGTGTTAGTGTTGGGAATATTTGTTTTGCCTCTTTTTTCCCTTGACACGTAACAGCTTCAAAAGATCATTATTATGGTTTCAAGACTCTTTACTTCAGCTACGTATCTGCAATTATTAATTCTATTAATTATTTATTATTAGTAATAACCATTTTCTGTATGTAAAATAAGGTTCTTTTTCGGAATGGATGCGTATGCCTATGCAATTGCTGCGTAATCAAAGCTTATCCTACGTCTATGTCAACAGAACTTATCTATTTTGATCTTATGCTCGTAGTCGTGGATTGGTAATTAACTTATCAAATTACATTATATTTTTTAATGTTTACTTAAGAATCTGCACTAGTAAATTAAATAAATGGTTGGCAGCGAAAAAAGAAAGAAAAATTACTAAACGGGCACGACTCGATCAAGCTAAACTATAATAATTTAACAGCCATCTTAGCTAAGAGCCTAAGATAATTAACGTTCTATGTCCTACTATCATTTTTTTTAGGATTTTATAATTTATTTTCCACCATGATATAACTTAGCCACCCTAAAAATAAATAATAAGGCCAGAAATATTAGCCTTCGAAAATAAGTTATACTCTTTATCGTTTGAGATATCTTAGCCCTACACCTATCTACAGCTACAAAGGCCTACATGCTACATATGAATTACTACGAGCTGAAAATGGTGATTTATTATTTAAAAGTTAGATCTTAGTTCCTCGTATCTCGAATCACTTGTAATGGTTCTGATTTTAATTTAATCTTTTGTAATTAATACAAAAAATATGATCTCTTTATATCGTTGGTAGTAGCTAGCCAGTTGGAATATGTTGGCAAACAAACACTCCAATTAGCAAATTACTTATTAACAGCAAGATAAGAAAAATAAAGAAAAGGCATAAAAACAGCTTAATTTCAACCAAGAATGGTGGTTGATGACACGACATTTGATCACAATCCATTTGGTGTTAGTTGACTGATAATACTACTTCAAATGATTGAGCTGAGCTTCCCTTTTATAAATCAGAGTAAACCGTGGTTAATAAAGTTTTGTATATGTGAGCCCAAAGCTGGAAAAATAATATCGATTGAGGTAGAATAATCCTCATGTCAAATAAATACTACACATGTTCAATGGGGGATGAAAAGATACAACACAAGTGGTCAATTATCTCTAAAATACAAAGGCTAACTAACGCTCAGAATATAATGGAGTACACACACAAGTCTTGGTACATAACACATTACTTATAGTCCATAATACATGTAACTTATGACAAAAGGTTTCAAATTAGCCCATGCCTTTTTACTAACCTAACACATTTCTAGGCATGGTTATTGGTTACCAAAAACTTTACAAAAAGCTACATATCATACATCATCATTGTCCTTAAAGGAAAATATTATAATACATATAGTATTTTAAAAAGTGGCTAAATGGGTATTAACAAAATGTTTTAATTATGTCCTATTAATAAAATAAAACCCAGGAAATAATGTAATAATTATTTTTTATTTATCGAACTTTTATGCAAAAAAACTTCATTACATTACAAAAACGACCACAAATGAAATAAGAACACAACGATGTCCAAATTGAGGTGTTTCACTGACTCTTCCTCACAAGAGAAACAACCAAATCGACGAGCTTAGGCCTACCTTTTGCGTAACAGTCGTCAACTAACTCAGCATACCTTCGAAACAGCTCGTCCATGGCTTCATTACCAAAGTAAAACCCTAACATGGGCTCGATCACAGCTCTGTGAACACAAGCAACTTGCTGCCCCTCGTCGAGCATCCTTCTCGGAGGCTTCTAGAATCTTCTTGTCCGTCCCAATCTACCTCAGATCCTTGCAAGCGAGCGATGTCGAAAGAACCCTCCTTTGAGATTATAAGCCTCAGTTCTTCGGCGCACGGCGCGTAGTAAGGGGCATTGAAAGAATCGATTTTGTCTTCTTCGACTAGGCCCTGTTATAACAATCGATCAATATTCATGGCTAGCAGCTACATTCACTTGGTATAATTTAACTACATTCAAAAGTTGACACGTGGACTACCATTTATAGCAGTACTCAACCCATGTTGGTACGGCTAGATTTCCCACACATCATCGAACATTCTTTGAATATTTAAGCGAATTAGGTTATGTCCAACTGCGTAGGATACGACAGACCTTCGAAGATTCAAGCTTTTTAGATCTAAGGAGATAGGATTTATATTTAAAACATACATCTAAGGCCATGCTCATGAGGGCTTGGGAAATGAGGTCCCATTGATGAGTTCCTAGTTGAGCCGAAGAGTCTTGAGATAGACGGCCCACGAAAGAGAGTAGCATCACGCCGTTTGGCACAACCTCTTCGGCCCTCGACTTCAAGAATGTCTCAAAATCTTCTTCAAATTGACGCAAATAGGCCGTCTTTACGCTCGTGGGGCTCGTCTTGGATATGTAGATCTTTCCCTTGTTCGTTTCTTCAACGCTCGGACACTGAAAACTCAATTAAAAGCAAGAAAAAAATCGATACGAGAACATAGTTAGGCAAAGAAACCCTTGATTTCGCAGTATATTTTTGCATGATTTAGGCAATGAACCCTCAATTTTTGTTTATAATATATTTTAGGTTCAACCCCTCGAGTTCTAACATGGTATTATAGCGGAGTCGATCTGCGTGTTTCACTCACCATCACACGACTTATATGTCCACGTGTTAGGCGTTCGATCATGCCACACGTGAAGGGACGTCTTGAGACAATTCTATCCCACACTGGATAACTCAACTCGCCCGACTCAAATTAATATATAAAAAATCTAGTAAATTCCCATATCACCAGCTGATTTTAGGACGGAACCCCCAATTCAATTTCTAATACGATTACTTATAGATCCATCATTGAAAAAATTGAAATAAAACTATTTACCCGAGAGAGCCAATGCAAGCTCGAAGAAGAGTGAACGAAGTGAATGGACCTCGAAGGGAACAACCTCCCATAGAACGAACCCGCGACGCAAGACACGAAGAAGCGACCCTTACATATGCCACTCTCAGCTTCAAGCCTGTCATAAAACTTGGGCAGATCCATTACAACGCTATTGAAATCATTGCTGGGAAGATCGTTCAAGGAAACCCTAAGTTCGGGGACTTCCATGCCCATCTTATAGCTCGTGTTTTGTATCGCCTCGATTATCTCCGTGATTGCCATGAATGTGTTAGGGCCCGAAGCACAGCCTAGGTCGGCGATTCCCATACTTGCTGGGAATTCAGCTTTGTGTAGGTGTTCTGAGATTGCTTCTTCGAGCAATGGTTTTGAGGATGATATTATTTCCTTCTGCGATTGGAAAATAATGTTAGTTTGTATTTGCTGTAATGGGTTGAAAAAGAAGAGTTGAGTGGTAAGAAGAAACGGTAAGATGAACCTGGAGAATGCTGTTTCTTGCATAGCTGGCGGCGCCGGAGCCTTTGTTCATGTGAAAACATTGAAGAGGATCCATTTTAGAGCAGAACTAAGATATGGCTTTGATCGTTGTTGTCTATGCCACTGCAATGAGAAGAAGAAGATGGTACGTATTTATAGATGGAGTAATATGTAGTTTTTTGTAAAAAACTAAAATTTAATAAGTAGCAAATGTCCAACGTTGGACGGTCGTGGTCCACAGTAATTAGACAAAGAATAACCACAAACCTTTGGACGGCACAACATATCCTTAAATGCCAACATAGGATTGTACTATAAGTAAAAGTTGAGGATCCGATTCCGAACTATTAGACAATCTCCAATGGAAAAACTCATTCCCAAACTCAAACGCATTCTCAAACTCAAAAGAGTCAAGCGAAGCACAAGTCGAGGCACGTGATACAGTCCTTCGAAGTTTCAAGCTTTTTAGATCTAAGGAGATAGGATTTATATTTAAAACATACATCTAAGGCCATGCTCATGAGGGCTTGGGCAAGGAGGTCTCATAGATGAGTTCCTAGTTGAGCCGAAGAGTCTTGAGATAGACGGCCCACGAAAGAGAGTAGCATCACGCCGTTTGGCACAACCTTCGGCCCTCAACTTCAAGAACGTCTCGAAATCTTCTTCAAATTGACGCAAATACGCTGTCTTTACGCTCGTGGGGGTCGTCTTGGATATGTAGATCTTTCCCTTGTTCGTTTCTTCAACGCTCGGACACTGAAAATTCAATTAAAAACAAGAAAAAAATCGATTCGAGAACATAGTTAGGCAAAGAAACCCTTGATTTCGCAGTATATTTTTGAATGATTTAGGCAATGAACCCTCAATTTTTGTTTAGAATATATTTTAGGTTCAACCCCTCGAGTTCTAACATGGTATTATAGCGGAGTCGATCTGCGTGTTTCACTCACCATCACACGACTTATATGTCCACGTGTTAGGCGTTCGGTCATGCCACACGTGAGGGGACGTGTTGAGACTTCTATCCCACACCGGATAACTCAACTCGCCCGACTCAAATTAATATATAAAAAATCTAGTAAATTCCCATATCACCAGCTGATTTTAGGATGGAACCCCCAATTCAATTTCTAATACAATTACTTATAGATCCATCAACGAAAAAATTGAAATAAAACTATTTACCCGAGAGAGCCAATGCAAGCTCGAAGAAGAGTGAACGAAGTGAATGGACCTCGAAGGGAACAACCTCCCATAGAACGAACCCGCGACGCAAGACACGAAGAAGCGACCCTTACATATGCCACTCTCAGCTCCAAGCCTGTCATAAAACTTGGGCAGATCCATTACAACGCTATTGAAATCATTG
The DNA here is from genome assembly GCA_027422505.1 of Craterostigma plantagineum. Lineage (NCBI taxonomy): Eukaryota > Viridiplantae > Streptophyta > Magnoliopsida > Lamiales > Linderniaceae > Craterostigma > Craterostigma plantagineum. The sequence goes on along the minus strand of JAPQWV010000124.1, from coordinate 1,617,488 downwards.
CTGGGAAGATCGTTCAAGGAAACCCTAAGTTCGGGGACTTCCATGCCCATCTTATAGCTCGTGTTTTGTATCGCCTCGATTATCTCCGTGATTGCCATGAATGTGTTAGGGCCCGAAGCACAGCCTAGGTCGGCGATTCCCATACTTTCTGGGAATGCGGCTTTGTGTAGGTATTCTGAGATTGCTTGTTCGAGCAATGGTTTTGAGGATTATATTATTTCCTTCTGCGATGGGAAAATAATGTTAGTTTGTATTTGCTGTAATGGGTTGAAAAAGAAGAGTTGATAGGTAAGAAGAAATGGTAATATGAACCTGGAGAATGCTGTTTCTTGCATAGCTGGCGGCGCCGGACGCTTTGTTCATGTGAAAACATTGAAGAAGATCCATTTTAGAGCAGAACTAAGATATGGCTTTGATTGATCTTTGTTGTCTATGCCACTGCAATGAGAATAAGATGGTAGTATTTATAGATGGAGTATGTTATGTAGTTTTTTTTTGTAAAAAAAATATAAAATTTAATAAGTAGCAAATGTCCAACTCAACTCGTACCGTCGTGGTCCACAATAATTAGACAAAGAATAACCACAAATCTTTGGACTTGTTTTCGGCACAACATATCCTTAAATGCCAAAAATAGTAGGATTGTACTATAACTAAAAGTGGAGGATCCGATTCCGAACTATTACTGTAATGAGGATCCAATCGGAAAATAATTGTTGAAATAAAGGGACTTTTACTTTAATTATTTTTCTAAACAATAAGACCATCTCCAACCGATAAACGCATTCTCAAACTCAAACGCATTCTCAAACTCAATATGCAGTAATTCTTCTCCAACCGATCAACTCATTCTCAAACTCAATAGACTATTTTGTAATATTCATTTCTACACCAATTTTTATAAATTTCAATACAACCCACATATTTTACAACTTACAAACTAGACTACAAAATAATATTTTAGATTTAATCGAAAAAATTAATAAGGTTAATAACAAAAATATATTTATACATATAAAAAGTATCGATTATTATTTATTAAAAACATGACAACTACATATATATTTATACATATAAAAGCATCGAAAATATTTATTAAAAACAGCAGCTTTCAGACTTCAGTTTACAATACGGATACATTTTGACTCTGCCATCATGTAGAAATTGTAAAGCTTTTCCTACCCTTAAAAAAAAAGAAAAATTGGCTGTGTGGAGAAATGTACGAAAGGGTTTTAGGAACGTCTACCAGTGGAGGATTTTGGTTGGTTTAGGAGGCGTGGGACGCACATGGTATGTGTTTTGGATTTGACCCAATTTAATTACCTGTACGTTTGCTTCTGACATATTTATGGCAAATTCGACAAAAGATAATAACATTAAATTGTCGATTTCATCTTTTTCTGCAATAAAGTAAAAAATCAGTACTTCATTGTAAATTAGAAAATTGCAACGCATATGAACTGATTTAGACGCAAAGATGCGTTTTTTATTGAGAGAGAAATTAGAAATCTCATTTTGGGTTTCGTTTTCGGTATCGGTTGGAGTAAATTTGTGAATTTTTTTTGGTTTTGCAATTCGGTTGGAGATGCTCTAAGTGAAACAAAAAAAATTCGATATTAGCATGTTAGACATTGTGTAAAAATGGTTATAAAATACTCCCTATGTTCTTAAATACTAGCCGTTTAAGGTAATTGCACGCATGTATTAAGAGTAAAACAAAATTTCTATTATACTCTTAATTAATTATTTTATCCTATTTAATCTGATTATTTTTACTTAAGATGTGGGGTAAAGTTGTAAAAGTTCAATCTATTTTTCTTGAAAAATGTAAAGTACTTGTATTAAGAACAAAAATAAATGTATAAAACGACTTGTATTTAGGGAGAGAGAGTATATCTTATCGGAGAATATGAAAAAAAAATTCTACAAACTCAAACTCTGCCGCACATAAAAAGCGAACAACAAAAATCGCCTAACAATTTGGCAATATTGAAAAATATATTATGGTCCTCGTCTTATCGTCGTTACTATTTCACATACTTGCATCTAGTAATTTTCGATCGATCGACATCTGTTACATGCACTAAAAAATAAAATGGCCATTTCTACATTTGCCCACTGCATATACTACACATAATGATAAATATGGTCCCCATCACTTTCGCAAATCATAAAATGAAGACACACCCAATCACCGAAGGTTTTAATAGTAAATGAACTAACAACTTTAGTTTCCTATTCGAAGCAATTCAAGAAATAGAAAACGAATTTAGAAACACACCAACCTAAAATATCGATAGAATAAAATAAATGAATTTGTGTAATGGGTAATCAATAGATCTTATCTAGGGGTGTTCAAACGTCGGTTAACCGACCGAACCGAATCGAAACCGAAGTTTCGATTCTACCGAGTTTTCGGTTCGGTTTTCGGTTTTTATTTTGATAATCAAAAATAATTCGGTTTGATTTTGGTTAGTCACTTCGGTAAACGGAACCGAGTCGAAAACCGAATTCCTATATTTTTATATTTTTGATATACAAGTATATTATTATATAAAATATATAATGATATATTTTTATGTCTTATTTGATAATATACCACCATATTTAATCAAATATGGAAAATATTAGGTAAATCGAAATTTTATACAAATATATATGTATATATATGACAATATAATTTATAATTGTTGAAGATGTGAGCTTAAAACTCTGCAAATCAAGGCTGAAGGAATCGAAGCAAACTGAAAGATCATCATGGCTTGTTAAGACTTAAACAAAGCTGGAAATTTTCTAAGTTTGATTCAGTTTAAATGCAGACCGTTGATCTTGGCGCTAATGATCGGATGGCTTCGATTTGTCGCAATTTCACCTATAAAGTTGCTACAACCATTTTTATAAGGGGGAAGTTGCGTGAGGTACAAGTTCTTATGCACGTGGTACAAGCGTGCAATGCATGGCTGCTATTATAGCTGATTTCCCTGAAGCTATATTATATATATATATATATATATCAGAACTCTCTGAGTTCGAGGAGCAGACTTTGAGCGATTGTAGCCTTCGATAGAGAGAAATTTAGCGATGTAAACTAGAAAGTTGGAGAGGAAGTATCGTTCTTGTAATCCCTTCTTTCGGTTTGGAATAAAACGCTCTAGTTGGTCCGTGGAGTAGGCCGAAAGTCGAGGCCGAACCACGTATATCATTCTCTATTTTTCCTTTTCTTCTTCGCTGATTTCGATCCGATCACAATCAAGAACTAGTTTCTTGATTCAATTCACACACACCCAAGAAGAGTGAATTGCGAACCTAACGACGCCGATTTCCCAACAATAATATAAAGCACATTAATATATTTAATAAAATAGGGTAAAAAATTATACAAATATATTATTTATAATTTAAATCATATTAATTCTATTCTTTTTTTATTATTAAAATTCGATTTTTGGTCGGTTAACCGAACCGACAAAATTCGGTAAAACCGAAACCAAACTGAAATATTTCGGTTCGGTTTTCGGTTCTCGACCGAAAGTTCGGTTCAGTTCGGTTATTATCGAATGAATACCCCTAACATTATCTGTTACTCCGATAAGCTTTGGCGTTTCCATGGCTCCTTCAATACTGTAGCTCGTTATACACAACATTGTTATCATATGTATAGCTTCCGACTAGTTGGCGTTGTCTTTAGAAATAGAAAGTGAACTCCTACGAAAAGAGTTAAGCGAAGCACAAGTCGAGGCACGTGATACACGCTCTCCTGAAGACGAATTGCCTCGCTAATACCCACGGTTACGGCAAACGTCTGCGAGATACAACGACTTACGTTTAGTGTATAGCGGTATCTCAAATACACTAATCTTCGGCGAACTTACTCTTAGTTTGGGACTCACAAATGGATGACCCTAAAAGACTATATGCTATGCGTTTTATAAAATGCAGAGAATTGTTTACTTATCGCCAGGGCCGGATTTTGGTATGTGCTTCCTGGCCCACTGCACAGGACCCCAATTTTTTTGGGTTAATTTTGGGACTCCATTTTAAGGTCTTTTCCCTTCTAAATACCATTATCTTCTGATCCAATACTTGTAATTAAGTTTGGGTCCATATGCTATAAGAACATGGGTCCATAAATTTAAAAAACGGACCTGATCATCGTATAGGCCCAAACCGATCAAGGTTAAAGAACACGAATTCATCAAGTTCATATCAATACTTACCTCTTCCGTCAATTCTCCAAAAGGAAAAAAAAAAAAAACCAACGACGAAATCTATCGATCCAAGCGTTATACCAGCCTCAAGTCATACAAATTCCCGCAAAATCAGAGCACAAAAGAAGACGCCGAAAAACTCAGTCCATCGAACAAAAAAACATAACTTTGCAGCAAACTTAAAAAGGAGCTGGCGGTACGTCGAGGGTTATGCCAGCTTGAATTTGTCCCCAACCAATCAAACGCCAGTGCCTATCGATTCTTCGGCTAAGCGCAATTTTCTCGCCCTGGCTTGTGCATACGGGCGAAGTCAATTGCAACTTAGCAAACACATTCTTAACGGCTACAACTCGAGCACCCGTCGACATAGAACCTATGTTCAACATAAGAATCTCTCCCTTCGTTAGCTTCGAAACTTTGCCCTGCCTCTCTGTGTCTTTCGTCCTCACTCCCAATAACCGACGAAGTAAGAAGAAATTGACCTGTAATAAAGTCAATCCAATGTAAATCTAATAATAACTGGTTAGTCACTCACACTCCATGCGTGCACTTAAAATATAAATACAGTATATTTTTGAGTTGTTTATAATGTTTGGTAGATAAAATATAAATTTTAAATATGTAAAAGGAGAAAATGACTTGTGCGGATATCATTACAATAAATAAACAATTAAGAAGTGAAATGATAGTTACTCAAATACGAACAAATTACAAAGAAAATGGTTGAGTAGCATGTGGCCGTTTATAGCCTCTTCCCACCATTATAGAATTGATGAAATGATGATTTACTCGAATTAAAATAAATTATACATAGCAACTAAATTTACATACCAAATGTGGCAGTTTATTATAGCCGCCTCACACCAATAATATATCGGTGAAATTAAAATTACTCAAATTAAAAGGGTTAAATACCAATTAACTTTACGTACCAAACGTGGCAGTTTATATCCCCCTCCAACCATTAATAAAATAGAATAGATAATAGAATCAAACTCTATGGACTATGGTCAACTCTTTAAAGGAATCAACTTTAAAAGTTACCTCTAGCTCGACGTAAACTTCGGGCAGCGACCCAACTTGCCCGAGGACCTGCCCGACAAGCCTGTCGGCACGCGTTAAAGTGGGGTCCATCGTCGTCCCGACGCCAATGAGCCCGCCCGGGACGGCGAACTGAAGCTCGTTCTGCTCGGCGTACAAGGAGACTATTCGGGAGTATATAGGCGTGCACTTTATGTTGTCGTTTTCGTCTTTTACTACGATCCCAGGACGTACCTCAACGTACTGATTGACCTTCAAGACTCCCTTGTAATAGAAAAGTTCGAATTTCTGCTATTAGAATCTGAAATTTTGGGAAAATTTTGAAGGTAGAAAATAAGCGAGAAACTATAACTACCTTCAGTATACTCCCGCCGGCAACCCCACCTTTTATCTCGTCGACTTCGAACCCAGGTTTGTTTACGTCGAAGGACCTTATTACAATCATGTTAGGCGGAGAAACGAAGTTCCTTTCTGGGATTGGGATTTTCTTGACAATGTATTCGCATACTACGTCGATGTTGTACTTCAGCTGAGCAGATATTGGCACCACTGGGGCGCTACCAGCGACAGTTCCCTGTAAGAAAAAAAAAATAAATTAAGGGATCGCAGAAAAGAAAGTTTTCTGCATATGATTCGTCGAAAGTACCTGAATAAATTTCTGAATGGCCTCGTGCTGGTTTATGGCGACGTTTTCCTGGACCAGATCGACTTTGTTTTGCAGTATTATGATGTGTTGAAGGCGCATGATTTCGACTGCAGCTAAGTGTTCAGAAGTCTGAGGCTGGGGACAACTTTCGTTGGCAGCGATGAGAAGCAAAGCGCCGTCCATTATAGCAGCTCCGTTAAGCATTGTAGCCATGAGAATATCATGGCCCTAAGTGCCATGCATAAAGGTATAATAAGTAAGATCATTGTATCGTATATATTCGAAAGAATAATGACGTATTCAGTTGATCAATAAGAAAGAAAAAAAACCATACAGGGCAATCGACGAATGATACGTGTCTGAGAAGCTTCATCTTTTTGTCCTCAAAGCCAGGCACTTCGCACATTGGGTTGTCTTCTTTTCCACTTCCATACGCTCTGGGAAAGAATACAAAATTGAGGAGAAGTACAAGGTGTTAAATCCCTATTTTGACATTAATCCATGATTCAATGCGTACTTATAGCACATTGGTCGAGGGCATCGATCATCCTCGCACTTGTATATCTTTGTGTTGGCGTACCCAAGCTTGATTGTAATGTTACGTTCCAATTCGTTTTTAAAACGAACGGTCTGCAAATAGATGGCGAATAAGACTGAAAAAGGAATCACCAAGGACATAGACACTACAGATCATTACCAATATAAGACTAGACATATTTACTGTTAATGATACATTAGTTGTAAAGAAACAACAAAATGCAGGTCCAAAATCTAACGTATGGACAACTAAATGTGAATACCTGGACGCCAGATATGGCTTTCACAACAGTTGATTTTCCATGAGCCACATGACCGATGGTGCCTAGTGAAGCAAAAAAGCAATCAGCGATGGATTCTGTATTATTCATTTTCTAAGCACTTTCCTACACAAAAGCTTACCGATGTTAATTGTAGCCTGGCGAGAAATAACCTCGGGAGATAATGGATGAAGCTTTGTTACATCAAGTTTACTTAAATCTTGTTCCATCAAACCCTTTCTCGACATCTTTGCTGATCCTATAAGGACGAAAATTCAGCTGCAAATAACAGAGTGCAACATGGACAGTTAGTAATAGCAAAGAACAACCCAAATTCTTTCAACCGATAGTTATACGCAGTGTTATGAGCAAGTGTCAAAACAAAAAGCAAACAAACCTGTAAGAGTTTGAAACCCAAATAAAAAACACGCAGAAAATGCAACAAGCTCAAATCTTGAAGCTTTTTAAAGCTATAATTAGTTTCCTGTAGCGAAAGTCGTGTGTCACAACTCACACCTACCAAAGTATTTTAGGCTTACAGAAAACCGCCCTGCCTCTCACATTTAGAACAATGAGCATAGGATGGTACAGCATAGTCCTTAATAACTCAAAGAGAGATAAAACCGATTATATCCAAAGATGACCGAGAATTATACGCTAGATGGATTTCGGCTAAACCCGTGAGTGATTGATATGAAATAAGACAACCAAAGTACGAAATTCACAAAGACAAAGAGAAAACAAATGTAGCTCCCCAGGCAATGAGTCTAAGGCGTAAGTCAGTGTATTCTCAGAGTCGAAGTTGAACATACCTTAAACCCTAATCCCTCAAAATCCACAAATAATTTCATAACAAAAATAAATGCATCGATTGCATAAAAAGCAAATTACACCCTCCCCCACCCAAATTAATCTCCGAAGAAAGCCGAATAGACACATGGATAAATCCATAACACCACAAAGCTCACCCCCAAAAAGCCCATGTTCAAGAAAGCATCAAATGGCAAAGGACGAAAGGCTAAAATAAAGAAAAATTCAGTCTTTACCCTGTCCGATTATCAGATATATAAATACAGACAATCGACCCGAAAATCAGAGGAGCGAACCGTCGGATTTGTCCACTGATGAGCTGAAGGCGCTGAAACACTAACGTTAGAATAGAAAAGACTGCAGCTTTGGATGATTGATATTATTTTTACTAGAATTCTCAGTATGCGATGGGTTGGGCCGACACAATTCATCGACATCTATCTCTATTCGTGCCTTGTAAGCCCATACACCAACAATTTAGCTAAATTGTTCTATTATTCACTTTCAACAGAGAGAGAGAGAGAAAGAGAGAGAGAGAGAGGGAGAGATTGTATAATCTTTGATGACCTCACTATAAACTACTAACTCCCATTATAAAAAACGAGGTAGTTATTAGATGCTCCTTGCATCCTTTGACTTCTAGTAAGATAGTTGCATGCGCGCAAAGCTGTTAACAAAGAACGGCCTCATCTCTTACACAGATAGCATCCATTTTCAAATACTACCCTCGACCTAATCATTGAAGAAATAAATCAAGTCTCGCATTTACCTGCAAATACGTATAGGTTACTACCAAAGAAAGGTTCATTCTTTAAGGCTTCAAAGCAATCCCAATGCCCACTCCTTTCACATACTTTCAATGCTCAGCGCAGATAACAGCAGTTTCTTGAAAAAGCACAACCCTAGACGTCCATTTCTATTATTTCTCTTCTTGATTATACTTACAGCATCGTACTTCGTGTCTGCCAAGAAACGAATGAAGGCCAACGAGGGCTTTTCTGCGAAGCATTTCAATTTCTTGAGAGGAAGAAAGAGGGTCCTATGGTGTGGTAGGGATCCTAGCGTTTGTTTGGACCGTTATAAGAACCCATGGGGCGGAACGACTTGCTGTTATGGAAAGTACTGTAGGGACCTACTCAACGACCCGACCCAGTGCGGGTCGTGCGGGCGGGTTTGCGGGTTCGGGCAGATCTGCTGTGGTGGGAACTGTGTCGACCCACGGAGCGATTCGAGGCATTGCGGGGCGTGTTTTGAGGTGTGCCCTGGCGAGGAGAGTAGGTGCACCTATTCGATGTGTGATTATGGCGGGTGATTAATTAAAGTGGCGATTTAAAGAAAATGTTCATGGCCTTCTTGAATTGTTTTGTAATAACTGAAAATGTTCATCTTTTATAATTTATGAAGAATGATTAATAATGTGAACGTACTTGATCAGTTGCAGTTTCTAATTTCTTGATGGTACCTAAGGCGTTGGATGAGTAGAGAGAGCTTAGTAGCATTTAAGAGAAATACCTTCATAGAGATTACTTATTATACGGAGAAGAGATTCAACAATACTAACATCCAAAGATCTTTAGAACAAGTACATATATCAGAAGCAGTGCAGTTTACAGGAAATATATTTATATATATGTGTGGAATATTTAAGTGTTGTGTGGTCATAGATGCTAAGAAATGGATCATAAACTAAACACATACATGGTTGCAAGAACCATCGCGGTCTAGCCATACTTCGGGCAAAAACGATCTTATGGCATGAATTTATTAGTAAAACCTGGCCATCAATGTCAATCAATTAGGTTCAATCTGCATAAACAAAAGAAATGCCGACATTAGATACACACATAATCACATTTTCTAGTAAGTATCCATATAAAGGATATGTTTCAGTCTAATAAGGTTGCTCTATCAGATATGGTCAAAGAAGTGAGAAGCCCCTTTTGAGGACATACAATGCACCACATATTACAGATTATTTCAGGGTTTCTGCGAAAGGCAGTATACAAGCAAGAGACAAACTTATGAAAGAACTACAAGCCAAAATGAGTTAGTTCTCAAGAACTATGACATCCTCTGCCTCAAATGTGCAACTAGTTTCAACTGTTAGTTCTAAATATTCAACATCTGAACTGAACCACAGCAAAAAAAAAAAGAATGCTCAATTATGAAAAAAAAATTGAAGTTATGCTCACGTTTTTACGTAGCGAAACTTTCAAGCCTGTCACAGTGAGGAGTTGGAATCTGTCTATTCCAATGACGCCTCTGCATTTCCATGTGGCAATAACGCCCAAGCATGTGCTTGTAATCCTTGATCACATTATTCTCGATCTCACGCCGACTACTGCTACCAATCGGGCGATCGTCATCGAATCGTGGCGACTTAACAAAGAACTCCACTCCATGATTTTCAGTCGTTTTCTTGAACTGGTAGGAATAGTTCCTCTGCAGTGAATACTCGGGCTCTGAAAAGGGAAGATACGCCAGCAGAACTATTATCAAGAATGGAAGCAACTGAAGCAGAAGCATCATGTTGGGCCCACCGCCTAAATCTTCCCTATGATGATGAGCTCCACCATCAGCAGTTCTTGTCCTATACACATGGCCCTGCCTAAACGAATCCCTCTGCCCAAAGAAAGCCCTAAAGATCTCATCAGGGTCAAAATCATCATCAAAGAAGTCGCTCGTAGTTCTCCTTCGCCGGCGCCTGACATTGTATTGCTGGTTGTGCTCGAACTCATCAACCAGCCCAGTTTCATCATATTGCTTCCTTGACTCATCATCGCTCAAGCACTTGAAAGCCTTGCTAACTTTTTTAAAAGCCTCCTCAGAGCCAGGGGCTTTGTTCTTATCGGGGTGAACTTTCAGAGACAACTTTCTATACGCCTTTCTAATCTCCTCGACGGAACAGCTCCTCTCTAAACCAAGAATCGAGTAGTAATCCTTCTTAGTCTTAATCTGCCTCACTAACTGCACATGCTCCTGCGTGTAACTCCTCTCACCATTCACGTCTTCAGTGCTAGTCGAAGAACTTAGATTTTTTACCTCCGTGACATTCTTCGCATCGTCAGAGGTTCCAGCCGAGGGAGATGAGTCAAGATTCTCACAAAGGAGCAAAAGATCATCCACAGATAAGTTCTCATTAAGACGGCGAGCAATTCCTATGAATTTAAGAGCTTTTTCTTTCTTTCCAGCTGAAATAGCCTCCTTGGCGATATTGATGCACCTCAACGCCTCATCTTTGTTACCATCCATAGCCAATCAACAAATAGCAAACCACAATATAAGATCCCACTCAGTAAAAAAAGCCCCAATGTCTGATCTTGGGACTTGAACCCTAAAAATTTTCAATCGAATCACGCGATTCACCGAGGCCTCCTTAATTCACCTAATTAAAACGAAGCATCAGGATCTTAATCCATAATCCAAACAAGCAAGCCAAATTAAATTGGACTTCGTATACAAACTGTTGCCCCAATACGAATGAATCCATCAAAACTTCACAGGAGAAACTGAATCTAGGCTTAGAAATCCTTACCTGACTATCCCCATGGCCGACTCAGAGAGAGAGAGAGAGCACGAAATATTTACGAGGATATCCAATTATCCAAATTTATAATCGTCATTAATAGCTCATATTTTAAAGGGTATTGGTGTAATTTCCTCTTATATCGCTTAAGCTAATGATGGCCCAATAGTAGGCCCAATTAATTGAGCTTGTTAGGCCCATTTAGTCGTTGGAATCATTATAATTGATCTATTGAGAACCCTCGTTTGGCGTCTGTCGCTATCTATATATACACTCATACACTTCCAAAGCTAATCCTCTCTCTCTCTCTCTCTGTTTGCTATCGCCGCGTGGGAATTTATAGGAGGAGAGCTCAATAATTTTTGTAATCATGTTGGTGTATCAAGATTTGCTCACAGGTTTGTTACAACTTTCTCGTTATCGTTCTTTTTGTTATCGATCCACGGACTAATGGTCGGTTTTTTTTTTGCGGATTTGTCGATTTTGTTGCCGGTTTTCAGATCTCCAGCTCTTTCAGCTGTTTTGGAGTTGTAATTAGATTCTTGGTGGGCGATTTAGGATCTTTGGATGATTTTTGGTTGGTTTTAGGTCGAAGGATGATTATTTGTTACGTGCTGAATTTTCATGCCGTGTGCGTTTGCGTTGAGCATTAGCTCGCTGATTGTAGCTGCGTTCTATAGGTCAGCGCATAAAATATCAGATCTTTTGCACTAGATAGCTCTTCTTGTATGATCTGTCTTTTATTCAAGCACCTTTGTCTAATTTTCATTCTGGCTGATAAGAGTCGATGCGCTTTTTCTGCTAGAAGCTAGTAGATATTTGATTGATGAATGTATTGTATATTTGATATGATTGCAGGCGATGAACTTCTTTCTGACTCCTTTCCCTACAAGGAAATTGAGAACGGGGCACTCTGGGAAGTTGAAGGAAAGGTTGAAACTTCATATAGAAATCTCTATATTCTTTTTCCAGATCATAACGGTGCACCTTTTGTCATTCTCAAACAACCATTGTTGTATCCACAGTGGGTTGTGAAGGGTGCAGTTGATGTGGACATTGGAGCCAATCCATCTGCAGAATGCGGTGAGGAGGACGAAGGCGTTGATGACCAAGCTGTGAAAGTGGTTGACATTGTCGACACTTTTAGGCTTCAGGTTTGTCTATCGTTTACTTGCATAGTTCTTCCCAGTTTGTCTAAAAGACACGAAAGAGAAACAGAAATGGTCCGTTTTTTGGCAGGAACAACCTCCTTTCGACAAGAAGCAGTTCGTTGGATACGTCAAGAAGTACATCAAGCTGTTGACTCCCAAGCTCGAACCTGAGAAGCAAGAGGAGTTCAAGAAGTCTATCGAGGGTGCAACTAAGTTCTTGATGGGAAAACTCAAAGACCTCCAATTGTAAGAATCATTGCAAATTGAAATCATTCCCCGTAGAATCTCACCCTCGTACGTACATCAGTTTGATAATACTTGGTAGTTTGTTTTGTGCAGTTTCGTGGGAGAGAGCATGCACGACGACAGCAGCCTTGTTTTTGCTTACTACAAGGAAGGTGCCGTCGATCCGACGTTTATCTACTTTGCCCATGGTCTCAAGGAGATCAAGTGCTAAGTCATTCTCTATCTATATAGCCTTCTTTTATCTTCAACTACACATGTACCATCAATATATCTTGTTGCTATCATATTATTCGAATTTGTGAGACTTTCATGGTTTGACAGTCATTTGCCGTCTTGTTTCGAATTCTGAGTTGATGTTGTTTGGTAGAAAGACATGCTACTTTAGCATCAAATGCGGGCAATAATGGGCATATTGTCTCTAGGAATGATCTAATGTAAGTTACACTTAAAATCATTAAGAATATCAGAAACCTACCAAAATCATGGTTCCACCCAAATGCATATGCCAAATCCTAGCAGTATCAATATGGAATTTGAAATCACAGATATGGCTCTGTTTAATAGTTATCTAACGCTCAATAGGAGGCAACGCTCAATAGGAGGCAAAAAGTAGGGGTGGGATCGGGTCGGGTTTGTCGGGTTTCGGGTTTTTCGGGTCGGGTACCCGACATTTGCGGGTATCAAAATTGAAACCCGACCCCGACCCGACGAAAATCGGGTACCCGACAATCGGGTACCCGAAACCCGATAATCGGGTTCGGGTCGGGTTTCGGGTTTTACTATTTTTTTTTTTGTATTTAAAAAAAAAAACTTAAATTAAGTTTACACTAACACCAAAAAAATAATTTTCAAACGCTACAATAAAATGAAATCATTTCAACACATTTTAATAAATAAATTCAACACCGTTAATAAATAAATTAACACCGAGAGGATTTCTTCGAGGGTTGACGTTGATGACTGGTGCTTATGTTTTAGAAAATATAAGGATCATTATTATTTTACAAATACACATGAATATGTAAGGACAAGAAACGGATGATATAACTTGAAATTCTCGAACCTAATTTCAACCCGAAACCTTGACAATTACATAAGCCCGAAATCCCAAACGGCCAAAAAATTGACACCCGAAATCAATCACCCATGATGATGATGATTCTAACAATATATATAATGCTAATAGAACCTTATAAATCATTGTGGATTCGAGAATTGCAAGCAATCAATAAAATCCAAAATATAAAATTAGGGTTCAACATACACATACCTAACGGATAGTCGGAGACGGAGTGGCCTGAGATGTGGGCGGCAGCAGAGGCGTGACGGCGCGGCTGAGACAATGGCGTGGCTGACGGCGGCCTTGAGAGCGAGACGACGACGATTCGACGATATACCAGATTTGTGAGGTGAGGGCTGTTCTGTTATCGCGACTTGTGAGGTGAGGATGATAGCGCGGCTGACGAGGTGAGGCGACGGACGGCGGCCTGAGAGAGCGGCGACGGCGACGAGGTGAGGTGAGGACTGAGGTGTGTGGACTGTGGTGTGTATTTCAGTTTCAGCCTTGGGTGCTCGTGCAGGACCTCGACTTATTTTTTATTTTTTGTATCTGTTATTCAATATATATTTTTTTTTAATTACAACATTGATCGGGTCGGGTACCCGATCGGGTTTCTCGGGTAGCTTATTGCTACCCGAACCCGACCCGAAGAACTATATCGGGTATCGGGTTTTAAACCCGATACCCGATTAAACCCGAAATCACGCCCCCGATCGGGTAAAACCCGATCGGGTCGGGTCGGGTACCCGAAACCCGACCCCGATTGCCCACCCCTAGCAAAAAGAAAGAAATCAAGCGAAAAACAATATGAAAACAGAATCCTTTATGAATATCAAACAAACTCACTAACACTCGCTTTACACCGCCACATCTATCAGTATTCAGTACGTAGTACTACTAATGATAATAAAGGAACCGAATCTTTAAATGGTAATAACAAGTAGAAGCCCTAAAATGCCGAGAAATCTGTAGTAACCTATCGATAATCCAATCTACGATGCAGTGTCAATCTGATCCATCATGGAACAAGAATGGGCAACCAACATAGAACAAACCAGTTACTTAGAATTTCAGCCTCATATCGGGAAGCTCAGCAAGTTCCTTTTAATGGTCAATCTGCTCTCAATCTCAAGAGCTCCTTAGCTGTCCTTTTCCTGAAGTATGGCATGTGTTCCTATTATAGTACATAAAAAAAAAAAAACAATTTTCAGGGGTATGATAAGCAACATTGCAAGATAACCAAACTCACTAGAAAAAAAGGCATGGTGAAAAAATCCATTTCCTAAAGCTGAAGCATCTAAAGAAGTGTCATCAATTACTAAATGACTTCACTTCATTTATGACGACTGACAGAGTTTAGTAGATATATGCATAGTTTAGTAAGCATGCGTTCATTAATGCCAGAGAAGTCAATGTTAGCTTCCCTTCAGAAGCAATGAATATGATTGGGAGAGTGGTACATCACATGCAACTTGAACCAGTAAGATCCTAATGTTAGTTTCACCAAGCATCAAGCTTATGTTTCTTGCCATAACTATATATTGTCTAATCCACCAGGAATTACCAGTCACAGACAAGAATAATGCACAACTATAATCACTAAAAGCTGCAGTATCATCCTTTACCTGGCCAAAACACAGTCCAATGTCTCTGCTAAAGAAGTCTGCATATTTTACCATGAACATCCCACAATCAAACCTGTTTGAAAATGTACAGCTTGTATCGTCATAAAGAGTGGCTATTTATATGAATAAAAAGTTTTAAGAACATAAGTTGAACGGTTTCATCAAACTGATGACATGCTCGACAGATAACATCCTGTAAATATGCAGTAGAATGCTATAATGGATTGGCACACAAATCTCTGTTTAATGGATAATAATTTAATTCATCTAAGGTTCTAAAGAATAATATAACTTTTTTGTTTGGAGAAATTACGTATAGCGCAAAATATTCAGTTCTCCTAATAAAGGATATACGTTGATCAAGGAACGACAGAAATCCATAGAACAGAGGAAGGAGGAGCGAACAAGGATGACATCAGTTAGAAATCCATATTTTGAGAATGAAAACCAAATCAACAATCCATGCAACATTAACGCATGAGCTTCCTAAACATTTCTCAAAAGATGCAGTAGTTTATTTCATTTACCCATTTTCTTGCTGGGGAAGATCCATAACAAACTCTTCCTCCCACGAACTGACATCAATGTCTTTTCCACATTTTTCCTTCACCTCATCAACGAAATATCTAGCCTGTACATTGCAGTTTTGTATATTAATTTAGATACAATTCCTCAACTACTACAACCGCAAACTATTCCACCTAAGAATAAGATTATAGGTTATTTTTACGCCGTGCCAATAGTGGTGGAACACAGTACTCTAAGAGATATATTCTGAGGATGATGAGCTAAAGGGTACTAACAAGATTAACTACTACTTACGGAACATATGGACGCACATTAGGATCTGAGAGACAACATCTTCTAGAGTAATTTCAAAATAAAAGGACACGGATTTTGAAAAGGGCAAAATATGGGGTGGCCTACCAGGACACTGAGAACTTGAGAATCGACTCCTTTGAGTGAATCCAGATATTGAAACTTCTCCTCCTTCTTGTTGATAATTGCAAGGCACCAATGAATTTCTTTGTGTATGGGCACAAATATCTAAGGTAAAAGAATAAAGAAATTAATTGCCAATAGAGAGCAATGACTAGTCTTACGTAGCCACATCATTAAATAATCCTGGGCTTACTTTGTCACACTCTAAAAGACTGTATCCAAGCTTTCTTTGTGTAGTCCATCTTCTAACTGATTGATAGTTGTATCCATCTCTACCACTAATTAGCTGAGGAATAAGAAGGGTAGACAAAAGAGGAAATAAACTACACTATTAACATTTCAATTTTCACAAAGCAAGTACTACACAGAGAGATCTAGTTAGATGTCAAGATAATGTATCAAATATCCATTTAACTTTTAACAGAAGGGCGAGAAAGATTTATATATCTTTGTAATCTGCATTTTGATCAGTCTTGCTAATATACTGACCAATTAAAGATTGTAACTCCTATTAACATGCACAGCCAAATTACACTAAAAGTGAAAATTCCTACAAAAGGACATATGCTTTGCAGCATACCATGTAAATTTCAGAAACACACTTTGATATTTAACCACGAAATGAGAGTTGACTTATGATGGATGGCAAACCTTCTTGTAGAAAAATGTATTGAAAAAATGGCATTTGAGAAACTTTTTTGGTTCCCTCTTTTCCCGTTCTTTCAACAACTCCAGACAAACATTAATGACCTGCAAAAATTAATGGAAGCAATCCAAATCATTTATGGTAGCTAACATATCAGCTTTCGCTAGAGAAAATTTCATCCCATACAAATCTATGAAAAACAAAACAGACCTCATCATTCAGCCAAGCACCAGACCGTAGACACTGCAACTTTTCTCCAGTTATATCAATACCAGAGTTCTCATGCAACACCATAACTTTTCTCCTGTATTACGTGAGTACAGACAAGATCGATATTGAAAAAGTAGATCTTAATAACCAATTAGAAAATGAAAACACACAAACATATGATACCTATTGGAATAAGACAAGGCCTGGGAGACTTCACTCTCTTCTTCCTCGGTTAGGGGCGTAAAACATTCCTCAGCAATATCCTGCAATTATTGGAACACCTTCAGACCATCTCCAGTATCCATGAAAACTATTACATCCTGAAACAACTGCCGCAATATAACACATCGGACACTTAAGTCTCACCTTAAGTTGCTCTTGCTCCACTTTCTTCTGAGGCCGCAACGACTTGAACCTTTGAGCACTCCGTTCATATATCTCTATGTCATTCTTCAGTCTGTCCAGCCTATACTCTCTTCTCGTCGTTTTTTCTAACAACTTCTTATACAAAGGCAATGATAAATCACGGGGAATCACCTTCGGATAGGCATCACTGATATCAGTTGCCCCAGAAGTATCCACGGCCTGCAGTTCTTTCGCCGCTGTCTCCACATTCCAATCCTGTGAAGTTCCCAAATCCATTCTTTCATTTCCCGCAATGCCCATCTCCTCAACAGACGAGTAATTCAAAACATCGTCACGAATCTCCTCTTCAACGTCGATCACAATCACCTCTTTTCTCTTGTCTTTCTTAGAAGACTCCTTGTACTCCTCCGACACGTACCTGAGACTCCCAATAGCCTCTCTCTTTGTATTCTCGTACTGGCAGTGCAACCAAAACCCATAGGGCCTCCCAATTTTATCAGCTGAATTATCCTCGGAGACACTTTTCCTAGAAGCGGAAGAAGAAGAAGTCCCAAATTTCGAATTACGGACAGGGGCATGAACTTGCCTCGTAAACGGTTTTGGTTTAGGGTACTGCGAAATTCTCCGGGCAATAGAATTCGACGACGCAGTTCCAGTGAATTCCACCGCACTTCCACCTGAAGAGTCTGCAAGCCTTGGCTTCTTCGAAATGCGACCGTACGATTGATCGATCGGAGTAGACGAGCCCGACAAGTGCGATTGCATAAAATCCTCGCCTCGCTTCCTATTAACGGTTAAGGCGCCCATGATAGCAACAACTAGGGATTCGTTCCACAAAATAATTGCATTCAGCGAGGAACAATCATGCTTCTGTCCTCGAATTAGGGTTTTAGGCACCGAAAAAATGAAAGAAAAGTGAAGGACGTTCTTCTACTACGACTCGATGCTCCTGAAATTGAGACCCAATTTTTTGGACTTCTCAGTTACGACTTACGGGTACGACTGACTCCCGTTTCCGAAAAACGCACGAACATGATTTGAGACGGTTTACCTAAAACAAAGTGCAAGTGAAATTCCACTCGTGCAATTAGTCCGCGGAATGCGACGCGGAAAAGAAAAGAAAAGTGTGGTCATAAACATTAAATTAAGTATCAATAACTCCATATTTTCGTTCGAATTTCTGGGTTTAAAATACCAATTCTATATTTAAGAGCTCGTTTGGTTGGAGGGATAATTTTGGATGGTATTAGTTTTAGTTAAATTTATATAATGATGGATATGAATTTTTAAGTTGTTTGGTTGATGGGATTAGATGTCTGACATGTTTGGTACGAATTTCAATAAGCGAATGGTCGTGAAAATTCATCCCCATCTCATGCTGCCTAAATCAAACAATACGTTAAGGGAGTGTTTGTTTTTTGGCGATCCTTCGAACCATCACCATAATCCCCATATCTTCTTATCATCACCACGTTTTAACAAGAAGGAACTATCAAATCTATATTTCCAAATCATGACTGTGATCATTCAGTGAGCTTGAAAGGAATCAATGATAAAACGTTCACTTCCAAGAACTTAACACGAAGGATATTATATTTACAACAGTAAAAGATTTAAATATAAATACAAATCCACGTACAATTGATGCCAAACAGCAGCCAATAAATCCCAACTCTATGAATCCACAGCCCTCAACATCAGATTAAATCTCAGGCCATGCTCTTCCAAACTCCGATCCAATCTGTGAAAAATACAGCATCAATTTACCACCAAAACCAATCAAGTCAAGCTATTCGAATACTACTACTTGTATAATATACATATATGTATATATATATATATATATAATCCAAAGAGATGGGATAAGATACCAACCATCTTTATTCAAATGAGCTGCACAACAGCAGCAACCCTTAGAGCACCGCCATTCTGAAGGAGGTCGCCGAGCTCGTTGAATAACAGTGCTGTTCTCCAACCCCATCCCTTTGGGGCTTTAGGAAGGAGCGTCTGTTTGTAGCTTCCGAATACCATTACTTCTCTCTTAGACGGACATATCAACTATACAAAGAACACAACCCACCAAAATCAGACTATGTTCGTACGCTGACACTTTGCAATATATTATTGGTATGAGTTTTTCTTCTAACCTGATATCTAGCTGTCACCTTTTCCCTCGAATCTACGTACATGTTGACCTGCCCGAAAAACCCACAAATTAACGTGTCAAGATGAAAAATACATTTTAGTCTCATTTCTTTAATGGAAGTTGACCTGTCTCAGCGGATCAGTGATCTCAGCTCTACGGCGATGAAGAAACAAACCTGAATATGCACAGTTTGAGAGAGAGTTTTCATTTCAGAGACAAAAATTTAGGGCAAGTCACAGGTTCAGACAGTAGTAGTACCAAGCGTGCGGCGTCCTTGAGGATCTTCATCGCTGAAAGCCTGGATACTAATCTATCGGATTTAAAAAAATAATCAAACTAATATCAGTAAATTCAAACGAAACATTAATTATATTGGAATAACAAATAATTAATTATCTTCTTGATGCACCACCTTCCACATGGAACCCGCATAAAATACTTCGGAGGAGTGCTTAACTTGGCCATCGTTCAGTCTGTGCACATCCTGAAATTCAACCCTGAAATACAGAAGGAAGACAGAAATGTGAAAAAGCAGTTATGCATACTTGAACAGCTTTGACTACTTGACACTGAAGAATTAATAGATCAATTTACATTTCATTTTAGTTCACAGTTCCGACCATGTATGCGTACTGAATATCAAAAGATGTTTTTACCCTGCAAACCAACGCATTTAATAATACTTCATTGCAAGATGAAAGAGAAAGTGGGAAATTAGGTTCAAGGCTCAAGCATGTAATGATGTGTTGATAGAGACCACCACAATAGTTGCTGGTTTCCGTAAAATCTCCCAATCAAGTAAAATTGAAACCATAAGAAGGGATATCTCACCCAAAGCGGAAAGGAGAGAAATGGCTCAAAGGGGTCTTGCGATCCAACGGAATCGTACTGGTATTCTGCCACTCAGTTCCCATAGAATGTTCTGAAGGGTCCAATTGCACAGGAAAAACGTTGCCATTTTGCACAATTGATTCATATTCTCTTTCAATTTGCCCTCCGTTGACATTAGTCATAACATTTGATCCCTGACTCAGCCCAACCAAAGCAGTCAAACCATCCCCATTGCTCTCAGCTCTATTTTCATGGGCATCATTAGCAGGATGCTGCTGATTGTTACGGTTCCCAACACCAAAAGGGACGACGCGTGAAAAGACATAACGAGTTGGGGGCAAAGCAGTGGCCGGCGCAAATGTAGTTCCATGTCCAAGTCCAGCTAGTCCGTCGGTGGGGCCCCTATCATGAATAC
Source organism: Craterostigma plantagineum (assembly GCA_027422505.1). Lineage (NCBI taxonomy): Eukaryota > Viridiplantae > Streptophyta > Magnoliopsida > Lamiales > Linderniaceae > Craterostigma > Craterostigma plantagineum. The sequence goes on along the minus strand of JAPQWV010000124.1, from coordinate 1,596,822 downwards.
GTGCAGGCCTATAAAGGCCAGTTCTCTCTGATTGAACTGAATTAGTAAGGTAGACATGCCCCATATCATTTGATATATTGCTGTGATCCTCAACTTGCATGTAGTAGTCATGAGAGGAGGAAACTCCACGAGAGTACCCGAAAGGTTGCCTGCAAGCACATGCTATACTCTGTAGGCAGCAACTTTTACATGTATCTGCAACGATTTCTTGGACCCTCAAACGTAAAAGATTCTGCAAGAAAAACGTATCAATGATTAATCCGGATAACTGAATAATGGATTTGAAGAAAGAAACTCAAGCGATTTACATGGGAGCATGATGTATAAAATATAAAGGAACTATGGAGCATATCAGGACGATACCTGTAACCATAAACCATCATTTACAGCTTTGCAAGGGAAGCCCATTTCTTCAAGATGTTTTCTCACATTTAAGAGTGCTTCAAAAGACATGTTACAGTACAAAAGTGTGCCTCCTTCAAAAACATTGTCAAATGAATCATAGTCTTCTCGGCTCATTCCACATTGGGGTTTCAGGCAAGTTTTTACCTCTCTTTTACCCATTGTCCTGCCACCCCAGGACATAGATGATACGTCAGAACTTTCCCATTCACTGGGCATTAGGACATTAGAGGACATGGTCGATATGAGATTCACTTGATCTCCAGGAGTCCAGCTATCATTTAATTTATAGAATGAGGTTTCATCTGAACAACCTTCGGCACCCAGACCACTATCCGGGATTCTATTCATAACACCGACTATATGAGTGGTGGGATAAGAACATGAGGCACCATCATCACCCGTATAGAATGAACGACTCCCTGAAGGCTGATCGATGTTGCAATGGTGCTTTGGTCCCGTTTCTGATCCTTGGCAGGACGTTTGGGGCTGGTTGCCATCAGTTACATCGAGACTGGAATCTATAACGAAGTTTGGCAGCTCTACCAAAATACCATGAGCATCGTAACGACCATCGTCTTGTAATTTTCTGTGGCTCTGTTTAGCTTTGGGCAACTTGTTTAAACTCTCATCAACCATGTGCTTTTTGTTTTCCACATTGCAATTCAAATTTCCTTTATCACGATGCTCGTCTGTGCCAAGTTTACCTTTCGCAGTAAGAGTGTAGACCGCTAGTTCAAACCTTGCATGATGCCAAAAGTTGGATAAATTAGTAGATACTAAAAGTACATGACAACAGTCATAAAAAAAGTGTGCGAAAGACATAGGGAGGTTTTCATAAGAAGATACAAATAGTAGTAGTAGATACTAAAAGTACATGACAACAGTTTTCATAAGAAGATACTAATAGTACATGACAGTACTCAATAAAAATAAAAACATATTGATAAAGATAATTGCCTTTCCCTACCGTTTCTCTTCACTAGGTACCCATAACTGATCTGACGTGAGCAGCGCATGCAAAGTTTGAGATGAAAGCTTCGGGAGCACCTGATTAGGATAGAAAGATCGTAACGGTCATAAAATGCTACATAGTGTTGAAGGGCAAAAGCATTTCACCAATCTCAGCTTAAGAGAAATAAGGTCCTACAGCCCATGACACCATACTCCACAATATTCAAATATGAACCTCTTTCAATTCCCGGGCACCGCTTTGACAGAGATAGCCCCAACAAGCATTTCTCACACGTTCTCCATGCAGGCCATAGTCTTGATTCTCAGCAAAGACCTAAATGAGCAGCAATGTGAGTCTATACTAGAGAGATGCGGAGGGAGAGTGTAATAAAATAATATTAGGGGGATGATCAATAAACCTGATATGTCAAGAAGTTTGACGACCACAATTCTGCAATAATGAAGTCTGTGCATATTGCACATAAATCCTGCATATTGAGTGTTAAAGTCAAGAAATGCAGGCTGGGCCGGACAAATCAATCATTAAATGGTGAAGGAGGACAAGAAAGGGGGACCAACAGAGCTACATAGTAAAATTTACTGAAGGTTTGATGATGGCGAAGAAGATCAGTTTTAAATTGGTAACATGTTATATGATCCATGGGACAAAACACAAGCAATTGAATGTGCTTAATGTAAAAACTTGAATTAATCAGGAGACAACAGCTGTAATTAACAATAGTTAAGTAATAATTTTATTTTGAAACACCAAGAAATGATCCTACAGACTATTTTAGCTACGCGACAAAGTACCTGGAGGTCAAGAAAAGATGCAGCAGCTAAGACTCGAAAAGCATTATTGTCATTAAGCTCAGGATAATGTCCATAGAGATAAGCTAAAGCTGTTGCAATAGAATCGCCATCTACGTTTTGTCATCGACATTCAAGGTCAAAACTGGAGCATTGGCTTCTTTCCATGGACCTTGAAGCATGCTCCTGCAGACCACAGTGTGCGTGAATAACCACCTTATCTAATTTTTTAATGGGGAAAAGGTTAAGATCTTCACCAATATTGGGTGAAATTGGCAGGGATAACCGATTCTTATAATTTCAGCCCCTACGATCACTTTTTAACAAGAAACCTTGGGAGAACCAATATTATGTAGATCATCAAAACCAAAGATTCCCTGGTGAAATTCTCGCCAAATAAACAAGTAGTCAGGCAATCAACAATATGGTGACACCGTTCCCTCGGTTACGCCTCAATATTGAGTAAGCAGCACAAAAGCAACAGAAGAAACCTCAATAAAAGACAAACAGAACTAATGCCTGAAAAAGGACCGACTATCAGTTGCTGTTAGAGAGCCCACAACCCAAAAACATAAAAACATTCCCCATTCCATCAATCAGTTCGCGAAAGCAAACCAATTCCGAGGTAGAAAAATTTGAATTCTACTTCACTGTATTAAAATAGATCTACATTATATTCCTAATTTCACAAAATTCTAAGAAAACACTCCCAAACTCCAATGGACAGTCCGCACTAACAACACTCCATATTCAAAGCCCACAACCCTAAGAAGCATAAGAACATTTCTCATTCCTTCGTTCAATCAGCGAAAGCATACGAGTTCCGAGGTAGAAAATTTCCAATTCTACTTCACTGTGTTAAACTAGCTCTCCATTACGATCCAGAAATTCACACAAATTCTAAAAACACACACTCCCAACCTCCTCCACTAGACAACCCACACTACACTACACTCTCAAATTTCATCACAAAAAAAAGTTGACAGATAAAAGATCCCTTCACACCTGAAATACGAACTCCTCGAAAGTATAAGTCGGTGCAGATGATAAGTTGACCCAAACGCCTCCACAACGACGTCGTAGAACGCGCCGTTGTTGAACCCTTCGATTTGAATGTGATCGCACAGAGACGCGAGGTTTCGGTCCATCGTTGCGCCACGGACGACGTCACCCGCCTCCGCCGTCGCCACGCAGGTAGATTCGTCGTTGTTCTCGTTGGATTGCGGCGACTCCCTGGTCATTTCCACCGGTCCGCCGGCCTCATCCCCGCGGTGACTGTGGTGGCCGTAGCTGAAGCGCTGTTGCTGGTGCGGCGGTGGCTGTGCCGTGAACTGGGGTGGCGTTTGATGGTCCATGGTGGTGACTGCCCGCGCAAGTGTTGGGGTTTCGGAGAAGAAGCGAATGCGTTTTTGATAGTGCCGTGTTCAGTAGTAAGTTAACGAAATTTTTTGTCAATTTATTTTGAGAGTTGTTGATTTAGAAACCTCGGTAGTACCGGCGATTTTAACGATGATGATCGAACCATCATTATATGTTTTTTGACAACCTTGGAGTATCCCGCAACTAGCTATGAACTTCACGCCGCACATTACGGGGATGAGACTAAATCTTCAGGGGCTAGGTAAATGCGTCCTAAATTTACACAACACGATAGTCATGAGATAACACGTCATGGGGACAACTCAAAAATTTATGATGGCTATTTATGACGAGTCTTCCTTTAGAGCATCTTCAACAGATAAACTCAATCGCAAACTCAAATTCATTCTCAAACGCAAAATGCAGTAATTATTCTCCAACCGATAAACACATTTTCAAACACAAATGACTATTTTTTAAATATTACTTCTAGACCAACTTTCACAATTTTTCAATACGGCCACATGTTCTATAACTTCAAAAAAAAAAACATAACATATTAAACTAAATAAATAAAAAATATTGTTGGTAAATTTTATAATTCTAAAGAACTTTCTAAATACTTTTTTTAATATATTTTAATTTATTTTTATAAGGATACGTCTATTATCTATACTATTATATAAAGAGCCTAGGTGGCTATATACTCCCCAATTTGGTCTGTCAATTTAATAATGCTTATTTGCAATTTTACCCTTAATTGTCAAATTACTATTTATCCTTGATTATTTCATTATTACAAATTTATTCATAAGTTAAAATTTTAATGTTTAAATTACTTTACTAACGATATGAAAAGTTCGAAGTTTAAAAAATTTAAATATTTGCATACACATTGGTGTGCTACATATACTAGTTTAAACAAATAAAAGGGCATAACATAAAATTATTAAATATAGAACGCACTGCGTTCAATCGCATCTATGCATTTAGGCGAAGAGAGAGAAAATACAAACCCATTTTGAAACTGGTTTTTGGATTCGGTTGGAGTGATATTATGATATGTTTTTGAGTTATGCAGTATGGTTGGAGATAGTCTTACTCAGCAAGACACTAATTGATTAATTACTTAGAAAAATAATAATAGCCATGGTCATAATAAACCCTTACCATCATAACAAAGCTAACAAAGCATCATAGTTTATATATAAATAAAAAATAACGAGAAACTCTCAATTTAAATAAAAATGCACATCCCATCTCACTAGCTAGCTGCTCTAAGTTGGCAATCATCTTAAGCAAGCAGCTTTCGAGACAAATACTTAATCTGACTGTAACCGAAGGCGAGACTCGTTCAAACACCCTTTTAAAATGCTCGTAGACGAAAAATTACAGTGATAAGAGATGAATGAGTGAAATCACAGTGATATGGGATATCATGTTGCATAAGCACTTCATTATAGAATTGTCATTTAGCTTTCAAAGGATTTAAACAGAGAATCGATCAATCAATCAATAGAAAAACAGACAAAAAAGGCTTTGAAACTATTGTAAACTCAGTTTGTTCTTGATTGAAATCTATATCTCAATCTCGATACAATACGATCCAGATTGAAACAAAATCTTTTCGAAGATATACACACAATCAGAAACAAAATTGAGAGAAACAGATTGATCATTCATTCCCAAAGTTTATGAGGATTTCATGGTTGGCCTTTAAATAGGACATCTTCTGTTTAGTCCACCGAGCTGTGGGACATTGACTGCCAAGGATATCGCAAACAAAATTGGAGCCAGTTTCATTTATGTGAATTGCTCTGAACTTCTGAATAAACATTGCCGATGAAAGAAATTGATGGTGAGAACATTGTTCAATCGTGCTAGGGCATCTTCTCATGCTGATATGTGGTGAAGGCATTAACGACAAAGTGTGGTTAAAAAGGTGGATGGGTCGTTAAGAAATTCTTGAATCACTTTCTCATTCGCTTTCATCGACGTTTTTATTTAAAAGTTTAGGGTCGTCACGCAAATGAAATTGGCCCCAACTTCGTTAACAACAGACATAACGTTTTCCCATAAACTAGTAGACCAACCAAAAGATTCTGATAATCATAGCACCGCAAACAACAGCGATGGTGAAGTCAATAGTGGTGTCAAGGGTCCCAATTTTGGGGATTGGGGTGGTATAAAGGATATAAACACAGGTTGAATATGGAGGTTATCGTCCCAATGCGTCATCTCGATCTGTCAAGCTTGCTCGGAGTGAAGCCGATAATGGGAATACTGTTGTCTGGTCCACCAGGTTGTGGCAACGCAACGTTGGCCGAGGCCCTCGCCAACGAGGCTGGATTGCCCTTTCACAGTGTCTCTGTCACTCTATTGACATGGTGCTTCTCTAGACAATATTAGGTCATCATTCGACGAAGCAAGTAGGGTTGCACCTTCAGATCTCTTCATCGCGAAATCGAAGCGATTGCTTCGAAGAGGGAAAATATGATAAGTCGAATTGAGTGGTGCACAGTGTCACAATTGATTGCTTGCATGGATTATCACAGTAGATGCTACGTATTGGTAATTGGAGCGGCTAACATCGCATATTCCATCGACCCTGCTTTGAGACTGAGAGGAAGATTCGAGCGTGAATTTTACGTGGGTGCGCCCGACGAATCTGCGCGTTCTGAGGTAATAGCAAAACTAACGAGAAATGTCCGTATTGACGGTGATTTCGATGCGCTGAAATTGGCTAGGGCTACTCCAGGGAATCGATCGATCAAGCAACAGAAAAACAGACAAAAAAGGCTTTGAAACTATTGTAAATTCAGTTTGTTCTTGATTCAAATCTACATCTCAATCTCGATACAATACAACCATGATTGAAACAAAATCTTTTCAAAGATATACACACAATCAGAAACAAAACGGAGAGAAACAGACCAATCGTTCATTCCCGAAGTTTATTAGTATTTCACGGTTGACCATTAAATAGGATATCTTCGATTTAGTCCACCGAGCTGTGGGACGTTGACTGCCAATGATGTCGCTAACAAAATTTGAGTCAATTTCATTTATGTGAAGGACTCTGAACTTCTGAATAAACATTGTCGATGAAAGAAATTGATGGTGAGAACATTGTTCAATCATGCTAGGGCATCTTCTCATGCATCAATCGACAAACTGTGGTAAGAAAGGTGGATGGATCGTCCAGAAATTCTTGAATCACTTTCTCATTCGCTTTCATCGACATATTTATTCAAAAGTTTAGGGTCGCCACGCAAATGAAATTGGCCCCAACTTCGTTAACAACAGACATAACGTTTTCCCATAAACTAGCAGACCAACCAAAAGATTCTAATAATCGTAGCACTGCAAACAACAGCGATGGTGAACTCAATAGTGGTGTCAAGGGTCCCAATTTTGGGGATTTGGGTGGTATAAAGGATATTAACGACAAGTTGAACATGGAAGTTATCGTCTCAATGCGTCATTTTGATCTGCCAAAATGATAAGACATAGGTACTCATTTGTAAATTTTTACTGATATTTATCTATAAATGTCACAAAAAATAAAGTGCCAAATCTTTTTATTAGTTTTTATAAGTGTGACCGATTTTATTAACACGTCGTCAAAAGGCTTAAATTTAGTTTAAAAAGCAGTACATGTATTTGTTAAAAAGCGTCGAACGAAGATCTCATCCTTTAACCTTTCTCGAACTTAATCCATCGTTTTAAAGCAGATAAATCACAAGAAGAAGACATCAAATGTCCTTCCCATAAGATTACAATATCCCATAATTCCTTTTTTTTTTCCAAGCAACTATCCCATGATTCACTTCTTTAAAACTCTTTCAAAACAAGTTTACTTTTATTACAACCCTTGAACACATCACAAAATGCAGCAAGAGTTGGGATTCTCATCGCTCAACATCTCAAGCGTTTCCAAAGCTCTCAATCCCAAATCACCGCCGCCGGCAATCTCTTCGCCAGCAGCATAAGCATCATCGTAAGCATAAGTTAAAGAGGGCTTGTAATAACTCCAAGCTCCACTGTTCATCACATCTGATGCACTGTAATATCTCGACACATATGCTTTCTGAGGCCCGTAATCATTAGGAAGGTAGCAATTCGATGAAGGGCTGAGATCAATCTGATCGAAGACTTTTGGTATTTCCGAATTTTCACCTTTTTGCCCCTTCTTCTTCTTCCTTTCGCCACCACCACGGCGGCCATTTTTCCCTCGTCTCTATTCTCCGTTTTCCCTCCATTTTCAGGCTGTTTATTAGGGTCAACGGCGTCGTTTCCTATGTACTCTTCAGTTAGTCCACTTTTTCTGCTACCGTTAGGTTTTGGAGAAGGGATTTTCACTTGAGTATTAGTTTTTGTAGTCTCTGATTGGCTGTTTTGGCCATCATTTTTGGCGTTTTTGTTGGTCGTTTTCGCCTTGCTAGTGACGACTTGTTTCTCGGGCAATAATAACTCGGCATTCTTGCCATGTTTGCTCAGTTTCTTGATTAATATCTGTGCATCAGTGTTGCCAGTAACAGTAACAATATGCTGCTGTGAATCTATGCTCACAGTGTAAACACCTACGTACAAAGAAATTACATAACTTGAAAGCAGAGAATAAAGAACCCTAGTTGAGTGTATTTGTGTTAGTAAAATATGAAGAAGAGAGCTATAGTTTCAGAAGTAACCTTCGATGCCATGTAGGACTTTCTTGACTTCTCTTCTGCACCCTTCGCAGTGGATGGAAACTTTCAAAACCCATGTCTGAAAGTTGAACGTGTTAATGAAGTTTCTAACGCTGTAATACTTAGCTAGCATAGCTAAGTTTCATTACAGTTTAAGCATGCATGATATTCTTACCTTGTACTGAAGCTGTGGTTGTGGAGGTTCCTTTACTGGTTCAGATGCCATGAGAGAGAGAGAGAGAGAGAGAGAGAGAGAGATTTGGTTGGTGTGTGTGTGTGTTTGAAAACGAGAATGTTAGATAATGTCGAAGTATTTGAATGTTGGCTGTCCATTTCTGAGAAGGTAAGTAGTTCAAGGCAATGCAGTGCATACTATATTTATTTCAAAACTTAAAAACTTTGAGAAGGAATTATTACAGTGCTGTTCATCGATGCTTTAATAACCTAAATAACTTCTCAGCCAAAATTTATTAATATTGTTTCTTTGAATCTTGAGCAGTTGGAGAAATTGATGGTCGTATAGAGGTGGATGTTCCTCGGAATGATGATTCATGGATAAGTAAGTTACATTTAGATAAAATGTATTGATTCATTTGCTGAGCTGATAATAGCCATATTAGCATTCTTTGAATGCTCTTCACCAACCAAAACAAATGCATCAACAAGCCATGCACTAAATGTGCGATAAGACAAGACAAAGACAAGGATACCCTTTTCTTCATACTAACACCTTTCCTTAAATTCATGAAATAAATGGGGTCGCTATTACGTATAGATAAACGCTGTCAAATAAAAATCTATAATTGTTCATTTTTGCTGCATTATTTATTTGTGTAATGGTGACGTTAGGCCTCGAGTTATTCAATGAATTGGCTTTTCTCACAGTTCACAATGTAGTAGTAAGTAGAACTTGGAGATAATGACACGAAGATAGCTCAAAGCCCTTCTTCCCATGCATTAAACAATGCCCAAAAATATTCATGGCGCTCTTCTCCAAGCCCTATACGAGCAATAAATAATATATACATGACAAAGAATGTAAGCTCTAAAAATACAAAATTCGTACATATCAGTTGAGGCGTAAGGATTTGTTATGTCCGAGACAGATCAAGGAGTTTCTCAGTTAAGCATAATTTATTCATTTACCATGTTGAGTTGTGTCCTTGTAAGTTCTAGTTGATGTTTACGGTATGTTCAATAGGACTATTTAACTCGGCATCATTGTTCATACCAAAAAAAAAAGACAAATAGGTCATTGTAAAGAAATTTCCGTTATTTCGACATATCATTTCTTCAGTATCTTAGATAAATACCGGGTACTAGTATATCCATATTTCAATATTTTTTCCTCCCCTATTGAATTATTAGTCCTCGACGGCCAAGGCTAATAAATATTTTGTCACCCCCACCGCGTTCTTATTTAATTTATTTACTTTATGTCGCGCTTTACATATAACGGGTAAGATAAGAGTAGATCTCATCAAGAACCACTACCAAAAATTTAATCCAAACAATTTTGCGATTGAAATAAAGTAATGCTTGGTTGGAATTAATAAATGAAGCAACCTATGAATCAAATCACTTATTTATAACCACTTTTCCCTATTTTATATTGACCTTGTCTAAAAATCGACGGACGCCGTAAGCGTGCTTGTATCATATTTTATTTTATTATGTTTTATACTGCAATCACAATCATTGCTGATTTTTCATCCCATCCATTCCCACTTCTAATTTTTGCAACTATAGTACAAAGATTAAATGCACCTTCTTACTCCTTTTAAATTAAATAGCTTCGCTGCAAAGCAAGTGAATATGTCACGCAAAAACTTGTTCTTTGCCATATACAAATATCGGGTCGACCAAAACACAAGTAAAACCATATTCTTTCCAATTTATCTCTAACTAATTCATGTTTCTCATCAGATAAATTAATTAACTTTTCCCCATAACTAAAGCTCCCTTACTACAACTTACAAGCAATATCATCATTACATCGGCAGCCCACAATACAGACAATGAATTATTGACTTGAACAACAGTCTCCAACGTTCAACGCCAAAGAAAGGCACAAACAACACAATACAAAAAAACATACCCTTATCTTTCACAGTACTTCGCTCGCCAAAACCATCTACCATGGCCCAAGAATCGTTCATATACAGCTTCGTGGCACGTGGCACCATGGTATTGGCTGAGTATACAGAGTTCACGGGCAACTTCCCCGCCATTGCAGCACAGTGCTTGCAAAGGCTGCCTTCGACGAAGAACAGCAAGTTCACTTACAAGTGCGATCACCACATCTTCAATTTCTTGGTCGAAGATGGCTACGGTGAGCTTACCATCGTCTTTGATTCGCCTCAAAATTTTCGTGGGTTTTGTTTTTTTTTTTTTTTTTGCTTTTTTATTGTCGGATCTGTGGTTGGGGAGCTCGAAAAGTTGGAATTTTTTCTGATGTTTTTCTTTGGCTGGAAGCTTTACTTCGATTCGACTATGTTCTCGTACCGTTTTATTTTCTTCCCATTTGCATGTCGGATCTGTCTCTCAAATGGCTGCTTGCCCTTCGAATTTGGTAGTTTTGCTTTCTTTATTGTACGATTCCTTCAGTTGCAGAGCATCTTATTACATTTTGACGATGGGCTTTCATGTGGAAAAATAGCATTAGAAAGACTAAGGTAGACTAGGTTTACAAGCAAAGAAATAGAGGGTACCTTTAATTTGGGACTTGATTGGATTGATGAATGAGGAATTCTATCATATTACTATCTTATGTTGTCTTGATGATTGACTTACTTTTGTTAGAATTCTGTGATTTGGATGCATAAATAAATGTTAAGGTGATTTAAGATGAGACCATTCGAAATGAACTGAGTAGCTAACCTTCTTAATCTATGATCAGTAGTTTGAAGGTCATTACTTTAAGATAAAAGAGAAGCTTGAGCAAATATTTGGCCCCTTTTAACAATCTTATCTTCTTCCAATTATCGCAGCTTACTGCGTCGTGGCAAAAGAATCTGTTGGAAAACAAATATCGATTGCTCTTTTAGAACGCATTAAAGCTGATTTTAAGAAAAGATATGGCGGAGGAAAAGCTAGCACTGCAGCGGGCAAGAGCCTCAACAAAGAATACGGGTATTTTATTTCTGTCTTGAAAAAAGAATCGCATGAACTATACAACGATGTAAGGAAGTAAGACATTCTCAAAGAAAAAAATGCAGGCCTGTAATGAAGGAGCACATGCAGTATATCATAGATCACGCCGATGAGATCGAGAAGCTTTTAAAAGTTAAGGCCCAAGTTTCGGAAGTCAAAAGCATTATGCTCGAAAACATAGACAAGGTATGCGATTTTTTGTGCAGTTCGTAATTTCGTTTTCTTGGCTTTTCTCCGATCCAAAACTTGCAATGTTCAGACAATGGAACGAGGCGAAGTCCTTACAACTCTTAACGACAAGGCAGAAGACCTACGAAACTCGGTGAGGTTTCGAACGCATCATTTTCTTCGAATTTCCTTCCGGGGAATTCTTACGCTAAACTTTAATTTTAAAAAAAATGTCTATCAGGCACAAGAGTTCAAGAAACAAGGGACACAAATCAGAAGAAAGATGTGGTATCAGAACATGAAGATAAAACTTGTGGTTTTGGGGATCATAGTGCTCTTAATCCTCATTATATGGCTTTCTGCTTGCCATGGCTTTGACTGCTCGAAATAGATTTCTTTTTTTTAATTGTTTTATTGTTTGTTTCATTTTTCAGAAAGTTTTCTTGAAGAGCTTCTTGTCTTGTCGGGCTTGTTTTGAAGTGGGTTTATTTATTTATTTTTTTTGGTCTTTCTTTTTGTTTATTTTCTTGCTTATGTATGTGACAGAGGAATTGTTCAAGGTTGATTGATAATCTTTTGATCCTTCTCTTGAGGTACGTAACGTGTTAGGGGTAAGAGGTGGATTTCCTTCTCTGTGGGTTTTACTTACATTTGTCCCACACCGAAAGATTGGAAAAGCCACACAAAGTGCTACTATTATAAAAGGAGGAGGCGTTGGGAGTTTTAAAGCATACCTTTCTCGGCCTTTTGGCTAAGATCAAGTGTAGTATCTGTTCTTATCAGTTTAATATCTGATACGTGGGCCATCGGCCCACATGATATTAAATTAATTTTTTTAGGGGAAGGCCCATTAAGGTAGCTTGCTATCTGGGCCTTCTTGTGTCGCCCACGCGTTGCACTAAAGCGCGGGCCTGGCGCACCCCAACCAAATTTAAGTTTAAAATTCTCTATTAACGTTGCAACATGATTTCTCGAATTACATGTATACCCCTACAATCCAATTCATGCTCTAACTAGAAAAAAATATGGAAAGATATCAAAATATATTTGTGGTGTACCAAAAGGTTGTCGGTTTAATTTTTTCTACTACGCATTAAATTTTATTTTAATTAATTTGGACACCTATTTTTACAAGTAGTTTTTATCTCCCAAGAAGTTTATTTTTAATAATTCTTAACTCTCAACTGATAAAGATTTTTTAAGATCCTATTCTATAATTATTTTTAAATTCGTAACACATTTTTATTCGATTGACTTTGCCGATTTTATTCGAGATTTATACTTATTAAATCATTAAATCTTAAACAACTATGATCGGTTGGAAAATCATATTTCAAAACTATGCATAAGTTTCGAAATTGGTCATACATTAATTGCATGAATTCTTATTTCGAAATTGGTTATGTATTAATTGCATGAGTTCTTATTGACGGCAACATGTTTTATATAGCAGAATTTAAACCCGGTTCATATTGAGTTTGGGTTGGGCCGGTACTGTGTGGCCTATAAAGGACGAATTTAAACCGGTTCGGATCGAGTCGGTGACTGACTTAGAGAATTAATAAAAATCGCTTTGATCAGAACAGGAAAAAGGAAAATTAATAGAAACAAAGAAAAAGTAAAACGAGGCGTAGAGATCGGAAAAGTTTCGCAGATTCTGTGACCTGAGACCTCCGTAGGTTTTGTTTTATATCTTTCGATCTTCTATATGTAATTGTCGATACTCCATTGATGTAGAAGCTTGGGGACGTTCCACGGGCTTGTAGTTTGTTTTAGGTCGGGGTATTTGGTACTATTCTCTGTTCTACTGCTTTGCTTTGATTATTTGGAGCTGGTGAGATGCTGTGTTATTGCGTTTTTTCTTCTTTTTTCTCTTTATGCCGATGCTGTTGCGCTTGTTCGTACGATTTGTGGCTAGGTCTTTGGTACTGTTTTCGTTTAATTGTTCATCTCGATTTGTTTGGTACTCTTTTATCTCTTTACTTCGTACTTGCTGATCTGTATTATTGCTGATAATTTCACAAGCTAATAGGTATTTGTGTTGGTGTTGGCATAGGTTGCCCGGAGATGGCGATGAATCAGCGGAACATTATTGAGCTTGAAGAGGGATGGGGCATTATGCAAAAAGGGATTGCAAAACTAAAAAACATCCTCGAAGGACTCCCTGAACCTCAGTTCAGCCCTGAGGACTACATGTCGCAATACACGTAGTATTCTGAACACTACATCAAGTTATGCAATTTTGTTCGATTATAAAGAGTTAATTTATTGGTATGAATTCCCGCGGTTGTCATCTGCAGGACAATATACAACATGTGTACTCAAAAGCCCCCACATGATTATTCACAGCAATTGTATGACAAGTACCGAGAGTCTTTTGAGGAGTACATCACAACAACGGTAAATTGCATGCTGTTGATTAATCTGTATTGTACCTGGAGGCGGAAGCCTTTATTGTATGTAATGACACGTACAATTTGGTTGTGAGAGTCTTGTATAGGTCATAAAACATGGCTTCCAAACTTGGTAACTTGATTTTAATTGTCTGTTGACTCGGAACTTCAATTCGTGTACTAAGCAAATGTTTCTCTTTCTAGCGTCAGATAAATGATCACACTCAATGCCTACCTTGCTATTACGTGATCATCTCCATGATTCTGCTAGTTCTACCTATACATGGAGGCTAACTTCGTCGTCTTTTGCTAGTCATTTTTCTTTTCCTATGTTACCGACATAGTGCCGCATATTAGTCTGTCTTTTAGCTTATATTGTTTCGGTCTCGTACTGTCTGACTGGTTACATGTCCTTTAATATACGGTGACTCTTCTATTCGATCCCTACAGGTGCTTCCTTCTCTGAGGGATAAACATGACGAGTTCATGTTGAGAGAGCTTGTACTAAGGTGGTCAAATCACAAACTTATGGTCCGGTGGCTTTCAAGATTTTTCCATTATCTTGATCGATATTTCATAGCTAGAAGATCTCTTGCTCCACTTCAAGAAGTTGGTCTAACATGCTTCCGGGACCTGGTAACTTTTCAGTTTTCCCATGTCTGGTGTTTCTTGCCGTGAGTATAGTTACCTTTTATATTATTAATTTGATATGATAATTCAAGCAAATGCGACCTGATTCTGGGACTTGATTCTAATTGGTTCCTCCACTGCCTTAAATTTTATTATTAATTTTGGGACCTGATTCTCGTTTCAGGTATACCAGGAAGTAAATGGGAAGGTTAGGGATGCTGTTATAGCTCTGGTATGCGATTTCTTTGGGACTATTAGACAGTTCAATATCCTTTTTAACTTCAGTGTGAAGCAAATAAACAATACTCATTTCTTTTCCTGACCAGATTGATCAAGAGCGTGAAGGAGAACAAATTGACCGAGCCCTACTGAAGAACGTCTTAGATATTTTCGTTGAAATTGGAATGGGGCAGATGGATTGTTATGAGAATGACTTCGAAGCTGCGTTGTTGAATGATACAGCCGCTTATTATTCGAGAAAGGCTTCTATTTGGATCTTAGATGATTCGTGCCCTGACTATATGCTCAAAGTAATCTTTCTATCTCATATATGTGCGTGGCGTTGTAATAAATAGCCAATATTGTCCTGTGACTTCTTGTTTTCGTTCCAATTCTTTTCGTTGAATACAGGCTGAAGAGTGTTTGAAACGAGAGAAAGACAGGGTTTCTCATTATCTTCATTCCAGCAGTGAGCCAAAACTTCTTGAGGTTGGTTCTTGTTTTGGCTGACTTGTCCTCGATACAGATCAAGAATTTCATGATAAAGCATGAAGATGAATTTTCATGCCTGTAATTTAGGTATAGAAGATATTCCTTATCTAGTTAAATTGTTTCTAACGCTATTCTATCTTCAATATTATTGCTCCTTGTAGAAAGTACAACATGAGCTTTTGTCCGTGTATGCAACCCAACTCCTTGAGAAGGAACACTCTGGCTGTCAGGCATTACTAAGGGATGATAAGGTATTATTGGCTAAGAAATCTTTTGTCATATATTCTTATGTTTGTTGCCTAGTACTAATTATTTCTTATTCCTAATCATTTTTTCAATTAGGTTGAGGATTTATCTCGAATGTATAGACTCTTCTCCAAAATACACCGAGGCTTGGAGCCCGTTGCCAACATATTCAAGCAGGTTTTTTAACATTTTTTCCCTTAAAAAGATGGAGTTGGTCCTACAATTTATGGTACTCATTTCTGTAACTTGTGTAATCTTTTTCCTACCACAGCATGTTACAAATGAAGGTACTGCATTGGTTAAACACGCAGAAGATGCAGCAAGCAATAAGAAGGTTCGTGTGATTGAATTTAATATATTTGGTTTTCGTGAACTAATGGCATTTGATTACTTGTAAGGACTCGCTTCTTGAGTTATTATATCTTCCAACTGCTAATGAATATGATATAATTGACTTTGTAAGAATACATGAGTCTAACTGGTGATCTGAATTACGTGTTATTTGGCATGTAACAGTGTCATTACTCGATATGTGTGAGAACTGGAGTCTGGAAGATATAAAAAATTTTGTTGCGCCTGTATTACTCTCTCCAGACTTGGCGTATGCCAATTTCATTAATTTCCTTTGTCATTGTGGCGACCTATGGAATTGTTGGAACTATGTGGTCTACTCATAGTTGAATGTTTGTATTTTTCTAATCTTGATGCATCTCTACAGGCAGAAAAGAGAGACATCGTCGGATTACAGGAGCAGGTGTTCGTTAGGAAAGTGATTGAGCTTCACGATAAGTTCATGACATATGTCAACGACTGTTTTCAGAATCACACACTCTTTCACAAGGTTAGTAATTTTAAAATCTGTTAATGTTTTCTCTCGATTTTTATTCCATAAGTTTATTCATGTCGCCCTTTCCATGTATCAGGCCTTGAAAGAGGCTTTCGAAATTTTCTGCAACAAGGGTGTGGCTGGAAGTTCTAGCGCCGAACTTCTTGCCACATTTTGTGACAACATTCTCAAGAAAGGTGGTAGTGAGAAATTGAGCGATGAAGCAATTGAGGAGACCTTGGAGAAGGTATTTTTCTTCATCCATTTTTTGTTTTAAATTTAGATTTAGTGTGTCGGTATGGACTCGGAACCCATGATTTACGTTTCCTGTATTTTTCAGCTAGTAAAGCTACTTGCGTACATCAATGATAAAGATTTGTTTGCGGAATTCTACAGGTGAGTTCGCCTTGATGATTGTTGGTCTTTATCAAACTGCAGTATGTTTGATTCTCCTTGTTTTATTGACAGAAAAAAGCTAGCCCGACGCTTGTTATTTGACAAAAGCGCCAACGACGACCATGAGAGAAGTATCCTTACCAAGTTGAAGCAGCAATGCGGAGGTCAATTTACATCAAAAATGGAGGGAATGGTCAGTCATACCTCACATAGTTGTTGTTTGAATCATCTGCAATATCATGATGTGTTGTTAAGATAATTTAGCCTTCTAAATTGTTTCAGGTCACAGACTTGACACTTGCAAGAGAAAATCAAGCAAGTTTTGATGAATACCTCAACACAAATCCAAATGCAAATCCAGGAATTGATTTGACTGTGACTGTCCTCACCACAGGGTTTTGGCCAAGTTACAAGTCTTTCGATCTTAACCTTCCAGCTGAGATGGTAAGCAGCTTATAATGCCCCGTCTCGTTTGTTTGTAGGTCCATCTCATCACTTATTATGTCTCCGTCATTTTGCTAGGTCAAATGTGTGGAAGTCTTCCGTGAGTTCTACCAGACAAAAACAAAGCACAGAAAACTCACGTGGATATATTCTCTGGGTACCTGTAATATCAATGGAAAATTTGAACCGAAGACGATAGAGCTGATTGTGACCACTTATCAGGTGATTAATATTATGGCGCTCAATAATTTGCCTGACTGTGATCTGACAGCACAGCTATCTGCATCCTTAACCTTTTGTTTTTGTTCTTTTTGTTCTCCAGGCTGCTGCCCTGCTTCTGTTCAACACTTCTGATAAATTGAGTTATCAAGAAATCATGACTCAATTGAACCTCTCAGATGACGATGTTGTTAGGCTGCTACATTCGCTTTCCTGTGCCAAGCACAAGATTTTGATCAAGGAACCAAACACCAAGACAATATCTCCAAGCGATACCTTTGAGTTCAATTCAAAGTTCACTGACAAAATGAGAAGGATTAAGGTATTATTTCTCGTCCCAGTACGTGCATGTCTATACATGATATACGTATAGGTGTTAACCCTCCTTTTTACGAGTGCAGATTCCTCTCCCACCTGTGGACGAGAAAAAGAAAGTGATCGAGGACGTTGACAAGGACAGACGGTATGCGATCGATGCATCCATTGTGCGCATCATGAAAAGTAGGAAGGTCTTGGGCTACCAGCAATTGGTCATGGAGTGTGTTGAACAGCTGGGACGCATGTTTAAGGTACTTACTTTTCGATATATTATGCATTAAATAATGCCGTCAATGTTAATAATAACATTGCATTACTATGATTATGATTATTATGTGTTAGCCTGATGTGAAAGCGATCAAGAAAAGGATCGAAGATTTGATTACTAGGGACTACTTGGAGAGAGACAAAGACAACCCTAACCTGTTCAAGTACTTGGCATGAGATATATATCTGATTGATCTCTTGATTGCTGCCCTACCTAGCGATGATCAATGCACATCGTGCGACTTTTATTTCTATCTCATACCTACTGCTCTGTATATCTTATATCAATCTTTCTATCTGGTTAGAGTTTTTTTTTTTTCGCCTGACATTTAGGTTTGCATTTCTGGGCAAGACCTCGTTAATTAAATTCCCTCCCATCTCTCTATGGCTTTTTTACTTGAAACGATGCTTATTATCTACTGTTTAAAGCATATTATAAGAGATTTAGTAGAGTGGCTTTGTTGAGACTTTGGCTTTAGTTTCATCTATCGTTAATATCTCAGTCCCTTACAACACAGGTGCGTGCTAAGATGGTGCTCGATCTTACCTTTTTTATGCAATATGGTTAAATCGATGCATTTTCTTTATAGATTATATATATCTTTATCATGTCTTGGCCTGGCCACATGATTTACCATGATGGTGACTCACTGCTCCCTTCTGGGATCATGTCGAAATATTTATATACATATATATTGAAGTATGTTCATTTGAAGTATACTCAATTAATCACTGATACATCTATGCCCACCTATATTATTTTCATAAATTACGTGTAGATTATATAATGATACTTCTAGCATTATGCAAATAGTGTGCTTATTCATTCTCCTAACTTACAGTTCGTCAGACCTACCACCTCAAATTAACACGATGATATACATCGGGAAGGGACAAATAGTTCTGAAAGTATCATTTCTTGGACAGAAAATGTAAGTAAATGTTGGTAACAAACAACCTTCATAAAAATAAATAAATAAATAACAATGGGTAATTGGTTAGCCCTGATTTTCTTCATTCTTCACCAGCTTTGTTAGCATGTATAATAAATACTATCTTCTATATCCATTCCCAGCAATGGGCAGTAACAAACACAACATGTATGTGTTGTATAAGCCTTCTTACTTACTCCCTTCGACCTCTGAGGAGACCATGATGGCCGATGGTATTCAATGCAAGTTCAACGAGGCGTAAGAGCCCCGAAATGTCTTGAAAGCTGAACTCGATCACTGCCCTAACACATGAAACCGTTGGGTCTCCATCTTCGAATATTCTCTGACAAGCAGCGAATGCATCCCAAGATCTCTTGGAAGCTTGCATTGCGGAGTTTACGTCCTGCATCTGCAGCGTAAAACCAAAGCGTGCGTATTATCAGGTCGAAGAAAATGGACTCGATGTCGTAAGAAATCAAATCTGATCAGTTGTTTTCTTAACATCTTACGAGGTTGCAACTTACAAGATCCAGAAGCCGGTCGATTGGCGAACGAGACAAAATAATCCCATGATGCAAGCCCTTGCATTTGGACAAAGTGGGATTGTCTGCTGTTGTTAAGTTAACGTTATCTACTTCTGACAATGAAGATGACGTAGATTCGCCTGCATTATCTCGAATGTGTTAAACAGAGGACAAATTATTCAGCGCCGACAATTTTATTTGTAGATATAATGCATGCAGTACTTGAGTGGACATAGCATTCAAGAATTGGAGGGCAGGAAAAAACGGCATTACCTTGATGCAGAATTGATTGCAAATCAAGCCAATCTATGTTTCTATATGAGTTTTTGAAGTAAACGACTCGGAGGTAAGCCACTTCCATGCATTTATAGGCCAACGCAGCAGCAGCCATTTCACGGCCTTTTCCATATTCATGGGCACAGATTCTGAAAATCAGTTTGAAGTTTAATCAGATTAAAAAGCACCGTAAAGTATGGTGGCGTGCATTCTCAATGACGCAAGATAACCGAGTAACCAGTGAAAAACAAACGCATGATGAGGATAATGGCTGCTTACTTGCAAAGTTCAGCAGCATTGCCATAACTCTGTATTGGATTCACCGATGAAGATTTGCAACTTCCACCGTTGCAGTCCTCTAGAAGTGAAGCTCCTTTAAGATACTTGAGAGCTGCTTTCAAGTACCCATGATTACTTTCAGACATAAAACCGGCATTCTGCGAAATTTCATTCCAAATGGTAAGGAAATGGATCAGCAATACTCCGAAGGGCTGACGAAAATTTCATCGATTAGAGGCAATAATTAATCAAAACCTTGATTAGGTCAGCATGAGTTTTAAGTTCATCAGCTTCGTTTAAAATGCCATGAGCTTCTGCTAAGGCAGCATATGATTTCCAATCAGACACACTCTTGGTAATAAGTGCTTTTGTATCAGCAACAGAAGTGTGAAGAGGCCTTAGTTCCAGACAATCTTTACCCGTCGATCTTGATGATCGTAATGCATGTTTTCTGGGATAAAACTCACCTATTTTATCTCCCTGATACATGTGATGAACATCACCAAGAGTTTCTCTGCTCATTGGAGAGATGTTAGTTGGATATGGCAGCTTCGCAACAGATTCAGCTGGCGAGCATTTCATATCCACGTAACATCTCTTTCTTTGCTGATCAGAAACTTTCGAGGAACTTGATGATGTGGTCCTCATCTGGGATCTGTGTTTCTTTACATGCTTGCTCATCTTCAACCTTGTTACTTGGACATTCTTTAATTCGTAGCAAATCCGCTCCAACTTCTGCACCTAAAGCTCTTACCTTATCAGCGCCATGATTTTTCTTGACTCCTCTTCTCTGATCCAAGACGCTCGGGATTTCTTGTCACTGATGTGATCGCTCGACTTACTCTCCCGTCTAATTGAAGCCTTTTCTAGCAATCTAACTCCATTGTTATGCGACGTTTCATCTTGAGGCTTATTATATCCATGATCACTCACTTTTGCACTCTTAAGAGTTGTATCCCTGTCATTAACTGATTCCACATCGAAGGGCCTCTTTCTAGGCATATCCCGCATATGACGATGGATTTTTATACAGCTATTTCCCCAGTTATTGCAGCTTTTGGTTGGATATTTTTCATTTCACTCTCCGTGTCTGTCCTATGGGTTAAACCAGGTTTCAAACTCGAGTCTAACTCAGCAGAAACATGAATGTTGTCTGAAGCAAGTGCACTTTTTGATTTGGTCTTTTCCTCTTTCACATCTAATTGCTGTCTGATCCCTTTTCTCTGAGTCTCCTCATCTGCAGCATGTTGATACATGCATAAGTAAAAAAGGCACTAACAATGTGGGGAGAGAACAAAAAAGATCATTGCCGTAAAACACAGCAGACCTTTCACCATATGGTTTCCCTTTTGTCTTTTCAATTCTACTCCATCAGTCGACGAACTATATTGATTCTGTATATCAGAATCATTCATCATATTTACGCCATTGAGAGATCGGTTCATCTTCTCCAAATGTCCCTTTACCAAGGCCTTCTCTTGCACTTGTTTTTTTCCATCAAAATGAATGGGGTCATTGGACACTGAATTGAGTTTTCCTTTTAGTTTCTGAGCATCACTTGGATCCAACTGAGGCACATCAGACGTAGATGAATCAGAAAAAGTTCTGTCAAGATTAGCCAAAGCATTGGGTTGAACACCATTGATGGGCTCTAAGTATAACGCTTCAACAGCATTTGTAGTCTCAACTTCACTGATGTCGCAAAGGTTCATTCCTGGACTGGAGATAAAATACAGTAGCAATCATTTCCTAAATTTCAAGTAACAGTGAAATGTTGAATCGAAGAGCGATGATAACTTTAATTTGCATGTCGTGAAAGGAGAGAGGCAATGCATGAATAGAAAGAACAAGACAGAACATACACTCCTCTTTCACACATAAACTTCAACTCGGATCCTTTTGCATTATCTGCATTGATCCTTTTCTTTTCTCAAACATGATTAAGAGCATGACATCACACAGAGATCTAGCAACACACCATATTGGAGCATATAGACTTAAAACAGAATCTAACTGAGCTACACTGAAAAGTGACTTACAGCCAATCAAGCATGCTACAGTCCCACTTATCGAGTAATTGGTCATACTTAGCACCATAAGGAAGAAGTCTCCACTTCCAGCAAAGGTCGCAAGAGACCCAATCTTCATGTATTAGGACAGAAGCAGATGCTGTCTGATCTAACCTGGTGTGTATTCTTGCATTATGCAGTGTTGCTATAGTTGGAGCTTCCAATGTAGTACACTTTTTCCCATCACTTGATGTCTCTTTTGTTTTCCCAGCATGTGAAAGCCTCTGCAAAGCAAACTTGAGATTGAGTTTATTAGGTCTGTCAGCTGAACGCTTCTCCACCGAACGATTATTTTCTGTATGGTCCGAACATGTTAAACCATCTTCATCCTCAAAGGCATGTAAATCCTTCTTCGCCCTGCTTTTGTTTTCTGGCATAGCTGAACCGTCTTCCTTCGAAAGGTTCACTGAGTTTAGAGCTGATTGTTCACAATTTGTAGTTTCTGTGGACTTCTTACAGCCTTCGTTCGGTATACTATCAGTTGCCTGACGCAAGACTAAATCAATGAGTTCTCTAGGAAGAACGTTGAGACAAACTTTAGGGGTTTCAACAGCTTTCTTGAACATTTTGTCTTTAGAGTTATCAGCATAAGCATCAAATGAAGCAGAATCTATCTTAGCATTGCTGCATCTAGATTCGGGATGCTCGTATTTATCAAAGCTTTGCTGAGAACTGTGGCCGAAATAACAAGTCTTCATAGAATCGCCATATTCTGCTCTTTCTTTTGCAGCATTCTGACTTCCCTTCATCTTTTTCACTTTAGAACCCTTATCAGGTATCATAATTGTCACAGAATCATCTTCATGATTCTCCCCTTGGAAATCATTAAGATACAGCTTATGGTCGTCGTCTGATTTCTTGCTCTTCATAAAAGAACTACTTCTCATCTTGTCGTTGCTAGTTTCCAAAATCCTCGAATAGTTGTCAGACATCCTAGGATAAGCTTCATGATCATCTTCATTTGAAAAATACTTTTCTTTGGTTAAGCTCAGAAGATCTTCTGAAAGAGGTGAAAGAAGCAAGTGACCCTCAACAGGGGCAGATGCCATCATCTGTTCAAAGCAAGCATGAAATGTAAGTAGAACAGTAACAGAGACGAATGAAATTATTCCAACGAAAAACGATGTCGAGAATCATATAAGTACTAATTTTGCACAGAGAAGTTACAACAATAGCGAGAAAATATGTGCACAGAGAAGCTTCTGTTTTTCTACATACAACTAAAGCATACGTAAGCATGTCGAAAGCCACCCGCCATTACTCTTAAAACACAACATTATCATCAACAGTTGAAAAAATTATGGACGGCAAAGTTCAGGATTTAATTTCTCCAGAGGAAAACAAAGTGCATGAAACTACCAGAAAGTAAGAGCAATCAATCATACCTGAAGAATTCTTGAGGGAGATTCACGCTGGTATTCTCCTTCATAAATTTTTCCCGACGAATAACATGGGGTTTCAAGGCCCACTTTGTCTATCTCGGTATTACATTCTGAAACTCTGCGTCGCCCCAGTTTGATACGAATTTTCAACGATCTCTTTATTGGAGCATTATTCGATTTTGGTGAAGGAAGTTCGCCTCTATCATCAGAGGATGGTAAGCATGATTTCTCTTTGGTTGAAGAATCATTAATGGAAGTTCTCAGAAGTTTCCTTTGTCCAGTGAGCAGACGTACAGATCCATCATTCTCAGTGCAAGCACCAGGGATTAAGAGAGAATCAGCTGTAGGAACCTATGAAGTATGTCCAAGTAAATCGAACTTCCCACATTTTCAGACAGAATCAGAAATGTAAGAATTCTTCGGACATACCTCTGGCAATGCGTGACCGCAATGCCTATGCGCTTGCGTGCCTTGAAATCTCTGAGGTGATTTTGGCTGCACCAAATTTGAGGGCGACCGACGATACATGGGTAAAAACGAGCCATATATACCATATTTAGCGCCTACGAAACACAAGTTAATGAGACAACCAAGACATCAAAGATAAGCCAAAACCGTAGCCGTTTTGCAATTTCATTACCCAATTTTTCCGCAGAAACTCCCCATTCAAAGTCCTTCTGAAAATGCCCCAGCATATGCTGAACTTTTTCTCCCTGCATGAATGGAATTTAAAGCAATATATTAGAAAAAAACTATTATATTAGACTGAAATAGAACACATGTGAAACCACATCGTCTTGCACGTAATTCACAACTTCATCCTTCCAAAACTGCATCTGCAACAGATATTACATGAAGCTGGGCTTTGAACTAAAATGTGAAATCTAAATGGTTATTATGCCTTCAACCTTCCAATCGTCTCTTATAAGCCCAGCACTCACATATGACTATAAGCATCACTACAGCAATCACATAAAGCCAATCACTTGAAATAACCAAACCACATCATGGACACATAAAAGATAACAAATAGTTCAACTTTCTCCAATTTTGAGCAGAGAAACATTATTACGAAAACAAAAAAAAAGTACTTACAATGTAAGATAAAGCTATATCAGGATCATCCTTGCTGTTATTATAAGACTCTCCTTCTTTGAGCTTGAGTTCATGAACCATCATTCCAAATCCAGCACAAAAATCTTCAAATTCTCAGTAAAACACTATCACATTCTGTATCGTAGAATTCAACATATCACTTCCCAAATCAATAAACTAAATTTGGACCACAAAAATCCAATAGAAAAAGAAAACTACAATCTGCCGCCAACTCCATGAGTTCTTTAAAAAAAACAACGAACTAAGATTAAAGCCCTAGTTAAATTCGTCAGCATAGAGAGAGCAAAAGCGTCAATCGGCAAGAAGCACAGTTAAAATTACGCAGAACTAACAGTCAGTACTTACCGCTGAGGATGGTTGATGATCAGTGGAAATAATATAGGAGGCTCTGCTCTGTCAACCACGGTTTTTTCTTACTGAGGTTTTGTAGTACTTAGAAAAGTTTGTAATAAGAATATATTGTGAATAGTGATCGACTTGACTAAGAAAATATCTTAAAGTTCCCCTTTTTATTTACTTATCGAATCGTAATAAATTACAATATACTACCTTTTTTAATAAAAGAAACCGCGTTTCTCAAACAATTTTATTTGCGTAACATTTATCAAAAGTGATCCTTTATTTTCTGATTAGTGAATAGTGATGTCGAAACGAAGTAAAATTGCAATGTTGATACTAGTAATTAATTACAATGTATTTTTTTCTTATTGGGGAAACCGTGTGCCTAATCCAACGAAACTTGCGTTTCTCAAATTTTATTTACGTACATTATCAAATTGAAATTTTACTTTGTTTGCTCGGTGATATCGAATCGATGTAGGATTGTAATATTGAAAGTCGTAACAAATTATAATACTTTTTTATATACGTTCCTACGAAAAGTTACTTTTCTCAAATTGCATTTACGTATAACGCTGAACCATGCAGATACCTAGGCAGTTACATAGTGAGTATTATTGATCACAAAATAAATAAAATAATCCGAACACAATATACATCGCTGATTTTGCTTCGTTTGAATTCTTGATGGGAAGGTAAATTGCAAGATTAAAAGCAATTCGAAACTCCAATGTATATGCAATAATGCATTAATTAACTTATCATTCCGTTTTTAAAATATAGCAAATAGTTAAGCAAGTTATTGTTCTCCAACGAGCATTTATTCAATTTGAATGTTAATACTGTACGAATCACATTCTTGATTTGTAGAGCATATTGAGATCTAAAATATCATACACTCTATATTCAACTAGTATGTTTAGCACACTCAATAATTGTGCTAATATATCAAATTATTTTATATTTCGAACCTTATTATTACTTAAGTTATTTAACAAATATAATGTTAATTTTAAAGATAAACTTGTAATAAGTTAAAATACTAAGGGTAAACATGTAATTAAAAAATTAAGGGTAAAATTATAAATAACTATTTATCAAACTGATAGATCAATTGGACATTTTTATTTGCCCTACGCTCATATAATTATAGATTATTGACAGCTATATCCAAACCGTTTTTTCTAATGGGCCCATCTTTTCAAAAATGGGCTCAAATTGTCACGTAGGCCCAATAGGATTACGCAAAGCCCAAGTCTCGGATCCATTACATAGCAAGTTGCTATAAATACCTTCAAGTTCAATTTTCCCTACCTTCGTCTTCTCTCATGGATACAAACTAAATGAGCTTCCTTTTATTACATCAGCTCATCTACTGCGAAAAACTTATTATTGAATCTATTTCCAAACTCCATAAACGTCAGTTAACGATATGGGTTCAAGAAGATCTTGTAGAGAGAAGGAAGATGATTGCAATTTTCGAACATATTTGGTCAGGGATTTTTACAGTAACTAAAAGTTTCGATCTTCAATCCTCTGCCTTTCTTTTCATCAAGAATTGCCTTTGATTGCCCTCGGACATCTGCATATGATTTCTGAAGTTGTCTTTTACTTCCAATGTTGTTTAACAATGCCATCGAAGTTTAAATCATCACAGCTTTGCCATGAAAAAGACTGGTGAGAAAGCAGTAATCTTGGAAGGAAAAAGATACATACAATTACAATTACGTTTCATGAATCACCGATTACTCCCAAGCCCAGTTTCTTTCTCAAACCATTTCATTAACTGGCAAGAAAACGAAACGAAGGGAGAATCGCCACACAAAAGAACAAACGGCTGATCGACTAAAACACACAGCTTTTATTTCTTCTTCTTCTTCTTCTTCTTCTTCTTCTTCTTCTTCTTCTTCTTCTTCTTCTTCTTCTTCTTCTTCTTCTTCTTCTTCTTCTTCTTCTTCTTCTTCTTCTTCTTCACATGTTCATAGCCCATTTGGGGTTCGTTTATATATGTATATACGCACTTTAATTACCGAAAAGTTCGCTCCCAAGAGTAACAGTCGTAGTCCCTTCGCCCATGACAGTCGTCCGAGTAATTTCAGTTTCGAGTATCTGATCAAGCTCGGCCACAATAATCTCCATCCCCGGCCTATCTTTCCCAGGAAAGCTAACACACTTCAGCATTAGCCTTAAGAAATCTCTCATACCCTCAGCAGTGAAGCTTCCATTCATTCGATTGTCCACTAACTCGTCCGAACTCAGTTTCTCTTGTACCTTAAAAAAGGGATCTTTGCATAAGTGATGATGATGATGATGATGATGATGATGATGATGATGATGATGATGAAAGAAATGGTTTATGCACATATGTATATGTATGTATATATGCATACCCATTGGACGATGCTTTCATTTGATCGAAAGGCTTCTGCTGCATCAGTGGCCTCCTTCCCAGAAACGAGCTCTAGTATGAAAATCCCAAAGCTGAACGTATCGTTAGCTTCGCTGAACGTTTCTTGCAATCCCAGCCTGGGATCGGATTGCTTATTATCAGATTGGTTGTCAATTTTCAGACAGTGTAATGCGTAAGTTAGAAGTCGGGTTTTTTACTCTGGGTCTCTAAAAGCATCGTAAGAAGACGAAGCTGATGCAGCACCTTCTTCGTTGTTTTGAAGCAGTTGGGACAAGCCTGCATCTGCAACTTTAGGTATGAAATTCTCGTCAACCAACACATTAGCTGTCTTAAAGTTACGGTGGATTACCGAAGGTTGAAGGCCGCGTAAGTGAGCTAAACCTGCCCAACAAAGAGGCCATCCATAAAAAAAGGGCTTTTCTTTAACATATGTTCTTGATTATTTTACCTTTAGCTGCTCCAATGGCTATAGACAGCCTCTGTTTGAACTCAAGCTTGGCGCTAATTCCCTTTCCTTCATTTAGCAGAATAACGATATCAGTTCGACGCATGTCTGAAATATTTGGATGATCATAAGATTGTATTGATCAAAGACACAGACCATATAAATGATTGGCCATGCTTCCATTGGGCAAGAACTCGAAAACTAGGAGCTGACATCCCTTTTCTTGACAGTACCCTAAAAGCGTAACTAGATTTCGATGTCGAATCGACGATAAGTATGCCACCTGTAAGGAAACGAATAATCGCCGAACCTTAACTAACTTCTCAATGCAAGAAACTTCTGATCTTAACTTCCTTTTTTATTAAGTTTAGTACCTCTCTGACAAACTCTTGCCGAGGGCTGCCAAGGCGTTTCTTGATAGCAACTACGCTTCCATCGCTGAGCAACCCTTTATAGACAAGGCCAAAGCTTCCAATTCCTATGAGGGTACTTTCGTCGAACTTCTTAGTCGCCTGTTCGAGCTCTTCCATGGAGAATTGCCTTGGGATGAAAGGTCCCATTTCGCTTGTAACTGCAAAAAGGGCCACAGAATATGGATTCAAGACATGGAATTCAACAATGTAGTATATATATATCCTAGTGTAGAAACAAAGTTAGCTTTATTACCAACTGCAGATGGATCTGAGGAGCCTTCTTCTGAATCTTTGTTAGAGGATTTATTACAGCGTGACATGTAAAACCATACAATCAAAGTGATGATGGCTATGAGTAATAATGCCCCTCCTATGCTTCCAATTATAGCTGCCAATGAAGTTGCCATTCTCTGAAGCAGATCTGAACATTTGAGCCTATAATGTAATGAATCTGAAAGCTAAGTGCTGACTAGGCTACTGCATACATGGATTCTTTCATCTACTTTTTTCGATGCAATAATTCACATAAACAATGATTTCATCTCAATCCCTTATCAGCTGTTGCGATTCATGGCTCTAGAAAAAAGCCTTTCTTTTTCACACAGAAAGGAGTCTCAGAAGTAAGAAAGAAGTTCTGATGATCCTTTGGACTTAATAAGGAGAAGAAAAAAAAAGTTTTTGTTTTTGTTTCTGCAGCCAATCCCTATTGCAGGACAACTCACACAGCTTTTCTTTTTTCCTTTTTTTTTTGTTTTCATGGTACCCCACTGTGTTGTCCCAGTCTGCAGAATGTCATGAAAATGAGAAAGTAAAAAAAAAAAAGGAAAACTGTGGTCTACATTGTAGTTTATGACATTGTTTTCACCTTACAAAACATTCCCTGAATAAGCATTTCTTTGTGTTACTTTGCTCGCTGAGTCGCTGGTTTTTGGTTGGATATTAACCTCCTCTGACCTGGATTTGTATATTACATAGTGAGACAGAAATTCACTTGGGAAATGAGAAAAATAATAAACAAATAAACTCAGATCTGTATTATTTCCAGTGATGTACTGCAGCTAAAAGACAGGATATACTTGCAAGCTTGCGTACGTTAGTGTTCTATCACAGATTCCATACAGCTCATAGCCCTTTTGTTTCTCTGTATTTTCAAGAACCCTTTTTGCAGAAAGAAATGAGAAATAGATTTACATAGTTTGGAAGGTATCATTGCAGTCTTTTTTGCCTTTTCGTCTCAGATTTAGATAGAACAGTGAAATCCCACATCCCATGTGAAGTTACGGACAGGCAATGACTGTTAAAACACAGTGGAGATTTGAGCTTAATCATCGAAATAAGACAAAAAAACGTTCTTCAACTTTGACTTTCTCTGCTTCTCATCTTCGTTTGACTTTGAAAAGGGAATCATTCTTACTAACAGCGAATACTAACTTTCCCTATGACCAGATCATACGTACTCAAGCTTTCAATTAGTTTCCACTTGCTTTATTGTCATCATGGATAGCATTGTTTAAGATTCTCTACATATAAAAAACTCCCACTGTGCTGCTACCTTTATGCTCAGATCATGGTTTGTTTTGGTGTAGTTTGTGTGTGTGTTGTGTGAGTATATAAGTCATCAGTGAGCTGTAACCTACGTCAGCAATAATCACATAGATACATTTATAAGAAACTTCTACCTACACCAGCTAACCAATGAATGAGTGCAATCAATCTTCAATAAAATGGCTGTCTGCATTTTCTGGCTTGGATTCTGTTCTACCTAAGGTTGCATCAAAGTCTACTAAAAGACATCGAATTGCCCATGTGATGACGTGCAGTGAGAGAGAGAGAGAGAGAGAGAGAGAGAGAGAGAGATGAAAAAACTAAGCATAATTGAATCTATAATAGACAGACACAAGTCTGCACTCTTGCCTTCCGTGCAAGAGATTCACAAGTGGGGAAATTCAAAGCAAATGGTACCTTTATGATGAAGTTTCGTCACCTTGGCTTGCTTCAGAGGAATCTTTCGCTTGCAGCTCTCTGTAATGGAAAAATCCACTTTTTTAATTGAGATAGAGAGAAATCACTGCTAAACAGTCAAGTTCTTGCCTTTTTCCGATTAAATGCTCAATCTTTTTCCAAATTCTCTGCCATAAACTCAGTATAAACAATCTTTTGCCCATAATTTTCTGGGCTCCATTCAGATTGAAAAGCAATAAAGAACCATTCTTTAGTTATACGAAGGAACTACGTACCTGCAATCTCCGCTTACAGATGCTTCTCTCATAGAAAGACACTTGCGCTTATTGTTTTTGAAGTAGCTTCAGATTATTACAGAACCAAGAACAAATTCTAAATTCAACGATGATGTCAAATCCTAAAGAATACAATCATCAAATTACGTTAGCCTCCTATGCGTGGGTGGCACGCGCGCTTCAACTCTGAATTCGCCATCGCAAATTCGGTTTTAACTCGTCGGATCTTTTCCATGGGTTGGGAAATTGGTTGGGTTGCTGTACTGTGATACATGTGGGTCGAATTGGGTCGGATCGATAAAAAGGGATTGTGCATAATATTTTGTGATGATACACATGGGCCAAATCTTTGTTGTATAGTTTCCTTTCTTTCTTCAAAGTCCGTTAACGTTTGCTGATCGATGGACTCACTTAAATGCGTATTATATGACATATAAATATCTCATTTAATTTTAACTAAAAATAAAGGGATAAAATGTTTTAATTAAGGTACAATTTACGAGATGCAGTTCTGATTGAGAAGTGTAACCTTCAAAACAATAGTTTTCCTTATCTTATAAACAATCGAAAGAGTAAAATACTGTAGATGGCAATGCTATTAAAACCATATTTTTAGTGCTTTTCCAAATTCTTTCGAGAAGGGAGAAAATCCCTACAAGAAAAGCCTTGTTCGAAAAGAAAATAATCTAATTAAGTGATTATTTTGGGTCCTGAATGTTAAACTTCCATCTAAAAAATCCGTGATACTAGCGAAAAAAGCATTAATCTAAAATTGAACAACATTTTCATGTCCGTTGCAGTTCAACGTTCCTTGAATTGAATCACAACATTTTCATGGATTGATAGGTACAATTACAGTTACAATTTGACTCGTATATTTCATAAACCAGATAATTATAAATTCTATATACAAAAGGCCTTAGTCCATTTGTAGAACACTATAAAAATCCTAAGCTATGATGTCCCTTTAATTCCTCATCCATTTCGATTTCGACTTCGTTCGCATATGGTTATGTTTTATTCGCCATAAAATCTTTTCTTTTCCTTCTTATATTTCCATGTTAAGGCTAAAATGCTTATAACCCACCTGCTATCACTGAAGTGGATTACATCGCAATGCCAAAAAATGAGCTCGAATTTCAGAAAACCTTTTTATTCTACTATGAATACGAATTAGTTATAAGTTCGAGCAAAGTTTGGTATTGTGTTGTATTCACTTTCAGTAATAGTTGGTCGATAAGAAGAAGCAAAGGTCGAAGTGAAATGTTTTAGCTGGGAACTTCTTCCGTCACAGCCAACTGCATGCGAATTAAGAATGAGAAGATCCGCGTCAACGCGACATCGGATCTGCCTTCACAAATACTTCTGATGGAAATTCAGTCGCAAATTCGAGATGAATTTTTTTCGTACGCAAAGTTTAGCGACTGAATTTCCATCACAACTATTAGTGACTGCATTTTCTCGATGAAAAGTCCGTCGCAAAAACTTAGCGATGAATTCTCCGTCTAAAAGAGCCATCACTAGCGTAACGACGACGAATCTATTGCAATTTGATAAGTTCTTAATTCCAATTTTACCCATAATATTTTAGTTCATTACACTTTTATCCCTAGACTAAAATTATATTTTGGAATAACATTCAAAATATAAGATAATTTGTCATATTTGTAAATTGCAAGTATATTGGATGTGCTAAACATACTAGTATAGAAAAAGCTGGCACTCACACAACAACTTTCATACAACAAAAACGCACGCACACACATGCTAATTAATTGTCGCAGCTTTGCTACAAAAAGCTTAAGAAGCTTATTATTTATTTATTACTCGACGCAATTAGAAAAACTGGAGATCACACCTCACATGTAATTAATCCCGGCAATAACACGATTGCATTATTTAACCCTCTTCGTGCATAATTATTAATAATATCGTCATCAAAGTACGATATTATAACCGTATGAAATGATCAGATTCACTAGCTAGCTAGACCCATAGAGCACCGGCCCTTTTGAGCATAGGCCTCAAAGACCTTCGAAGGTGATGGCTCATGACCTCATCGGCTCCACCGACGAGCTCGCCACCGACGAACACGGCTGGGACCGTTGGGTTCATCCCGAGCCCAGCGAGGGCTCGCTCTATCTCACTGCCACGTGGCATTTCGTCGAGCTCGTAAATCGTAGGGTTAACTCCAAAGTCTGATATTAGGGTTTTGATGGAATGGCTCATACAGCATGAGCTCTTGCTGAAGATCACTATTGGCTTTTCGGACACCATTTTGCTCACTCTTTCCATGCTTTTTTATTGAATCGATCGGTGTAATAATTATTATTCTTATTATTATTTTGGTTATTTTATGGGTGATATGAGGAAAATGGAGGGTGCATGGGGCGGTTTATATAGGAAAATATTGTGGTGATGGGTCGTGGGTTGCATGGAATATTTATTGCTGCCAAGAGCATATGGATATGTTGGGGATTGTTAGATTTATTTTTATATTCGATTGATTTATCTAGTCGGGGAAAATATGACGAATCTATGAATATGTATGGAGAAAATTGATGTTGGATTTTATCGGATTCGGACATCATCTCTTTTTATTATTACTAATATTTTTTTCCAAATTTGTATAGTTTTGAGAAAAAATCGAAGATTCGATTATACATGATGGATTGTGTTAACAATTTCTTTTGCACTTTGCAAATAAAAAATAATAGCACTTTTTTTTAACTGAAAAAAAATAATAGCAGTTGCTATATTAAAATTCAGATGACAAGACGACGTGGGAAAATCCGACTTCGTTGAATGAAATCCACGGAAAATCACGAGCGTGGGCGTTTTCAGAAAATCAAATCTGAATAAAGAAGATATAAAAGGGCTTACTGATATATTATAATTATATGATGAAAAATCTTCGAAAGTAATAAATTTCTAAATGGCGATGAAAAAGAAAATCAGATCGGAGAAGAATAAAGAACACCAAAAGCTGACTACCGATATGTTATTATCCTATCGAGGATTACAAATTGCACATGGCATGAGATTTCTGAATAGATCCGCTCTATCTATTGCAATAGATTTATGTAGATATATTCCACACAACTACTGCAGTGGAATTAGAAATCGATCACATCGAAATTACAGCAAGATTCTATCAATTTTGTGTTGATTAAGAAATTAAAAGAAAATAACAGAAAAAACGATTTTTATGCGATTAAGATGACCTTTGATGTATATTGACAACATTCTTTATTGATTGATATGAACTGAGACTTAGAGTGCAAAACTTTTCCTAAACTCCATATTTTACTCTGTGCAAGATCGAATTAATCCATCCTTAAACATCTCCAACCGAACAACGCATTCTCAAACTCAAAATGAGTAATTATTCTCCAACGGTTAAATGCATTCTCAAACTCAAAATACCATTTTTGTAATATTCACTTGCACCCAATTATTCAATATTACCTATACATTTTCCAACGTGACACATTAGACCATAATATTATTTTAAATTCGAATGACAAATTTGATAAAGTTAATAGTAAAATCAATATTTTTCATATAGAAAAGCATCGAGAAAATATTTATTAATAACAAGAATACTGTTTTATAATTTATTTTTATGGGTAATTTAATAATTAGGATAAATAGTGGGTATGTATTGTAATTTGCAAATATTAAATTTAATTTTGGGAACTGTCAATGTTGCTGAATCTTGAAGAAAGTAATTTTATTAAAGAGAACTATCATACTCTCGTTTACAATCTGTTCTACTAATATACAAATGCCTTCCTCATCTTAATTATATTCTAGTCCCTAATACTCTTCTATCTATATCTACACATATACACCAAATACATATGCTATTTACACATTAGTCCTCACTACACACTCAATACTCTGCCCAAAATGTGTCATTCTTTCAAGATATTTGGGCCCGACCCAAATTCTTTATACGACAATCTAGACTACTACGTAGGTCGTATATAGAAGAAGCTATATAACTTTTATTGGCAAGTTATTTTAAGCGTAACGTATATTCTACTCAACAAAACTAGTTAATACCTTTGAAGAACATCATACCAAGGTAACCACGACTTTTTTGCCTATATTATTAATCAGTATTTATATTTCTTTATTTAATATATTACTATTACATAGTCTCTTAATCGAACACGTGTTTGGCATGTTCACCAGCAAAGGTCCAATCCAAGTGGGTCGTCTGTCCACCACCAGACATTGAAGAAAGAAAAGTTCCTTATTTTAAAAAAACACATTTATTTATTCTTTTATATTTAAATTTATTATTTCCCACCCTGCGGTTGTAAGCCACGCGCGATGGTTACTCTTCCTTTGCTTTTTCTTAAAAAAAAGAGAAATTCAAGCTTGTCTACCTCTAATAGGCTAGTGTAGTGTGTATGTTCTGTTATGCAACAAAGAAGAAGATCAAAAGGTGAAATGACTTAATTAACCTCAACGATACGGTCAGAATACGTAGTACGCATTCAGATCAGACGCGGATTACAGAATTACAACGGTTACCAAGACGATTATGCAGACAACAATACACCAAATTAAACTTTCGTCTTTGACTTCAACAGCAAAAGGCACCATTTTATGTTGTTTTTCTTTTTCTTTTTTTACCATATTACCTTTTTCTTCTCTTTTCGTTACTCCTAATTCATTAGCTCAGCTTTTTTCACTTTTCTCTTGAACAATCGCGACCTTATTCGGTTCCTTCTGATCTCTTCTTGTCTACGATTATCAGATCTCTTTGATATGTTACAATGGGAACTCCAAAGATTTGATTTTTAACTGTAAGCTGAGAGGACACACACTGTTGATGGTGCTCAATTGTTTTAAAGTTGATGAAAGCATTTTTTACTGTTGAAGAGATTGAATTTCGAGGTGGGCTCTGTAGATTTTTTGATGTTTTGACATGGGTTGTTGTTCACACTTCTTCGGATCATCAAAGAAGGAAGTAAAGAGTGGTAAGAATGAAATCAAGCAACTGTCAAAGAAGGAGTCTTCTAAACATGGTTCTACAGCTCACTCTGATAGCCATTTGAGTTCAGGTGATATCTTCTTGAATTTTTTCAGATTTTTCTTTGGGTATTGAGATTGATATTTGTTTTCTGTAATTTGAGTGGCTAGGCTGGATTTTTTTTCTTTATATGTGGATTGTGATTGTGGGGCGCCTTAATTGGTCATTTATGTTTATTTTGATCCATGTTTCTGCTCCAACGTTTGAGTAATCATGATGAATCTAAGTTGTAGATGGTAATAAAAATGTTATTGTAGTAATGACTGAGATGAGTATAACCTTTCCTTATCAGTCTTAATGTTATTGTTTTACGTATCTTTATAATGTTCATCGTCTGCAAGAAGTGTCATATCGTGTATATGTAAATGCATTCTCGTTTGGTTTCAAGCTTTGGGCTCTTCGTATAAACGTACAACTGTTAGTTTTCGTCAATTCTGGTGCTTCACTGAACGATTATGGGGCCATGATCAACAATAAAGTCTAAGTTGGAGTTTGAATTCGTCTTCTAGAGACAAACCGTGCAGGCACATCAGTGTAGGCTTTCTTAGTTGTCTAATCCGTTCATTGCAAAAGTCTGACTGACTCGCTACAAGTTGCAAACTAATGACCTTTGGGACAATCAATCACTAGTTGTCTTGGCTTTCTTCTATACAACTATCATTATTTGCCCTCCAATGTCAATTTTGGAGTTTGATAACGTTGAAGTCATTGGTTGATGAAGCCAAATGTGACATTGACATTGGAGAACGAATAATGATAACACTATGAAACAAAGCCAAGTCGAGACATCTAGTGAACGACTGCCCCGAAAGCCACTCAGTGCGGCTTGTTGTTACTGTCATTCACAATTTTGCAACTTGGGCGACACAACGTGCTTTGTCTCTCGAGGACGGATCCACTCCCCAAACTCAGATTCCATTCTTCTTGACCGTACCCAATAATCGTGCAGTCGAGCATCAGAAACGATGAAACCAACAGCCCCAATTTGCACGTAAGAGCCCAATGAACGGAACCATAACGAGGGCCTTCATCGTCCTCCGACAATGCTAACATTGCAAATATGAATCCACTGACAACCAAAATCCCCTCCCTTAGATAAACCAAGGGCACAAAGCGGCAACGATTACAATAGCGAACCGTCGATTCCAAAAGACGCAAACATCGCCGCACAGACGTTTACCTTTCGCGAGCTCGCAACGGCGACGAGGAACTTCAGACCAGAGTGTCTCCTTGGCGAGGGTGGATTTGGACGCGTCTATAAAGGCCGACTCGAAAGCACTGGGCAGGTTAGTTCAACACACATTTATCATCATTGCTTTTACGAAAACTCTTACGTACCAAGTTATATCTTTTGCTTCAGGTAGTTGCAGTTAAACAACTAGACAGAAACGGCCTTCAAGGAAACCGAGAATTCCTAGTCGAAGTTCTCATGCTAAGCCTCTTACACCACGAAAACCTAGTCAACCTAATCGGTTATTGCGCGGACGGCGACCAGCGCCTTCTAGTCTACGAATACATGCCTTTGGGATCCTTAGAAGATCACTTGCACGGTTTGTTTTCTCACTTATTCAACGGTCGTACGTTTTTTATTCTAAAATCGATGTATAAAAATAAAAAAGCGCAGATCTTCCGCCCGACAAGGAGCCCCTCGACTGGAACGCACGGATGAGAATTGCGGCGGGCGCGGCGAAGGGGCTCGAGTACCTACACGACAAGGCGAATCCACCCGTGATATACAGAGATTTGAAGTCTTCTAACATACTTTTGGACGAGGGGTACTTTCCTAAGTTGTCCGATTTCGGGCTCGCCAAGCTGGGCCCCGTCGGGGATAAGACGCACGTGTCGACGAGGGTGATGGGGACGTATGGGTATTGTGCGCCCGAGTATGCTATGACGGGTCAGCTCACTTTGAAGTCGGACGTTTACAGCTTTGGAGTCGTTTTTCTTGAAATAATTACGGGACGTAAGGCGATCGACGGCGCTCGTGATCCTGGGGAGCAAAACCTCGTGGCATGGGTATGTATGATTGAATCTCGCTTTTTTTTGTGCATTTTACGTGGGATAATTGTGTTAGTTAACGTAATTATGCGTAGTCCGCCCCTAAAGTATTAATTTTCGATTGCTTAGTGCCGCAAATTTTAGTATTATTG
Organism: Craterostigma plantagineum; assembly: GCA_027422505.1. Lineage (NCBI taxonomy): Eukaryota > Viridiplantae > Streptophyta > Magnoliopsida > Lamiales > Linderniaceae > Craterostigma > Craterostigma plantagineum. The sequence continues at coordinate 1,559,219 of JAPQWV010000124.1, read as the reverse complement.
AGTAAGAAATAGAACTTAGGGTGTGTTTGGTCCGCGGAAATCGGCGCGGAAAAGAAAAGAAAAGTGTAGTGGTACGCATCGAATCATTGTACATTACGGTTCACGTGTCGTACAATCATACTTTTTCTTTTCTTTTCCACGTCAAAATCCACGAACCAAACGGAGCCTTAAGGTTGTGTTTGGATTGGAGACAATAGCAGGGAAAAGAAAATTGTTGAGAAAATCGTTTGAATAAGTTTTTCTTCAGTTTTCCTGACCCATTTGGTGAAGGAATTAATTTTCCTTTTTTAAACGTGAACTTAAGCAACATTTTCTTTCTTTCCTTTTCCCAATCTTTTCCTTCCATCAACTAAAACATAAAAAAACTAGTTTTTCTTTTCCCAATTTCAATTTTCCTTTTTCAACTTATTTTCTTAGGGTGCGTTTGGTTCGCGAAATTCGATGTGGAAAAGAAAAGAAAAGTGTGGTCATACGCATTGAATCATTGTACCTTACGCTTCACGTGTCGTACCATTCTACTTTTCTTTTCTTTTCCACGTCAAAATCCGTAAACCAAACGGAGCCTTAAGGGTGCACTTGGTATGCGGAATCCATCACGGAAAAAAGGAGCAAAATGTAATGATACACATCGGACCATTTTGTACACTACGCTTCGTGTGTTGTACCATTAATCGTTTGCTTTTATTTTTTCGCACTGAATTCCGCATACCGAACGCACCCTAAACCAAACTGAGTCCCAAGTGACCACAACACGTAAAGGAAGAAGACGGAGAAACAACTGTAATAACATTCAATGCATTTCGTCTTTCTTTCTTGTCCTTTAACATTTTTCTCGATTTTCGTTTCTTACTCGCAGGCAAGGCCCCTATTCAGAGACCGTAGAAAATTCCCGAGGATGGCCGACCCTTCACTGCAAGGACGATTCCCCATACGCGGACTCTACCAAGCTTTAGCAGTGGCCGCAATGTGCTTGCAAGAGCAAGCGGCCACTCGTCCCCTCATGGGAGACGTGGTGACCGCTCTTTCCTACCTCGCCTCCCAAACTTACAACCCCAACGAAGTCGGCCCATCTTCGTCGTCGACCGCGAGGCATAGAAACGATCACCGAAGGAGGAAAACGGCCGACATCATCGACGGTTTCGACGACCCGACCCGCCGGAGGTCCTTCGTCGATTCCCCGCTCGAGCACTACAAGAAGAGGTCGGAGGTAGAGATGGGCGGGTCGGGTCGGAAGTGGGTTTTGGATGAGCTGGAGCTGCCCGGGTCGACCCAACGGGAGAGGAACCGGGATTTGGAGAGGGAACGCGCCGTTGCGGAGGCTAAGGTTTGGGGAGAGAATTGGAAGGGGAGAAGGAAGACGGGCGGCGGTAATAGTTTCGATGGTTCGAACGAGTAAAGTTTTACTAACCGTGTATTCTTTATCGTTACGGTTCGGGCGTCGTAATGTTAAGGGATTTCGAAGTAGAGGAATCCAAAAAAATGTGATCGGTGATGGTATATATTCGTCGTCGACGCTCTTGAGTTATGTGGTTTTTGCGAGATTAATGTATGTACGTGCGATTTTGTGGCGATAGGAGACGATAATGTTACATTTATATAATTTTCGAGTTTCCGACCTGCTAAGATACGCCCCCTACGTATCTTAGGAGGGGCGGGCGTACTTCCGGGACGCTGAACTTAAGCGATTGTAACTTTAGGACGATAATTTTCAAAATCGAAACAATTTAAGGACAACAAGCGCCAACTTTGCGCCACGCCATTTAGAAGAGTCGAGTGTCGGCCAGCGCTTTTCAATACCCGTCAAGAAAATTACCGAATAGATCCTCGAAACGTCAAAACATCTTCTGCGGCCTGATTTTATAAGTTTGATTGGGGAAGACATAGCAACTCAAAACACGTATATAATATCATTCACATCGACAAAAACAGAGCTAATATAAGTTCAAAAGAATCTCAGAAGATCATCTGTTCGCCCAACTCCTGCCCAGACATGCCTTCTTCTAACACCCTCTTAAAGAACTCCTCCAACGTATCATTACCATAGCTCGGAGTTTTCTCAGCATCATACTCTCCCTTCTCTTCATCCCAAACAAGCATACTCTCCGCAGCGTAATACCTTCCAATCTTCCCAAACTCAGCAGCATCTTCCAAAGAAGGGAAAACCTTGACGAGAAAATCAAGAACGCCAATGGCAAAGTCCATAATCTGAATGGGCACTTTCAAGAACTTGGGCTCTTTTCCGGCGAGCCTATAAAGCATCTCTCCTTGTTCTAACGGAGTAAGGGCCTTGCCCGGCCCGCCTATGGGCAAGATCTGATTCATAAGCTCTCTGCTCAAGACGCAGTCAGCTATGTAAGAAGCTAAATCCCCCTCGCTGATGGGTTTGCAGGCGCAGAGCTTTCCATCGCCGAACATGACGTAGGGCTTGCCGTCTTTGACCAGCTCGACTTGGCCGGCGAGGCTCTTGAAGAACGCCGTGGGCCTGACGATGCTGTAGGTGAAATTCGGATCTTTTTTAGCTTCTTCGACGAGCTGGGCCTCGAATTTGAGCTTGGCGCGCTGGAATTCGAGGAGGGGTTTCTGAACGCAGATTGCTGAGAGAAGCACGAAGTGGGCGGCGCCGAATTTTCGGCCGACGGCGAGGCCGTTGTTGGTGGCTTCGTAGTCGATGAGCCACGAGTCCTTTACGCCGCCGGTTCTGCTGGCGAGGCAGGAAACGACGACGTCTATGGAGATTCCGAGGTTTTCCACGCTTTGCTGTAGGGATTCTAAGCTAGTGACGTCGGAGAAGCATGGATTTGCGCCGTTGAGGAGTCGTAGGGTTTCTTCTTTGGTGTTCTTTCCTCTAATGCCGCTTCTTTCCCTGGCGACGGCGATTACGTTGAACCCTCTTCTGACGAGCTCTCCGACGACGAATTTTCCGATGTAGCCCGTCGAGCCGACCACCAACACGTTGATGTCTTGGGGCTTTTTGCTTCTGAAGGGTTGTTCGACGGCGGCTTTGGCCGGCGAGGAAGGAGGTGACGAAGAAGATGCCGAGAGACTGAATCTTTTGGCGGTGAAGTTAGAAGGTTGAGAAGAATGAGAAGAAGAAGCTATGTGGGGTAATGGGTTTACTACCTTATTATTAACATGGCTAATGAATTGGGATTTATGGAGCTTTTTGAAGTTATGGGGTCTTGAAGAGTAATGGAGGTGTAGTTCGGTGAAGGTGAAGTGGTTGCAGGCGTACATTTTTCTTGCAAGAATGGTAAGTGAGTGTTTCTACTCACTATTCATTCAGGCTATGTCGAACGTATGTATGGTTCTGATTTTGTTTGTGTTGAAGAAGCTGTTTAGATTGAAGGGAAGAGGAAAAAAATTATTGACGGTGGAAGTGTGATCATAGGTAGAAAGAATCCAAATGAAAGGTCGAGATTTGGCGATTAAGATTGCTTATAGATTTTATTGCATCCGGGTCGGACCGGGCCGGGCCTGTGCTTTTGAGAGAAGTATTGGGCCTATAAAGAAATGCCTTTAATTATCTTTGAGGTATTTGTGCCATTTATTTTGTATGCATCGATTCCATATGATATTGCGCTCGAAAAGTATTTGTGTGCCGTTTGTTTCCTCTTCATCAGTTTCTATTGATGATGAACAATTTTCGTCTTTGTGTGCTTGTAGGGGGGGAAAAACTCGTCTCTTAAGGTTAGATAATAATAGAAGCATGACTGTGTGCGCTTGTGTGTTTTCGCAGGGGACAACAATTTAGCAAAGAACGAAAGTGGAAATAACATAAATATACTTATATACAGCTCTCTCGTGCATGACATTGCATGTAATTTTACCGACGATGTAGAGCATCTTATATAAGTCAAAGATCATGATCAGTTTATAGTAAAAACTTCGATATCTCCATGTAATAATATACCTGGAATATCTCCACACAACAACGAATCTCGATATCTTCATCTTAATTGCGAGATCAGTTAACAAAACTATCAAATCAAAGCTAAAATTAATGAGAAATCAAGGTGCCATCGAATGATCAAAGCAAACTCAATGAGAAATCAAAGCCATGTTTACTAACAAAAATATTTTTGCAACATTCTCCTCTCCTATAAAAACCATGCTCCCTTCTGCAACACACCATCCAAAGAAGACAAAAGACACATCGATCGAAAGAACCAAAACAAAAAAAAATAAATGGCGCCGACATCATCATCACCTCTCACGCTACTCCTCCTCCTCACAGTTCTATCATCCCTATGTCTTCTCAACACCGTATCAGCAGATTACGACACAAGCCAAATATGCCCCAAGACCCAAAACCCAAAAATATGCGCCTCGATCTTAGGATCGGGCAAGGGCCAGACACTCGTCAGTCTTGGGGTCTTATCGGTCGACGCAGCACAGAAAAGCGCAGGTTCAGTAATAAACGAGCTCAATGTACTGATCAAGGAAAGCAGCAACAAAACGGGGGATCCTCAACCGAAGAGATTTAAGCGTTGCATTGGGAACTTTAACGATTCGGTAAAGTCCCTCTCTGCTTGGAAGAGGTTTTTGAACAAAGGTAAGTATGGATATCTACCTGAAAAAGAATACCAGGCGGTGAGGTCATCCTTGCAATGCGAATCAAGCTTTGCTGATCCTCCAAGAGAACCCGAGCAGCTTAAACAAGCCGTGTCAGCCTTCCAAGATGTTTGCGGCGTCGTATCTGTTATTTCGAACCTGTTGTTTTTCCATAGAATGTAATACGATTTGAGGCTGGGACCTAATAATATAAAATGGTAGTGATTGCATAACCTATACCCTATAATTTTTTCACATAACCATATGCCAAGAATGCAACACAAATGCATGTATATATATAACCATATTGGAGAAGAAGCTGCCACGAGATTGAATCTTTTGACGAGAGGGTGAGAAGGGGAAGGAGCTATGTGGTGGGGTTGGAGGGAATGGTTTACCTTAATTGTATGATTTTGAGCTCCAAATAGATAGATTCATCTGTTTAAGGTATTTGTGCTAAGTCTTGGCTTACCTACACCCACATGGATATAACACAAATCCTATTATAATTCGACATGTGGCAAATGCATAGAAGTCTAACAAGGTTGTTGGTGTACCAACATGGGAAGGATAGGTGTAAGAGTAGCACAATTCAAATTTTGACTGCAATTGGGTTACACCCAAGTGGGTAGAATAGAATAAACCTATTTGTTACTTCCTCATCAATAGCTACTACTGATGTACTGATGCTGGAACAATTTACGGCTCTATGTGTGCTTGTGGGGGGTAGGAAAAATCCTTCTTTTGAGGCTAAGATAATTTAGTGTTATCAGAAAGACAAAGTCTGTGGTCGAAACTCGAGAGATAAATCTATGGATTTCAACTTGGGGATGAGTTTGACTCCCGCGAGGATCTTTAACGTTGAAATATATATCCCGTTCGGTACGTCTTTCACATGCATGACATGTAATTGTAATTAGTTCCTATCTATCTTATCGGATAAGTTAATACTTAATAGTAAAGCTGATACTTCTAGAACAGCAAATCTCGATATCTCCATGTAATAATATACCTGGACTGAATTCCTGCACCTCTTAATCGCAAGATCCCTTTACAAAACTATCAAATCAAAGCAAAATTAATGACAAATCAAAGCCATGTTACTAACAAAATTCTGCTGATATTGGCTCCACTTACCTGTGCGGTAGGTAACATTCTCTCCTATAAATACCGTGCCTCCCTTCTGCACCACCATGCACAGAAGCGAAATATATATCCGTCAGAGAAAAAACGAAAAAAGAAAAAAAAAATGATGCAGACATCATCAGCATCATCATTACCTCACGTCCTTTTCAAAATCATTCCTCTTATACTACTACTGCTCACAATTCTATCATCCTTCCGTCTCAACACTGTATCATCGGCAGATACAGACATAAACCTGATATGCCGCAAGACACGAAACCCGAAACTATGCGCCTCGATCTTAGAACCGGGAAAGGGCGAGACCATTCGCGGTCTCGGGCTCTTAGCGATCAACACAGCACAAGAGAGTTTGGGCTTCGTATTAGATGAGCTTAATGTACTGATCAAGGAAAGCAAGGCAGTAGGGGATCCCCAACAACAGAGGTATAAGCAGTGTGTTGGGGACTATGAGGTTGGGAGCTCAGCCCTCGCCATTTGGGAGAAGCTTTTGGACAGCGGTAGCTATAGAGGTTTACCTGAAACTGCGAATTCGGCGTTGAGGGCGTCCATAAACTGCGATGCAAACTTTGCTTCGCAGCCAGGAGAACCCGCGCAGCTCAAACAAGTCGTGAAAACCTTTCAAGATGTTTGTAGCGTCGTATCTGTTATCTCGATTCTGCTAGCGGGTACAATGTAATTATGATTTGAGGCCGGGACCTAATAAGATAAATGATGGTGATTGCATAACCTATATTATACCCCACGTAGTCGGTACCTTTAACTGATGATTTTGCAAAAGAAAATGTTTGTCACATGACCGTATGCCGAATGAAAACAAATGCATGTATATATCTGTGTTGCTTTGTGAAAAGGGTTCAACAAATCAAAGATATCTGTAAAACTGTTCTGGACCAATATATCAGGGATATAGTGGATCTTCATACACATATAGCTTTGTTGGGTTTTTCTTTTGTCCTTTATAATTCTCCGCTAAAGGAGGTTATTGCATTTTAAATTCAGAAGCTCATCAAAGATTCTGAAGGAACTGAGAGAAGCTGGGATAATGTGGCTCCCATTGTAGTTCAGCACGAGTCTTTGAGTTGTTTAACTTCTTGCCCAACGGATCGGTTGTTCCTGCAGCAAATTTGATGTATGGCCCATGGTTTAAAGAATATACGTTAATAAGATAATATTTCATCACCGTGTTAACTTACGGTGAAGACATACCAGTGAAACTTTCGAACTTCTTGCTGTATTTTCCACTATTGTCAACTAAATCCATAATTTCCTGCCTGTAAACATGCAACAAGTACAGGTCCGTAAATACATTTATGGTATCAATTCTTCATGTAAAACTACTTTTTCTCCTTTGGAAGTATCAGCGTGCAAACTAACCTGGAAAGAGGGTGATTGTCGCAGCCAAGAAAGGTTCGACCCTTCAATTTCTCCTTCAAGATGGTAACTGAAAGAGAAGCTGCATCCTGTAAAATGTCCAAGCATCATAGTTTCTCAGATTCCACAATGAAGATGTCATTCTAAAAAATGCAATGTACCTCGTAATGTATCAAATTAAGGATGTGATCGGGACGAACGTCAACGACCCCTTTCTCCAACCAGTAAATGTGTGGACCTTTATCAGCTTTGTGTGAAAAGTTAAGGTTGTTCCACTGCATACAACTAATCTTTTAATGATTCTAGTCGACGTCGAATAAGGATATATAAAGTCCTGCAAGCCTAAGGACACAACCACCAGCCTCCAGTGCTACTTTTTCTGCTTTCAGTAGGTTATCTGTTCTTGGACTCCTCCCGATTGGGACCACTGGAGTGTCCTATAAATCAATGGATTGTGATTGAAAGGAGTGTTCATAGGTTGTAAGAAATAACAAAAGTAAGCATGCAAGAAAAAGAAGAAAAAAGAAAAAGAAAAAGATTTCTCGCTGATATTCAATACCTCATCGCAAGGTCCATTATCATTGCAGTCGTAAGGTGCAGAACTCGACGTAAACAGGAAAGAGCCCTCACCATTCCACATCATAGTTGCTTCTCTGGTAAAAATTTGAACACGAGAAAAGGTGTTGGATGCTGGGTTATTCTGACTCATCAAATAATGCAACTTATACGTCAACGGTGTAATTAGAATTGTACATTTGTTCTAGCGAAAAATACTGAAAGCACATCCAAGAACCAGACTCTCTAGTCTCTATGATAAGTTGTCATATGTGACAATACCTGATTTCGCCGGGGTAATCTTTACTTGTGTATGGAGGCGCACAGAAAATCACATAGGAGAATTTACGAGACAGATTACCCTTCAGAAGGGGACATATCCCAAGATTTGTTAACTCGTTGTGATGATCACTAGTCAGGGTCACTCCGTAAATCAGAGAGCCTGGGTAATCCTGTCCAAAATATAAAATTCAGCATCTTGTTTATTACGAACGCAGATACAAAGTTTTCTTGCAAACGTTAATTCACCATCGGTAAAGGACAAACCAAATCGACACAACGTACTAGAAAATATGGCGAGAAACACATTTACAGTGATGGTGATTGTTACATATACACCTCAAAATCATTGGATATATCGCCAGTGATGAGAAGAACGTCATGGCCATCATGAGTTAGAAAATCAAAAGATACGCAGGAAATTTAGGCTTTTCGAGTTATTTTCAGGTGGAATTACCTTCTTCCATTTCTCAGCTATTATGCGTCCCAACACACCCGGTCCAACAATCAGTAAATCAGTATTAGGGACTACTCCAGTAGCTGAAACGTCCAGTCCACTATCAGCTAAATCTTCAAAACCAGCGATAGTATCAATGAGCCTGTTGATGTTGGTAAAATAGACTATTTCTACAACAACGATCCTTACCAACAATTACTCCTGTGCAGAGTCAAAATGCATTTCACATGATAAATTCATAAATTTTGCAGAACATAAACCTAAATTAGGCATAGGATTCGCTCAGAAATCAATACAAGTCAAAACGACGTTCAGATAGTGCAGGGCGAAACATTTAGTCAGATCTATTCAGAGAGTGCAGGGAGAAGCATTTATTGAAGTCACGACGACGGTCAACTTTCAGAATCTATTTATCTCCTGAAGAAATTTCAACGATCGCAAACACGTTTACGATTCCGCATACAGTAGCTTCATTTTTCAATGCAGATCGACGTTTCAAAACAGCAAGGATTATACAGGAAAAGATGAAAAAAAAAATAGCAAGAGAAGGATAATAACCAATCGTAGAGCTACAAGAAGAGTGGACTTTGATAAAAACCGGCGAAGACATCGCGCGAGACGTCGGGCGAAGGACGGGCGTGAAGCAGAAGGAGGCGGAAGAGCAATAAGCTGAGCCGAGCTTTTCCAACTTGTGAGAATGTCTCGCGACTCCCGCCGAGTAGATGTTGTTGATAATGCTCGGACTTTGGAGAGTGATAAAGCGCATTTCTCAACGATTAAAACAATCGACGTTGACTTGACGTATGAGAGAGAGATTGCTAATTACGTAATAAAACGAGGGAAAACAACTTCTAATTTTATTTAATTTTTAGCAGTTTATTTTTTATTTTTTGCCAGTTCATGCAAAATAATACTCCCTCCGTCCCAAACCGTTTTGGACATTTTACTATATCGGGCGTCCCAAACTGTTTTGGACATTTCCTTTTATAGCAAAAAACTACCACAAACAATCAATATAATACTATTAAATATTCTTAAAAGACGTGTCAAAATATACACTTTTTCACCTTTTAATTGTACTATATTATTAAAATATTCAATTTCTTAAAAACCGTGTCATACCCAAATGTCCAAAACAGTTTGGGACGGAGGTAGTAGAACAAAAAAAAGTATATACTATGATGATGTGGTCGTGAGAAGTCTGTTGAGATTTTTGTCAAAATTAAATCATTACAGATATACGCATATGAAAAGAAAGGTTATACAAATTGTTGGATCGAAACTTCAGTTTAATATGGTATCACATTTGTTATTCACTGTCGTCACTCAATTTAATTTTTCACTTGTTTTTTTATTCAGACTATTGGAGCTCGAACTTGCCTTTGCTCGACTCATAATTTAGACTAGTATTTTGCACACTCAAATCACTCAAATGCATGTGTTACAATATATAAATGTATACTAAAAATATAGGGATAAGATTAGAATATACAATAAAAAATGTAGTGTGTGGTTTTCTTTTAGTTTTAAGGGGAGTTTACATAAAAACACCCATTAATATAAAAAATTAGCAAATCAGTACCTTATCAGTATTTTTTTATATACCCTGTCAGAATAAATTTTTTTCACATTGGTACCCGCCCGCCGCAAGGTACATCATATCACACATTTAGGTACCATAGAGAAACGTATTGTGGTACGTAATACCGTTAGAAAATGGTACCACCTTATAGCTTGCCGCAAGGTATCGTATGGAACATATATAGGTACCATACATGAGTACCATATAGATGCGTAACGGGTACGCAATACACATATAAAATGTACGTCAAGACTGGGAAAATGGTACGCACAGTTGAACGGGTACTTATCTAAAAAAAATTCTGACATGAGTACTGACTTGTAAAATTTTTATACAATTGGGTATTTTTCTACAGATTGACCTAGTTTTAATTTTAGTATTTTTTATTAATTTAATTTAACAAACAAATATTGACGGGTTTATCTCAAGTCTTGATGCTTAACAAAAGAGTATCGACCATAAATTTGTTTAAAAATATATAGATTAAAGTTAATATAGGAATTATTCAATGGAACTATAATTTGCCTCATGTTATCCCATCGAACGTTTAAAAATTTCAAGAAACTTTGTCCCACATGTAAGTCGAGTGATGCTCGAGGGTTGACTTGTATGTAAATCTTTGAATAGAATTTTCCATAACATTAATAATTTTAGTAAGTTTTAAGACTTTGCCACTTAATCCATAGCAGTTAACTTTCACCAACTAAATGAATTTGATTCTATTAAACACTATTGTATTATTTATGCTAATCCAGCAATCAAGGAAATTAAAAAGAAGATTTGTGACTTGAAGACAACGTGGAAATAATGGTGTTTGTTTTGTCATGTCTCTTTGGACTAACTTGAATATCTTAAATTAATGTAAATAGTTAATGAAAATCCATCCGCAATTGATGGTCAATTTCGGCACATTATAGTGACGTAATAATCGAATTTATATTATGTTTTGCTATAATGAGGGGTGGTTCGGTACGGTATACCGTACCAAAACCGTGATACCGTATACCGTACCGAAATTTCGGTATCCAAAAAAATCATACCAATACCATACGAAAATTTCGGTATACCTTAAATTTCGATACGGTATGATACCAAAATTTCGGTATGGTATCGGTATCATACTTTCTATACCATTCACACGGAGGGTTTTTTACCATGCATGTTAATTGGTTGTTTTGGAATTTTTAATCAATTCAAACTCCTTAGGCCCAATAAGATAGATTATTAATACCAAAATTTTCAAAATAAAATATTTTTTAACCTTAAATAATTTACATATTTTATTAACCAGTCTCCTTAGTAAGACAAAAAACTTTACATAACCACAAAATACAACTTTATATATAGATTAATTAGAACGAAGCAGCTATATTTAAAACATTAGTGAAGATTAACAAAAAGTAATTGCATTGCATCTTCACACTTTCAAAATCCTGGAAAAAACATTAAAAAGGCAAAAATTAAACGTTACTTGAGTTACATAAGTAAAATATGGTGCCTAATCTTAGAAAGTTGTGTATAAGTTAATAGTTTATGCGCTAAATAAGTTTATGAAGATCCCTAATTTTTCATTTTATATTTTTTGAAATAATATAATATATGTAGGTTTGTATATATATATAATTAGTATTTCGGTATTCGGTATAATCGGTATACCTAATTTTAAAAACTTTCATAGCATTACCGTACCGAAAATTCGGTACGGTATCATACCTTACCAAAAACTTCTGCATACCAAAATTTTTGATATTTTCGATACGATTCGATACGATAAGGACGGTATTTCGATATTTCGTATTTTTCCCTAGCCCTAGCTATAATATGTATAAGACAAAACAGGATAGTCAACTGTCGATTTTATATTACTATTATTATCTCTCAAGTCTCAAGTTCTCAACTACGGAATTCACAAAATATGTACAAATTTACAGTCACAACACAGCAGATCTGCTACTGCTAATACATTTTTTATTATAATAAAATATTTTGCTCCCACAATTCCACACTGAAGAGAGAAAGCTGCAAATTGCAATATCCACCCCATTATTGACCGAACCGTAAAGCGACAAGCGAGACCTTCGCAGAGCTTTAAGCTTCAGTTTTCCGATCTTCAATCGACAAGGAAACATTGAGTTAAAGGAAAGGAGACACTAGCTCAGCAAACAAGTAAACATTGGCTTGTCGCCTTATGATTATCAATTTCGTGCTTTCACAATGCCATTGTTGTTTCTTCTGCTTTTTTTGAGCATCACGCTTGTTTGTTTCTATTCGATTCGTATTATCTGCTTGTTTTCGCTCTGATTGCGAAGTAAAACATCGTTGCTGTATTGATGAATGGATCCCCGTGGCACCCACTTTAGTATGCTTTTGTGCTTGATTGATTTGCAGCCCATTTGGTTGTTGTTCTGATTAGACTTGGGGAAATTTTTTTTTGTAGGTTAATCTTAAAGCTACCAAATTGATCTTGGTCGAAGTCTTGATTTCTAGGGTCAGCTCATTCCCCTCTTTGATGGTAATTTTTTGCTGGGCTTTGAGTGAGATGCAAAGGTGCTGTGCCGTGAGATATGGGGGTTAGGGTTTTCGACAATGGGTTGTGTGTTTGGTAAAGCGATTTCATCCTCTTCGCCACCAGCTGGTGATTCAGCTGTAATTGGAAACCGAAATCCTAAAGGAGAAGAGAGAAAAGTTTCCTCAGGTAGGAAAGAGAAAGTAGTCGTTGGGCTGGTCAGTAAATCCGAGGAGGAACCAAATGATGGTAATGGTAAGAAAATCGAAAATGGCGGCGACAAAAAACCCACGGAGGAGCAAAAACATGAGAATTTACAGAGACCCAAAGGTGAAAGAAGAAGATCGAAGCCAAATCCAAGGCTGAGTAATCCGCCGAAGCACTTACACGGCGAGCAAGTAGCTGCTGGTTGGCCTGCGTGGTTAGCTGCTGTGGCCGGTGAGGCCATTAATGGTTGGACTCCTCGTCGAGCAGATTCATTCGAGAAGATTGATAAGGCAACATATTCTTAATTACATCCAAAATTATATCCTAAATTCTGGTTTGTCTGATGTTATCGTGGTTCTTTTCTGTTTTATGTGTGTTTAGATCGGACAAGGTACTTATAGTAACGTGTACAAAGCCAGAGACAGCATAACGGGCAAGATCGTTGCACTAAAGAAGGTGAGGTTCGATAATTTGGAACCTGAGAGTGTGAGATTTATGGCTCGAGAGATTTTAATTTTGCGTCGGTTGGACCATCCAAACGTTGTGAAATTACAAGGATTGGTCACTTCGAGGATGGTGCATAGTTTGTACCTCGTCTTTGACTACATGGACCATGATTTGGCTGGCCTTGCTTCAAGACCCTTGGTCAAGTTCACAGAACTAGTACTGTCAATCAGGCCCGCGGCCCGCGGGCCGGCCCGCCCCGCCCCGCCAAAAGGGCGGGCCGGGCTGCAATTTATTAGGCCCGCTGAAGGGCGGGCCTGAGCGGGCCAGCCCGCGCGGGCCGCGGGCTTTGGCGGGGCGGGGCGGGCTAGCCCGCGGGCCGGCCCGCCAATTTAAGGTATTATATATATTATATAATATATACTAAATCTATAATAACTATTAAATTAATTAGATATTTAATTAATAAATCATCTAATTATTATCATGTTTATTAATTAATAAATAATTAATTGCATATTTATATCTAGTTTTTTTAATAAATTCAACAATTAATAATAAATTATTAATAAATTAAAACTTTTAAATTAGAAAAAATAATATTAATTATTTTTTTTAAATGGGCGGGCCTGGCCCTCCGGGCCCGCGGCCCGCCGCATGGCGGGGCGGGCTCCTATTTTTAGGGCCCGCCAAACGGCGGGCCGGCCCGCCCCGCCCCGCCCCGCCAGATGGCGGGCTTTGGCGGGCAGCGGGCCGGCCCGCCCCGCCCCGCCCCGCCAATTTGACAGCTCTACACAGAACCTCAGGTGAAATTGTCGAAATTATTTTTATTCTCTTCTTCTCTTGTCTACCTCTATAATCCAATCCATTTAATGTTCAGTTTTTTAATTGAAGGTTGCTGTTGTTTTACAGGTCAAATGCTTCATGCATCAGCTCTTATCAGGGCTTGAGCATTGCCATAATCGCCACGTTCTTCACAGGGATATAAAGGGCTCGAATCTCCTCATTGACGACGAAGGAGTTCTTAAGATCGCTGACTTTGGATTGGCTTCGATCTTTGACCCGAACCATAAACAGCCAATGACCAGCCGTGTGGTCACTTTGTGGTATAGACCGCCAGAATTACTCCTCGGTGCTACGGACTATGGGGTGGGTATAGACCTTTGGAGCGCCGGGTGTATTCTCGCCGAGTTATTTGCTGGAAAACCAATAATGACTGGTCGAACTGAGGTAGATCCATTGAATCACTAAATATTTTAAAAGATTTGGCAGAAGCTATTGGAGAATGGAGAATAAGAAAGATATATTCGTTCTGTTATTGGATATTTTGTGTGTGATTTAGGTGGAGCAACTGCATAGAATTTTTAAGCTGTGCGGTTCTCCATCCGAAGAATATTGGAAGAAGTCGAAGCTTCCTCATGCAACCATATTCAAACCTCAGCACTCGTATAAAAGGTCCATTAAGGAGACATTTAAGGATTTCCCGCCCTCAGCAGTATCTTTGATCGACACTCTACTCTCCATTGACCCGAGTGAGAGGCTAACTGCTACGGCTGCGTTGAACAGTGATGTGAGCTCTCTCTCTCTCTCTCATTTCACATTCTTGAATGCTGATAATGGAAATATCTTCATGATTTCGCGAACATTCTTTGATCTATATTGTTCCTCAATCAGTTCTTCGACACCGAGCCATATGCATGTGATCCATCAGAGCTTCCCAAGTATCCACCTAGTAAAGAGATGGATGCCAAGCGTCGCGACGAAGAAGCTCGAAGGTTGAATCTGCAAGTTCAATTTATTACGCACTCCATTAATTTAATAAGCATATTTTTTATCTATTATATTCGCCTTTTGATTCTTGAAACCCAACTTATGTTCTGACCCTAGGCTGAGAGCTGCTGGTAAAACTCAAGGCGATGTTGTGAAGAAGGTAAAGGCACGTGACAGAGGAATCCGTGCCATGCCTGCGCCCGAAGCCAATGCCGAGCTCCAAACCAATATCGATGTAAGCCTTCTTTTTCTTTTTACATCCAAAATTGCAACTTCATTCTTCTCAACGCCTCAGCTCAGTTCCTCCTATCTTAGGAGAGACAAAAATACTAGCTCCTATCTCTTAGTTTTCTCTTTCTTGAAGCACATTCGATTTAGAATGTAATCTTTTTAATTAAACAGAGGCGAAGGCTAATCACGAACGCTAATGCAAAGAGCAAGAGCGAAAAATTCCCGCCACCTCATCAAGATGGTGGGCTTGGTTATCCCCTCGGAACATCGCACCACATGGGGCCCTCCATGGACCCGCCTGACGTGCCATTCACTTCGATGAACTTTTCGTACTCTAAAGAACCGACTCAGACTTGGTCGGGCCCGTTGGTCGATCCTTCTGGGCCGAAAAGAAAGTCAAAACCGTCCAAGAACAGAAGATAAAAAAAATGTGAGAGATATTATATATATATATATATATATTAATATTATATAGCAGCATTAGATGAGAGCACTTTGAAGGTGCAGTTTAGAGCTTGCAAACTCTTTGTGCTGTGTGGGAGGATGGATATGTGAATTGAAGAGGTGGTGAAAGGTGTAATTTTTCCCCTGCATTTTCTTGTTGATGGGCTTATTTCTAAGACCTCTCGTCTTTATTACCTCTTTATAAATGACTAGGCATTGCATTGAATTGAAGAGTTATATTGATCCACATTAGACATTATTGAATATGTTTATTTTGTGTCTGCTCTATGTTTGAGATTTACTTTTGAATATTCTAGATGTACTCTTGGCTGTTTCAGTTATGGTTCAAGTTTCAACTTCAAACTGTAGGTTTCGATTATGAATGGAAAAAATATTGGAAAAATAAAGGTTTTTAATAGAACAAGCCAAGATCTTTCGTGTGTCGATTGTATAGTTCTCCAACACCGAAAGTAAAGTTACCAATGGAAGATCTTTTATTTTTTTTTATATATATTATCTAACTACAGCAGCTCTTGTATATGTGTACGCCAACGCATTACTATCTTAAGTTTTAAATCATATGCAGCCACAGTCATCATGAATCTTGCCGAGAAAGACGTTTTGCTTCTTTTGTTTTTTCTTTTTCAAGAAAAAATGGATTTTTACTTGACTAATATCCGAATAGGTGAAGAAGACATGTCCCCATACAAATCAATTTCAATGGTTTCTTTAGCCAAATAATAAGCAGCTAAATTACATCATCGTTTAACAAATTCGACCTTCAAACAATTCCGTAGTAAAAAGCTCTTATAATTGGTCTAATTTCGTATTTCCTTGAACTTACTTATATGATTAATGATTTGGATAAGATTCTAGAGACACGCCAACGCATCGTTTTTCCATGGCTAAACATCACATAAATTCCACATTATTCATAATACTATATTATATTATCCAACACCACCATATTTGGAACATGTCATCAAACAAGAAAGGCAAGTCAGCTTATTATATAATATATTGTAACAGCCCTTATTTTACATTTTCTCGAATTATTTTATTTTAGCTTGACTATTACAATAACTGACTGTCATTTTAGCGTGACAGCCAAATTGAAATCTTTCACATTCACTCATGTTACTGATATGTGGAGCACATTCATTTAAAATGTTCGATTTGTATACGAAACCTAGTAATATCTCATCTGATAAGGCAAGTAACAAATTTTGTGATTGTTGAAAAGACAAATTAATATATCGGTGAAGCATCTTATCATTTGGACAGATGCCAAATATAATGAAGAGTCGTCAGTCTTTATCCATTCAATGTTATTTTCACATCGAATAATTGCTTAATAATATAGCCCGCCTGGCCCTTGAAAAGGCAAGAAAAACTAAAACTAAATAAATAATCATTTGATGAATGATGAGTTTCTATTTTTATTTTCAACACAATGACATCTATTTATTATCATTATCATATGGTACACAGTATATAGCGTTAATTCGTTATTTATTTAAACTTTTTCGATCTGCTGCGCGGCACTATGAAAATCCAACGGACAGGATTAATGGTCATCATCGCCCAATCTACGGCTGAAAAGAGTCAATCACAGTCAAATACGCAGCCGAGTACATATGTCCGATCACGGACCCTCCGAGCGCTTTGCTTTGCTTTTCTTTGCCTGATAATCCAATCCATCCACTCTAGAACTTTCTTTCCCAGCACATTATCTTCGTGAATCTTTTCGTTGGAGATTTTGATGTTCTTCGGCACCTCGTGACATCTTGTTGATTTGAATTTTCGAAGGCGTTGAATGGTTGATTTTTCTCATATTGATTTAAGCTCGTCGTTTCTAGCGCGGTGTTTATCTGGCGTACTTCAAGCTTGCTATTTGGAGAAAGCGGTTGGTTCTCCTATTTGCTGATGATATCTTTGGCAGTTTAATATTAGTTACATTTTTTCGCTATGGTTTATTAGCATTCGTCGTGGAAATCACGCGATTAAGTGGAGAATCTGTAAGAAAAATCGGGACTTTTGTCATCTGTCACTATAAAGTAGGCATATCTTGCTTGTGCATGGCGTTTTCAACCAGTCTTCGAGTCTATGCTTGGATTGGATTTAATAGAGCTGTAGCTTGCTTACTGCAGTTTATGATTATGCAATATGCCTCTAGAAAATTAAGAGCGTTTTAGTTAACCTACAACGTTTCTCAGGGGCACTTTTATTGCGTCGAATCTGATTGATAAAAGTTGTTATGATATCTAGGACTGGATTAGAGTCCGCTGCAGCATCTGAAACAATCAGTGATCGTCAGTCGTTACTGAGTGGAATTGATTTCCGAGAAAGATGGGAGCTGATTCAATGGCAATTGATGTTCTATCGGCCTCAGAGAAATCATCAGTGACATCCATAACGTTGTTTGTCACTCTACTTTGCGCGTGTCTTGTGATTGGTCACCTTCTTGAGGAAACTCGATGGATGAACGAATCTATCACCGCTCTTGTAATCGTAAGCATGCTGCTCAACGTTTGTAGTCTAATATTTTTGTAAGATCTCGCCTGGCTGGGTCAGTTTATCTTTCTCTTTTGATTTGTTGGGCACAACGAAGGGTGTGGTCACTGGTGTTGTGATTCTACTGATAAGTGGAGGGAAAAGCTCCCGTATTTTGGTGTTCAGCGAGGATCTCTTCTTCATCTATGTGCTTCCACCGATCATATTTAATGCGGGGTTAGTCAGATGAGTTTCTATTACATGAACAGGATCTGATCTAAGTCATCGTTCAGTTTGGAAAATGCAACGCTCGTCATTTCCATCTCGATATCTGGTTCAGGTTTCAGGTGAAGAAGAAACAGTTCTTTCACAATTTTGGGACTATTATGATGTTTGGAGCAGTTGGTACTCTAATATCCTTCGTCATTATTACCTCAGGTATGGCTAAGAATGAGCTCGATGCCTCCTTGATGTTCAGTTTTTCGGTTCTTTGATATTTTTCATTTAATTGATTCTATCCTAATATACGCTGATGAATAGATAACAGCCGCTGTTAGATAGACAGCCTTACATTGGCTCTCTCATAATTCGGCTTTTACCTGGAAATGCTTGTCCTACTGTTATTCAATTCCATTTAAGTTTATGCCTTTGAGTAATCATCATAATCAGTATCTGATCTATTCTTAAAATTCTGCTACATCTTCTATTAGGTGCTGTGGCCTTCTTTCGGAATCTTAATGTCGATCTTGAAATTGCAGATTATCTTGGTATATATTTCTCCCCTTTCCTCTCTCTCTCTCTCTCTCTCTCTCTATATTTTATATATATCTATATATATATATAGAGGAATTTTATGGTGCTCACCTTATGTGAGCACCTTATGTGGGCACCTAGTGATGTGGCACCGATTCGTGCCATTTCAACGT
The DNA here is from genome assembly GCA_027422505.1 of Craterostigma plantagineum. Lineage (NCBI taxonomy): Eukaryota > Viridiplantae > Streptophyta > Magnoliopsida > Lamiales > Linderniaceae > Craterostigma > Craterostigma plantagineum. Next base: position 1,540,257 of record JAPQWV010000124.1, on the reverse strand, counting down.
CCCACATCGACATCTAAGATTATGTCGTCTCAATAAACACCTTCTAAGCGCAATTAATCGACATTTCGGATGCTGATATGGCATATTGACGCGATATATTTCATTGATACGTAAATATTATGTAGGACGTCAATATGCCACATCAGCATCCGAAATGTCGATTAATTGCGCCTAGAAGGTGTTTATTGAGACGACATAATCTTAGATGTCGATGTGGGACGTTGAAATGGCACGAATCGGTGACACATCACTAGGTGCCCACATAAGGTGCTCACATAAGGTGAGCACCTTAAAATTCCTCTATATATATATATATATATATCTGCTACAACACTTTCTGACAATTTGTTAATGTTTTTTCAAGCTATTGGAGCTATATTTGCAGCCACAGATTCGGTCTGCACATTGCAGGTTTCTGACACCACTGATTACCAATCTATTCATCGTCATGAGTCTTCAGAGTTCCTATTGACGTAATATTTTTCTTCTCAGGTGCTAAGCCAAGATGAGACCCCATTGCTTTACAGCTTAGTATTTGGAGAGGGCGTCGTGAACGACGCAACCTCGGTAGTAATCTTCAACGCAATCCAGGACCTAGATGTCTCCGATATTGATACCGGAAAAGCCTTGCAGTTGATAGGAACCTTCTTCTATTTGTTTCTTACGAGCACTTTGTTGGGTGTTGTGGTGAGTCATATGGCATGTACATATTGTACAACCCTAAATTTTACATCACTACTCTTCCATGGAAGACCTGCACAATTCAATAATCTCTTTATCGATGTATTTGGTTCTCTGCAGTCTGGACTTTTGAGTGCATATGTCATAAAAAAGCTCTACTTTGGAAGGTTAGTGACTATATTCAGAGAAATTTTTGCAAATGCCAAAGATAAACGCCGAAAACCGTTAAACTTGCCTTGTATCTATGATTGTGACATCGTTTCAGGCATTCGACTGATCGCGAGGTAGCCATCATGATGCTCATGGCTTATCTTTCTTACATGTTAGCTGAAGTAAGTTTCCGCCTTGAACTTCCTCTTCTTTTTGTACTGGACAATATATATATATATATATATAATATTTAACATTACGTGCTATCTGATTGCAGTTGTTTAATTTAAGCGGTATCCTCACCGTGTTCTTCTGTGGAGTTGTGATGTCGCACTATACATGGCACAATGTGACCGAAAATTCAAGAATTACCACCAAGTATGTCATGCTGACTTTCAAAACTCTACAACATATGATGTTTCCCCACCACCCTCAGCTAATTAACGCAAATATCAATAAATCATAGGCATACCTTCGCAACACTGTCGTTCGTCGCCGAGACGTTCATCTTTCTCTACGTCGGCATGGATGCGCTCGACATCGAGAAATGGAGATTCGTGAAGGACAGGTAACTTCTTCTCAAGGCGTTTGTGCATTTAATATTGCAAATCTATCGACGATTCCTATTATATCTGATCGTATGTCTCCAGGCCAAAAACATTGATATATGTCAGTGGAACCCTACTTGGCTTGGTTTTGCTTGCAAGAGCAGCGTTTGTCTTCCCTTTGTCACTCATTTCGAATCTATCCAAGAAAAACGCACATGAGAAAATCAGTTTCAAGCGGCAGGTAATAATACCATCTCAAGAACCATCACTAGTTTTTTCTTCCACAGTTACATGAATCTTCGCTTGGTAAGGAATCAATATTTCCAATAAAATCACAGTTTATAATATGGTGGGCTGGTCTTATGCGCGGCGCTGTCTCCATGGCCCTTGCCTATAAACAGGTAAAGAAAAAAAGGAGAAAAAATATCGCATATTACCGCACTTAACGTATGCTATCGATTCGACTTGGCCTCATTTTACTCATCTGCAGTTCACTAATAATGGCCACACCCAAGAAAGTGGAAACGCAATTCTGATCACTAGCACAATCACGATTGTCCTCGTCAGCACCGTGGTACGAGCCATGTTTAGTTTTTACCCTCCGCGATTTGCTATATACTTATATATAAATTTCAGTGGCATACCAGAAAGAAAGGTTTAACTAGTTTTTCAGTTTTATAACTTAGGGGGAGTGGCATTACATGGACTTTAGAGGGTGACATTACATAGGCAACAACATTCGAAATTAAGCAATTAATGTCATTATACGTTAGAATCCTTCCCAAAATATTCCGTATATTGTCACTCTTAAATTTGCCGGAACCCTTGAATTTCAAGCAAAATGTAGGATACCAGCGTATAATGTCCTTAAATTTCTTAATTTTGAAAGTTATTGTCTGTATAACATCATCCCTTAAATTCGTTGTCCCTATAATGCCACGCTCCCTATAATGACACGACTAAAAAAATAATTAACCCCAAAAAGAACGAACGACAGAAAAACTACTTAAATTTTTTGCAGGTGTTTGGGTTGATGACCAAGCCTCTCATTAGTTTATGCATACCGCCCCTGGCAAGACCAAACCATACCACAACAATCCCTTCAGAACCATCGAATCAAAACTCCATGACATCGCCGCTCTTGGTCGAATTTCAGGACTCGGTGGCCGAACTTTTCAGCACGAATGGGCAGACCTCGAGAGAAGGTGGTGGGCCAGGCATAAAGCGCCCGAGCAGCTTGAAGATGTTCCTAACCAAGCCTACGCATACGGTGCATTACTATTGGAGGAAGTTCGACGATGCTATCATGCGCCCTGTCTTTGGCGGGCGGGGCTTCGTGCCTTATATTCCCGGGTCGCCCATGGAGCGATCCGTGCATGTCGATGAAGAGTCGAAGCTGTAAATTGGAGGGATTGGAGAATTTTCTTTCTTATGGGCTCTTTTTTCTTTTTAATGTGTTTATTGCTATTGAGTTTGGGTGTTGTGATTGTTTTGTGTTATAGTTTGAGAAAGATGTAATATGTATTGTTGCTTTGTACAGGCGAGGCGAGGTAAGACTAGGTTTTTAAGCATATTTTATGCATGAATACTGAAAAACTGATTTGACTTTTTCTGTTAGATTTCTTGATCTGTGCAGTGCAAGTGATGGTGATGAAATCTCATGTTACCATTCAGAATCACGAGTACAAACGAAGGGCCTAAAAGATGGCCATTTCGATATGCTAAAGAATGCTGAGCACTTAAAATTTTCACTTCAAGATTTACGATACAATCGATGAGGGTAATGGTTAATAGATTTCGCAATCACCCGAGAAAGAAAGAATCGAACAACACGGTAAAGGCAAACAAATACAAGGCTTTACTTTTAGGAGGGCGTTATACCTCTGAAGTAGTCTGTGGACGATGAAAATGCCTAAGAGTCGAGGTCTGAAAGTTGTGATATTCGTTCGATCTCTTTAATTACCAACTCTTTTTCCTCTTCGAATTCGTCGTCTTCAGAGCCTGTAGTTAAATTAAAATCTGAAAGCTAGACACCTTCATGAATGGATAAAACACTAAGCTCTTGATAATCAAGTGAAGTGTGGATGGCCGACCTTTGGCGCCGTTCAGGTTTTGAAGCAGATCCACAAGCTTCTTGTTGTTCTTAACCAGAATGGTTTTCACATCACGAGGCTTATTTGGGTTTGCAACAAATACCTGTAAGCAAAATAAAAAATGATTAGATGGCCCCACTTCCTTCTAATAAAACTGTCGATAAGATCGTTAGAGAATAGTATGATGCACCCACGATCTTTACTAGAACATAACTTTACAACATTTAGATAGGAAAGAAAACGCAGAAACAGACGAGGCGTAGAATTAAAGAGGCTTCAGGGAAAACGCTTCCCTGAATGAACGAGCCCGTGAAACAAACTTTTGTTTTTAACGATGATAACAACCGAGTCAATAAGTTACTATTAATTGTGTGACTTGAAGAGTGCAGTTTGTTACCTTAAAAATGTGGAAGGCAGATATTTGGATGTTCTTGCTAGAATCCTGTAAACATATACACATAAAGAACAAATGATACGACACTTCAAGCACATTATAAGTCACATTACTAATGATCTGTCTTCATGACAACAACATCACACTTTCCAACTTTAAAAACAATTAATGCGTGAATTTCCTTCGAATAACCACTTGATAATTACATGCACCATGTTCTTTACTGAATATAGTGTACTCTGGTTTGGACCCAAAACATTCTAACGACTGCATTGAGGTGTATTATAAGGAATCACATCTTGTTATAAGCAGTATACAAATTCAATTTACTTCAATACATTATCAGATTATAACCGAGCAGCAAGAAGTGCCTTTAAAATTAAGGAGGTTGGACGGCAATAATTGTTTTTATTCGATGATAGGGCCTTCACCATTGATCCAAGAACCCAAACATATCTGCAGAGAAAATATTGCGTAGTACCTTGAGCAAAGCCATCATGATTTTCAAGTGGCGAACCTCCGCAATATATTGTTTCATTATATTTGAATTTGGAGATTCCAGAAGAAATTCTGACAGAAGCTACAAATCAATATGGTGGGATTGGTCAGACAACGCATGCAACTGAATAAAAACAGAGAGATAAAGAAGTATAAATAAACAAACCTTCAAGGACTGCCTCCTTGTAACATAGTTGGTGGATGTTAGAAGTTTCACGTATTGCTCAAAAAACTGAAAAATTAGCAAGACATATAACAGATATCGTCAGTCATAAGTCTAAGGGAGTAAGTAAAACTTCACAGACCGTAAGAAATGGCTTCTTAATTGGAATGCACAAATTATTGTCACAAACTTTACAGTTACCAAGGAAAACACTCCAAAGATTGAGCAGCACCTGATCATAGTGATTAGTGAGAAACTCAGAAACTGCATCGGCATGTTTGGTGAGAAGATCCTGGCAAGTTCAACCTAGGCTGTAAACACATAAAAGCCTGTACATGCTATGTATCAACAGAAGATATCTGACCTTAAAAGTAGAAAATGCATCAGAGGCAACATCGAAGTTGGGTAGCTCAACAAATTTGAAAAATAACTCAAAGCTGGGGGACTCCAGTATGTATCTGGAATACAGAAATGGAAAAAATATCAAAATGACGGAATTCTTATGTACAGTTTTTGTGATCACCACAGACGCATCTGCGGAAAGATATAATCGACAAACGCTGGTTTCCTATGTTACACTAACGGGAAAAAAGACAAATATGAATCATGATTTTCTTACTTTGCAAGACTAGGCACTTTGATGCAGTCCCTCAACATGTGTCCACAAGATAGAGCAATGTCCTTGTTGTCATAACTGCTTATCACAACAGAAGACGTAGTTTGTCAAAAATATCCTAAATGGGGAGAATTAGTAAGGATAAACAAAATGTTGAATAAGATACATTATATTAATAAATTGCAACACACGCACTTATTTTTTTTTAACTAAGGAAAAAATTCCAATAATTACATCTTTAATCCATTTTACAGCACATAATTCTCCTATTTAAAATTTTGCAAGGCATAACCATGATGATAGAGTTACACATCATAAATTTGACGATGACAAATATCTATAAGGTAATACTTCTACTGATCAAAGAAACATTCACATTTTACTAACCAGGGTAGAAAAGAATATTCAATATCAGTGGATAAGATACTCCGATGTCACGAGTATGTTACACGTGAATCACATGTGTCCATTAGCAGGATGTTGCATTCAGGAAGGAAATACTGTTCACTAAGTACACTTCATATTTTATGATTAGATCTCCTCTGCTGAATAATTGGTTTATAGGATATAGCTGTAGAAGCTCTTACCAGACAACAAGAAAGTCTAGAAGATCTAAGTGGTTCTCCATGTACTGAACACAGCAAAATACTGAATCAACCTTTTGCTTTGACAATATTGACCAACAGTGGACTATATTTTTCCTGGTCTGTGTAGAGACATAAGATGATTCATCAAGCACAGAACCGGAAAAAACTTATCAATAAACATAAAATTTGGTTTATTGACTTACTTCCCATCCCAGAATGAGCAACTTGTGAAAGATCAGTGAAATAATGTCTTCGTTACATATTTCTACGGCAAGCTGAACAATTTGATCAGCGTTTGGCTCAACTTCACCATCTCCAGTTAACATTGTTCTCATTGCTAACACATTCTTCTCGACTTCCTCTAAAGCCTGACGATAAAACAAAATATTGGAAGTAGTATCACTTTAAAATCAATCAAAACAAAATGGACGAGAAGTGAAGTCCTTCCAAGATTCATCCGCTGTCTGAAGAAATATAAGATAAAATCTGCAGTTGCTCATATTTGAGGTGCCGGTGAGAAAAAAAGACCCAATTTTGGTAAGACGTCAACGGTCCAGGCACTAAATACGCCATTCTTTCCTTCAGTTGTATTGAACCTTTTGGAGACCAGGGTGAAAAAACTACAAAAGACTATCACAACATCATGGTGGGACCTGCATTTTTGCGCAATGTCGCACATCCGAGGGGTTTGCGTACAAACCCAGAGTGCAAGGCAAGACAAACCTGAGTTTGGTGGTTGAGATTGTTTCGTCAAAATTTAGCTTCCATAATCGTTTTTCAACACCAGCATTAGATGCCTCATAGTTCTAATCGTACATACCCACATTACCGATAAATCAAGCGATCAAACTTTCATGCATCTCCTTAGAGGATAAGGTTTTGTCGAAGCGTTTGTGATCAAACTCCTTGATGCGCAAAACTGCAGTTCCCACCACGAATTTCGAATTCTTTAACTACAGTTTTTCGCACTAGGCAATGCATCGTTTTATGATCAATGAACGAACACACCTAACGGAACAGATAACTGAATCACTTAACAATCTAGCGATATACCATGCCCAAAAATAAAACAACTCATCACATTTCCGAAAAACTCAATTTTGCACAACACCAAACGCTGGATAGTGTAAGGAGTTTGAAAATTTTGACCTTTTCTAGGGCTTTGACTTCAGTTACGGTTTTAGAATCAAGGGCAATGAGGCTGTCCTTGATCGCCCTAGCGACATCCTGTGGGGTTCTGGGCTTCGATTGCTTGAAAAATGAGAACGACATAATTATCGATCTCTCCTTCAAACGAGAAACTTGCGAATATTTTCCCGATTATCGATTGAATTGCATGCGATCGAAGTTTCTGATCCTTTTTCAGGTTTGGGTGAGTGTAAATTTCTTGGTGTTGCCCCTTCTGAAATGAAGAATGAATGCACGTTTTTTCCGTGGGACTGGAAATTGAACAAGCCGTTGTTCACGAAAGCGAATTAAGAAAAGGATCAATTTTGTGAGTTAAAAAAGAAAAGAAAAGAAAAGGATCAATTGTACAAACTACAATCACACGTTTTAAGATTGATCTTAATTTTAATTTTCTACTGAATTGTTTTGTTTAAATGGTCAAACTCCAACTTCCAAATTCCTATAGAGACTTCGACCTCTCATTTTATAAATAAAATAATAATAGTTATTTGTTGTTTATTTGAGGTTCAAAGTGAAAGATTCCACAAGGTCAATTTCAAGCACAAAAAACATTCGAAACCTCTCCACGTCATTGTTAGAAACAAACACTTGAAACCAAAACAGAATCGAAATCAATATATTTTTTTTTATCGCAATCAAGAAAAAAACAAACATGGCTTTCGCCTTATCTCTTTCCCTGTTTAAGGCAATACTTCGTGCGATCACTGATCAACGTACTATGATTAGCAGCTAATGATGTAAGATAAATCCCATCATAAGTGCTCGTCAATAAATGTCCTTTTAATCTTCCATGGAAAAAAGCTACAAACTTTCTCTTTCGTGGGCCCAAATCTCGCCCATCATCTCTCCTCTTTCCATGTAGAACAGAATTGACAAAAGGGTTATCTTCCATTTTCCTTTTTTTCTTGAATATGATCAAAATCAAAGTAAAGCTCCACTTTTTCTGGTTATTAGGGTTTTGTCTTTTTTCTGCTGACACTGCACTGAGTCTTCTCCGTGTCGTCAACTCGACAATTCTTTTCACCATGTGATGAACCTCACTTCTCAATCTTGTCAAAATACGATAACAAAACATTCAAAGTGAAAAATCCAAGTACTCCTCTCCCTTTTTCTGTTCAAGAATTTGAATCTCTGATTTTCTCCCCAACTTCAAGTATGGCATTTTCTTGATGGGTGCCTTTTCTTGAAAGTATAGGGAAAAAAAACCCTGTTTTTGATATGGGCTCCTCTGTTTTCTCCAAGAACCACAATCTTTTTCAACATAGTCTGAGGATTCTTTTGAATCGACTATAGACGTGTTTTTTTTGCCCCTTTATACAATCACACATGGGCTGTGTTCACGGAAAATGTTGCAGTACATATCCATCTTCATCAAACGGCGATGCAAAGGAAAGATTAGGCATTTACAACGAACAAAACGCCCAAGTTCTTGCGTCAAGATCCTTAGAAACCATCGATATTCCTTCCCACAATCTCAGCCTTACCTTCTCCGCCCTTACCCAGCGAGGTTATTACCCAGACACGCCAGACAAGGAGAATCAAGACAGCTACTGTACTAAAACTAACATCCAAGACAACCCTAACGTACACTTCTTCGGCGTGTTCGATGGGCACGGTTTGTTCGGCGCGCAGTGTTCGACGTTCGTCAAGGAAAGGCTCATTGATGTGCTATCGAAAGACCCCACTTTGCTGAACGATCCCATCATGGCTTACAGCTCTGCGTTCTCGGCGACGAACGAAGAGCTCCACCGTAATAACGAAATCGACGATTCAATGAGTGGGACGACGGCCATTACAGCCCTAATCATAGGAGACAAGCTCTACGTATCGAACGTTGGCGATTCAAGGGCAGTTTTGGCCGTGAGAAGGGGCGAAGGAAACGCAGTAGCTGCCCAAGATTTATCGCACGATCAGACCCCATTTAGGAAAGACGAGTGCGAGAGAGTTAAGGCTTGTGGGGCGAGGGTTCTGAGCGTCGATCAAGTCGAAGGGATTAAAGATCCAACGGTTCAGAATTGGGGCGACGAGGAAACCGAGGGTGGCGATCCACCGAGGGTTTGGGTGAAGGATGGAATGTACCCTGGGACTGCTTTTACGAGGAGCGTTGGGGATAGAATGGCTGAGAAGATAGGCGTAGTTGCTGACCCTGAGATTTATGTGGTGCAGATATTGCCCGAATATTCGTTCTTCGTTGTTGCAAGTGATGGGGTTTTCGAGTTCTTGTCTAGCCAAGCTGTCGTGGATATGGTAATGTGATGATGATGTGAAGTGTGTTTTGCCTGCCTCTTTGTCTGAAAGTTAGTTTTGCTTATGTAGTAACTCTTTCATCCTTAAAAATTTGCAGGTGAACAAGTATGCTGATCCGAGGGAAGCTTGTGCTGCTGTGGTTGCTGAGTCGTACAAGTTGTGGTTAGAGCGTGAGAATCGAACCGATGATATAACGATCGTCGTTGTACAGATTAACCGTACTTAATTAGCGTCGTGGTGTTCTGAACATGTTCTAATTTCTCCATGTTTTGCTTTTCCATCTTATTACATGAAGACAGATCAAGTTATAATACCATTCAAGGCCCTGCTATGCATTGTTTGCCCCTCGTTTGTGCTTTTTCTGTTCCTTTTTGCTTAATGAGCATTGAAGCTGCTTAATTTACTTACTGAAGTCTAAATGAGTTAAATGGATTCATATGCTGTTTCCTAAATTCAAGTTACTTACATGCTTCGATTCTGCTTAAGAACATCAGCTTAGAGATAAATCAGCTCGGCCGAGAAAGAAATAGTTCATAGGCAAAAACTAGAAAACATACAACACTATTTTGTATCAAAAATAGATAGCCAACTTTTTATCTATCAAGTTCTGCATCAACTCGCACTTCTTCAACAACTCGTCTATTTTCGAAGTTTCCCTATTCGGTTTAACAGCGTTCTTCGCATCTTCTCCATTAGCCTCCACTTCAGCCATTGAATCGTCACAACTCAACAGTTCATGCTTCTTTGTCAACTCATCTCTATCGTCAATCAATTCGATAATCTCATCAGGCGTTGATGATGGAACGCCGTTACCTTGAGAATCCATACGCAAATACATTCGATTATCAGTTTCACCTTCGATATGGTCTGGCCTCTGCTCGTAGGTGTTGCAGCCAACTTCAATCAATTCATCGAGCGACGGCTGAAAAAGACATGGATGCATAAATGCATCATCGTTCGATCTTAAATGACTCCTCTCTACAGATACGAGGTTGTTAGAAGGGTCGCTCACCAAGACATACGCCGAAGACACCTCAGCCCTGTTTAAATACGCCAATCGCCAGTTGAATATCCTTTGGAAAATCGTGAGCCATTGTGGTCTGAGGTAATAGGTGGTGTTGTGCAGCTGAAGCCCAGTGCATTTTTGAACCATTACGTTAGCCTCTTTCTGGGCCAAGGCCACTCCCATTATCCCACTAGTCTCGGCTAAGTATGTTACTAAACAGCTTTCAAGGCGAGTTTTCTGATTCTCGATGTTGTTCTTGGTGATGGTGGAACAACCTCTGTATAGCCAAGACAAGTCGTCCTTGAACGCAGGCAGTTTTAGATCGGTCAACGCTGAAGTTAAGGCTTCTGTCGTAGAAGGCGAACTCCATCCCACGCTTGGAAGGTACCAAGTTGTAGCTATGTACTCTTCGCTCGATTTTTCGAGCAGATTGATTTCGGGGCAAGGCCAGCATGTAGGATTTGCCTGAGCTGCGTCGGTCACTTCATTGATGGATCGATCCAAAGCTTCATTGAAAGCTGAGATACAGTAGTCGTAACCAACTTTAGAAGCATCCATCTCATGTGGGATATCGAGGATAGAGTCTAAGTGGCTCTGAACCAAGTCACGGGTTCTTATATTGCTGAAGGGAATCTCGGGTGGGGACTCACGGGCCAGCCATTCAAGTCCTTCTCGAAGACGTTCACTGCTGAGAAACCCGTCTGAGTTTCTCATTTCCTCGTCTTTAAGAAAAACGATGGAGAACGTAGCTATTCTTGAATTGTCGATGTCGTGGAGGCACAAATCTCTGGCTAGTGTAGAAGAATCACACTCATCTTGGCTCGAAGAACTACAGATAAGAAGAGGTAGGCTAGAACCACGTGGTACTGATAACACAAGGTTATGGAGCTTATTCTTCTGTAGATCTATGGGAATTGATTGCGACACGAGGAAGAGGATAGCACTAGCCCCAGTTAATGCCTCGTTAAGATTTTCGAACGCATTGCTCCTAATAACCGATAAACAAACCAAGTCTTCATTCGACTGGTCAAGGACCCAACTTCTCCATATTGCAAGACCCGGCGATGATATAAGCAGATCATTAACACCATATTTATTGAACGGCATAAGCTTAGAATGCAACCATACATTAGGATTGGAGAGGTAAACTCGATCGTCCATCACTGTATCATCTGAAGAACATAAGACCATCTTCCAGCAAATGCATTTGGCACTTGGATTTTTCCCGACGACAAGTTTAGAAGCTACGACGTCTGAAGGGTTGAGCACTGACCACGAACTCTTTTCAACTTCATGTCTCTCATTCATGACGTGATCAATGTCCAACATGCTATAATTGCCTGATTGCTTTACAGGAAGGTAGACTGTGTGTTAGTACAACATGCATAAATGTAATAGGAAGATACATACTGCAAATATATAAAAGCATTGGATATAGCAGGAGTGATGATGGATAGCTAATTATTTTTCGTACACACGAGGGCTTAGATATAGATAGTTGACACTCTAAATAAAGAAACAATACAGGAAGGTCAGAAACATCCGCGTTCTTTGCCATGGCTTGGGAAACATCGCTTATTGATATGCAAAGAGATATATAGGACCATAAAAAACTCACGTCTTCGTAATGCCAAATTGGAGGGCCAAGCGAAAGTAAACTCATTGCGGCATTTGCTGCCAAAAGTTTCTGCTCACGCAGCTCCTTTTTTCGTGTAGTACGGCGCTTCCATATCCTGGAAATTATAATAATCAGATAAGGAATGAACCAAAAGACAATAACCCTCTTGTTGGTATAAAAAAAATTCTAAAACCTTAATATCAGCTTAAGTTTTGCCTCAGCAACTTCTTCATCATATTTACTAGCTGCTGCATCAGATATATCTTCCTTTGTTTCATCAGCCAGCTCTTGGTCTTCTAAGTCCTCAGAAAATGTTGGTTGTATCATCGAACTTGTGGAATAGACAGCAGATTCATAAGGCGAAGCACCAGAACTAATTTCCTCAATAGGTTCGGGGGTGATTGGTGCTCTGTCTTCAAAGTCATTTTTTACCACTCCACCAAAAGAAATGTTCCCAAAATCAGGGTTATATTTTGGCGACTGTGGAGATCTAACCCTATTTTGATGGAGTTCAGCAGAACTAATATTGAACTCCCATCCAAAAGGGGTAGGTGGAGTAATCTCAATCTCAGGTCTACTGATTTTTTCCTTCGTCATCACACTATCAATGGATGGTTTCCCTGTTGGTTTTAAAGTCTCCACTCTTGGGGATGATATGGCGACAAAGTCATGCATTTCGTCCTCAACAGCATTATTTTTACTAGCAGGCACGAATAACCTTGGTGAAGAGATCGACTCGACATCCTTCTTTCGATGAATTTCTTTTACTATCTTCGGAACATGCAATTCAGTCAATGAAGGAAGCGATACATCCGTCGCTATCGCCTCTGACCTTTTACCTTCAACAAGTTTAGAACGCTTAACAGGAAAGTCGGTATCAACATTAACATATACGTTTTCCTTCACCATGTAGGGTTCTTCATAGTCTTTAACCGAGAACCCATAATATTCTGATAGATCACCCATGTTTTCTTCCTGATTACGATGAAAAAACCAGAATATGAAGGAAACATAAAAACTTTCAAGGTATCTAGAACAAAATAAACTAGATTTTGAAATATAATACCTCCATCCCAAGCCATCTAGCAACATGTGTAACTGGAATTCCTTGGTTGATCTGCAGACCACTATGCAAGGAAGCGAGAGCCTGGATACGTAACTGGCAAAGACAGCAATACAGAAAAGACATCAGCTACAATGTTTTATCATGATGTGGGGCCAGTCATTTCATTGTAAATTTAATAAAACAGCACATATCAACAAATTAAGCCAAAAGGTAGAATTCATAACTGAAGATAACTCAAATGGCTAAACTAGACCACTCATATAACTGGGGATTTGCCACTTGCATAACCAACACTAATCGTAGGGAATTGCCAATACCTTGGAGAAATGAGCATGCATTAGGCATGCTTGAAGGTAGCTGGCTTTACGGGCAAGCCTAAAGAAGGAAATAAAATTTCCAGTTCTACATGCTCTGCAGTTAGTAGTGGTCGTAGTAAGTTTGAGCTGGTATTACCATATTACATTTACAGAAAAAATTAATCAAGATAAAACAAATACTATGCTGAACCTGGCAACATCACGTGTAAATAATATCTCTGGTGTTTGCCTCATTTCTGGCGTCATCTTAGCCAGATCAAGTGACAACTCGGCAGGCTCGACCTGGAATGTTTTTCTTATTTCACCACTGGCATAAAAATACAGGTAATCGAACAATTGTCTATAAAAAATGACTTACTCTATACCCTGGGTGCTTGTCCAGCTTGAGGAGTGCATAGTATCCTCGAAATTCCCTTTCTGATGGAACATGTATGCCCTTTTTTCTATGATCATCATATAGTTGAAATAATTCAACAGATGTTTTGTTCATCTGCTCAATATTAAGATGTGCATCAAAGCCCTCGGAAAAACCTTCTCCTTTATTATATTCACACAACTCGTGCATGGCGATTACATGAAGTCTTATCTGCAAAGGTTAAGATGAGATGCACAAGTTATAGAAAGTAAAGTGGCGCGCTGAAGATACGAAGGGAAGGTGCAGCCTGCAGGATAGCGATATCATTCCGAGCATGTTTTTCATCCGTACACATGAGAAAAGACTAATCATATAGATATCGCTGATTAGAACAGAAGTAATTCTCAACATGTTTTGGCTCGTAAAAACTCTGATCTTAGAAAATGATAATTAAACTGTAGAACAATCTCTTCAATCCAAAGTGTTAAAATCAACACTTATTATCAGGCTGTCTCTTAGGTTGTGCCAATAGAGAAGCATCATCATAAATGTCCATCACATTGTGATCCTTGTAGTATCCCCAAGTTACTAAAAAGATGTGCTTTGCGGTCATAGTTAGAGCAAAGAAAGTAGAGCCGTATAACTATGAGACCTGAAGTAATAAGAATACATACCATTTGCTCCAACATAGAGATGGCTTCCATATCAAAAATATGCTGCATTCTCAGATCCATTCGAATAGCCCGCATCCTATCCCACAAGAAGTTATACAGGCTAAGAAACCTATCATCGTAAGGCCGATCCAGTAAATTTAAAAGATAATCCATCGTCTTTTTGAGGATTGGCATTGGACGTATTAGCTCTGCATCCCTCTCCGCCGTTCTAGTGTACTGAAGAATCAGTGAAACGATTATCCACATGTTTGAGCAACACACAGTGTTTTTGAAATGAATTTGAATACTAGTTGTGAACAAACTACCTTTTTAACGGCAAGAAATTCGTTTGTTAAATTTCTATCCCCATCCAAACGCTCATATTGATCGAGATCACCTTTTCTCTCGCGTTCACCTCTCTCAGACTCTGTATATAGCAAGTAACAGGATCAGAACTTATTAAACTAACTAGTTCACATGAGGGTAGTACATTCCATTAACTAGACATAGGAAGGCATGAGAACTGTAAGCTGAGAATTGCACCAGCCTACATCTTTCCATTATGATACGAGATTTATAGCTCGAATCATTGACTAAAGTACCTGGACACATATCTTGACATAATCCAATTATAGTGCCATGCGATACCGCCCCTTCAAAATCGGAAGTGGAATCCCCAGCTATGTCCATCGCAGAATCCTCTGATACCTTTGGTTTCTCTTTGGATGAAACCTTTTGGATTTTCGCAATAGGATGACTTTGCACAGGTTGACTAAGCTCATTCTTGAACCGGGCTAGACGTTTAGCTTTCGCATTTAATTCTCTGAACAGTAAAGCCATTCAGTCCAACTATCCCATCATAATAATACCCAAAGATCAATTTAAGATAGAATTCTACCGTTCAGAATCATCTGCAATATCCAAATCAGACTTAAGATTTGGCTCCGGCGAAGGCAGACGAGGCACCTTGGTTCGTTTGACGGCAGGGAAGGGTACTGGCGTTCCATCAGAGACTTCAATACCTTTTGTTTCCCCAGGGTTCAATGACTGTACAAGACTTTGGGGATCAGTATCCCTGCGAAGGGTTATCCTCAATTCAAATGAAGGTAACAAACAAACAAACAGACAACAAAGGGACCAATCGTAAAGATGAAACAGAAGGATGATATAGCAAATATCTCTAACACAAAAACTTTCTGGAAACCCTGAAGATAAAATACAGAAAAAAAAATCAAGGCATCAAAACCTAGAATTGTTAGTACCTCCTTAAGCCATTTGAAGCAGAAAACGAAGATGGAGTGGATGGAGATCTCGACCGTTTCTGGGGAGCCTCATCTGGTTGCTTTCTTTGAAGATTATTCCTAGATTGGGAAGGACCTCTGATTGTCATGGGTGGAAACATGCTTTCTCGCGTGGGAAGAGCATCAATAATCCTAGATGGGTTTAATTGATTCCCCCACATAACAGGGGAAGACGACCTAAATAAAAGAAAGTAATTACTCAGATAAGGTAAGTTTTTTTCCAGGTAAAAAATTTAAGTATTGCATGCACTTAATCATTAATGGTGCCACTCTCAAAGAACATTATATATGCTCGTGTAATGCAACATAAGAAGACCTATAATTCTCCCAAACTGAATCATGATAATAAAATGCATTACCCATATATCAATTCGGACACTTCCAATAGTGTTACTTTGCCCCATCCCACTCAGTGATTTTAGAGGAGATAGGTCGCCAAATGAACAGAAGAAAATTTCCAGTACAATAACAAGAAAATGATTAGCTTTAGTATCATGAGGAACATCCTAGATACCTGCAGATCTGACATCTAACGTAATATGAAAGGACGGCTAAAGTTATAGATCATATTCTTACCCTTCAGTTCCCGCAAACTGGCGAGGAGATTGCCTACTCGGAAAACTGCTTTCAAAAGCCAAAGGGGGTGAAGGCATTTCCTCGGGAGCATCAAGGTCACTATAGTCAACCGCTAATCTACAAGATCGCGGAAATATTGACATAAGTGTGTGAAAGTTGTTGCATCCTAATAATACGAGACCCAGCAGACACGGTAGTCAATACAAATTGAATTTGTCTGTTGACCATGATCTTAATTAGAATTTGACAAGTTTGTATACGGCAAATGGGGCTACAGGACAACGAAAGACTCACGAGGCACTACTATATTATAGAACATCATGCACAAACATTGTAATTCCACCCAATCTAACAGTTTGCAAAACAATATAGTTTAATAGTTAACAGAAACGAGAAAGTAGAAAAAACGACCAATCAATATGCATGACATGGGCAATGATCGTCAATACCTATTATGGCCATATGGTGTTGAAGAACTATTTCCGAGAGGAGCGCCTACGCTAGGAGAAAATGTTGGAGATCTTGTCTGTTTCTGAAGGGGAACATCTCGCTGATCTGTCGTCACGATTAGTCTAGATTGATATCTGCCATCTAATCCTGCAGCTGCACGGCTACCCAATTGAGGTGGAGGAGAGGTACTTGGACGAGAGAAGTTGGATTGATTACCCCAAACAGGGGAAGAAGCACTGTTCCTGCATATTCAACCAATAAAATGATTAAAAGACAATGTTAATCTACAACAAACTGAAAGGTTTTGAAATAACACAAATTTGATTCACAGTTAATTCGAGGGCCACAGTAGGACTTAAGGCGCCAAATTTGCCATACTCAAGAAGTACCAACGTATAAATGACAATGGTGAAGGCTAGCACAAGGACACAATAATAGTGCAGTAACAATCCACACAAATTCAACCAATTCATAAAATGTTAAACAAGAAAATCATATATAAACAATATTATGCTTCAGTTGAGGCCAAACATACTGTGGCATTACAGCACGAGGAATCTGACCAACATACTGCTGCATTCCACCACGAGGATTCTGCCCAACATATTGCTGCATTCCACCACGAGGACTCTGACCCACGTACTGCTGCATTCCACCACGAGGATTCTGACCGTCATCATATCTTTTGTTCTGAAATATCTGAGGGGGCGATTGTGTTTGGGAAGGAATCATGAAGCTCCCACTACCAGATGTTACAGCCGAACCACTGTCCAAACACGAAACATATTAAAGGTATTATAACCCAAACATATTAGACTCATGTCAGTTAAAGATCCATTACCATGAACTGACCGGTTTAAGAATTCAATTACTAAACCATGGAGAAAGAACTCAACCAAAGATTCACCCATTGCTACTACATCAGGAAAAACACCAGAAGCTAAAACAGTAACGACCAATATTAACAATTTTGTGAAAGCAAAGGCAGAAATACTCTGTAAGTCATGCAAGAAAGCAACTTGCAATACACCAACTCCCCTGGATCTTACAGATAATGCTTTTTATCTCTTTAGGAATAAAAAGATTATTAACAAGCCAGCTCGAGCTCGGCTCGAGCTCGATTTTGACCGAGCTCGAGTCAAGCTTTGACCGAGCTGTTCGCGAGAGCTCGGCTCGTTTACACCCCTACTAAAGAGTAACGATATGCTGAAACAAGAACTGTGAAGCTGCGTGCCAAACAATTAAAAGCAATAGAACCAAAACTCACCGGTAAATCGCTAAATCATGCACACATATCAATCAACTAAACCGAATTGACTTCTTGAAATATAGCATTCGATAACGTACTTGGGCGACGGGAAACGAACGGCCGGAAGCTGAGCTCGAGCCCCAGCACTGGGACCTGAGTTCTTTCCAAATCCGAAAGGCTCCATTTCAATGAAAGAAAAAAGAATCACATTAACCCCTCGGCGAATACGTTGCTGTGCTTCTACTGGCTATGAAAACAACGACAATGCGTGCATCGGCAATTGAAGACGAAAACTTCTGGGATTAGGGTTTTTTTGGAGATTTTTGCCACCAATAATTTTATACAAGGGCGAGGGAGATTATTGAGCTAGACGAAGCTGATGATAGATGAGATCGCTCCCTTTCATCAATTGTAATTGAAAAACGAACTAAACTTCGATGAGGCCGACTCCTATTGAATTTGATGGAATGGTAAATAAATAATAAATAATACTACTAGAGTTAGAAGTTATTAATACTATATCATTTTCTCCAGAATTTCTGAGCTCTATCCTAGTTCTTTTTAGGGAATTACTATTTATCGCCCCCTTTTTACTTGTTACCGCCCCCTAAAGGACTGAAAAAAGACTATTTTGCCCCTATGTCATTTAAAATAATTTAAAAAGCTAAAATATAATAAAAAGTAAGAATTCCTATTTAAAGTCCTTTACTACGCAACACTTCAAATCACACATCCAAAACAAACAAAAAAACAGAGGAATTTGCAAATCGCAATGGAACGAGGAAAAGGAAAGGGAAAGGGAAAGGGGGTGCTCTCACGATTGGTAAGAAAATTGTCGTAAAATTCATTCGTATTTAGATAGATTGTCGAAAACGGGTCGAAATAGGCCGGAAAACGGTTGATCGGACGCGAACGGGCGAAAAACGGCACGACCGAAATCATGTTTCGGTCGGCACTTGGCCGACCGAAATCATTGTTCGGTCGTGCTGAGGCCGACCGAAGTCGAATTTCGGTCGGGAACTCGCCGACCGAAATCCGATTTCGGTCGGCCTTAACCTGACCGAAGTAGGATTTCGGTCAGGTCATGGACCGACCGAAATTTGATTTCGGTCCAATTTTTTTTTTTTTAAAAAAAATTTAATCGAATTGCAGGCGATGGGTGGGAAGTCCCTGCTCGGAGGGAGCAGCAGATCCCCCTCGTTGGAGGGATCTGGAGAGCGTCATACGAGGGCGCGCGGCGTTGATGCTTCCGTTCGTAGGGAACGGGAGGAGGCGAGGCGGCAGCGAGCGGGTGATTCGCATTCCGTCTACCGGGAATACGATCCGAACGTAGAGGAGGAGGCGCATGCGGATGAGGAGGTGCCATACGATGCGGCATCGTTTCAGTCATCCGACGACGATGCGATACCGGTCTCCTCAGGTACATCCCTTCTTCATTGTAAACTGACTTGCGATGTCGTGTCTTAAATTTATTTATGTGTTATTCCTAAAAAATAAAATAGGGAGCAAGCGCTCCAGGGTCGTAGATGACGATTCCTGGAGGGTGCAGGGGCCACAGCCAGGTGGTCCCCAAGATGGCGAGGTGATCCCTAGTTACCTGGGGCACATCGCGCCACGCATCTGGATGGGTGAGGAGGAGAGGCCCTTGCTGAAGTGCGAGGGGCGGGCGTTAGTGCTTCGGCAGCTTAAGCAGTGGTACTGTCAATTCCCGCCGGAGACACAGAGCGAGATCGATGGCACAGGCCTCTTACACCTCGCAGATGCCATGCTCGTACACTTGGACCAGCCTCTTCTGTGCGCTTTTGTGGAGCGCTGGCACCCCGACACGAACACCTTCCACATGCCGTGGGGGGAGATGACGATCATGCTCCACGACGTCGAGCAGATTCTCCTTATCCCGATCGACGGGACGGTGGTTTCGGGCACCCCGGACGCCGGCGACCAGCAGATCGCGACGAGGGAGATTATGGGCGTCTCCGCAGACGCCCTGAGGGGATTTTGGAGGGCAGGGTCGGTTGCGTCGAAAGACGTGATGCAGAGGATGAGGGAGGGTCGGCCGGCGGGATTCCAGGCCATCGCTTGGCTATGGATTCTATTGGGGTCGACCCTGTTCGTCGACAAGAGCGGGAATCGGGTGAAGCCCGACATCATGCACGAGTTCTATCGCTCCCTGCCATCTGCCAGTCATTATTCGTGGGGTTCGGCCGCTCTTGCTTACCTCTATCGCCAGCTTGGGCTCGCAAGCCGAGCGGATGCAAGGGGTTTAGCTGGGTGCCTGTCGTTACTACAGGCGTGGATCTACGAGTACTTCCCATGCTTCCGCCCACACCGTCTACCCCATCACGTGGAGCCTGGCCATGCACGATCACGCATGTGGTCCTTATCTCAGGTCGAGCGGACAGGACACCGGTTGATTGAGATCCGCCGTTAGCTAGACATGATGACAGCGAGCGAGGTATTTTAACAATTTATATTCCATATTCACGACAATTATATAATACAAAATAAATTGTTATCAGGTTGCTTGGTTGCCGTACGGTCCCGACCCAGCGGCGCAGCACCTGAGGACTCTTTTCGTGGGCTGGGTTAGATATCGCGACATCGTGGAGCCCTACGTACCCTCTAGAGTGTTGCGCCAGCTGGGTTACGTGCAGCACATCCCGCCGCCGATGACACCGCCGCAGAAGGCGTATATGCCAGCAGACCCGTCGAGGTATAAGGTGCACCATTCTGGCGATGCAGCAGAAACTGCTTGGCGGCAGTTCCCTTACGCGTACATCCTCAACCTGTCGTACATCAGCCGGAGTACCGCAGAATACCTTGGTGAGACCGTTGAAGGTTACATGGACTGGTACGAGCGGCATTCTCATCCTCGTCTGTTTTCGTCGGAGTCAGGATCCTCTTCGGGCGGCATCCCCCCGCGCAGCCATACCGACTACGTACGTAATTTAATGTGATTTGGATTTTAAATATTTGTATGTTTAATCAAATTTTATATGTATCAATTATGTGTGCAGTGGTACAGCTTGATGTATGCCTTGAGCACGGAGATGCTAGCTACGCTGCAGCACCACGATCAGGACCAGTTAGAGCGCTACAGAGACAGGCTGCACGACATGAACGACCGCTGACGCAATGCCCCGTGATGTGGTTGTATTTTATTTGTCGTTCTTTTGTGTGTCGGACGCGTACTTATGTTATTTATATTATTCCTCACTATCGAAAGCGTACAAAACATAACAAAATAATAATAAGAATACAAAATAATATTATTACCAATAACAAATAATAATAATAATAATAACATAAAAAATAATATTACTAACAAATAATAATAATAATACAAAATAATAACATAATAAATATATTATTAACAAATAATAATAATAATAATACAAAATAATAACATAAGAAATAATATTATTAACAAGGTATAATAATAACACAAAATAATAACATAAAAAATAATATTACTAACAAATAATAATAATAATACAAAATAATAGCATAATAAATAATATTATTAACAAATAATAATAATAATAATACAAAATAATAACATAAGAAATAATATTATTAACAAGGTATAATAATAACACAAAATAATAACATAAAAAATAATATTACTAACAAATAATAATAATAATAATACAAAATAATAACATAATAAATAATATTATTAACAAGGTATAATAATAACACAAAATAATAACATAAAAAATAATATTACTAACAAATAATAATAATAATACAAAATAATAACATAATAAATAATATTATTAACAAATAATAATAATAATAATACAAAATAATAACATAAGAAATAATATTATTAACAAGGTATAATAATAACACAAAATAATAACATAAAAAATAATATTACTAACAAATAATAATAATAATAATACAAAATAATAACATAATAAATAATATTATTAACAAATAATAATAATAATACAAAATAATAACATAAGAAATAATATTATTAACAAATAATAATAATACAACAAAATAATATTAATAAAAGAAATAATAATAACTAAGTTCCATTATGACGCATGAGGTGCAACCAGTGTTCGATTCTGCTACGAAAGATAAATGTACCTGTATCCGTAGTAGAAGTACGAGAGCGCTTCGCAGACGAAGATGTCGTACGGCCATGACTGGAACGACCCTTGCTGCTACGACTTGTACTGCTGCGCCCTCCGCTGCGTCCCCCCTTGGGAGTGCGTACTCCCAAGCACTTCGATCACGCTTCGTCGAGTCTCTTTTCTTTGGCCGACCTTTTATAGATGTCTTAACAACTGGCTCATTCCACTCTTGCGCCTCGGGATAGAGATGTTCGTGAACTACTCGATGGAGGCCACGCATAACGGCGGGATCGCGCGTTTCTGCCTCACGCACGAGGTCGTAAAAGCGCTCCTGCTCAGAAATATCGGGAACTATTCCCTCGCCGATTGTGAGTGTCCTCCAGAAGTCGTGCAAGCAGTCTACCGAAACTGGATAGTTGTTGTCCACGCATTGCTGAAGCTCGCAAGCACATGGTAGTTGGTGCGTACGTCGTACTACACTCCACACCTGGAGTAAACCTCATTCGACAACTCTTTGGCCCGCCGCAGCTCATTTCCCATAATTAATATTGCATGGTGTGAAACTCTGTATAATAATGTTAGGAATGGAAATCCTGACATCGGAATAGGTCGTTTCGACCGGGACTCCTCAAGTGTCTGCATGTCCACAGTAACAAAATTATTAGATAAGGATACATGAAACGTAATAATAATGTATTTACCTTTCTTATGCGAATCAACTGGTTCTGAATCTGCTCGTGCACCTTCACCCATACGGTGTCAAGTGATCCAGTGGCGGAGTTCAGCCATCCTTTCAGCTCGCTATGAGCACTCTCCACACGACATGTAGTGGTGTTCCCGAAATGAAGCACCTGATTCGTCCAAGCTCTGGCGAACTTCTCCTTATGCACCAACCACGTCTTCTCAACATAACTAACGATTTCTGAGTCGGGTAGCCAACGCAGACGCATGTCATTCACTGCCTTCTCGTATTCGTCAACCGTCGGAGCTTCCACGACTGCTCTCCAGGACTTGTGCGTGAAGTGAGCTGCGGTCTTTTTTCTCTTCCCCCCCAACCAATAAATTTTGTTCTCCACATCTTTATAAATATGCCACGTGCACAGCAGATGGTAAGAATGTGGAAATACCATATGTACCGGTCAAAGAAGGCCCAACTCACGATCAGTGACAATCGCGGACGGGTGGACACCTGGCCCTAGAATATCCCTGACTGACCTCAGCATCCACCCGTAACTTCCCTCAGTCTCGTCCTCCATGACGGCAAACGCACACAGAAAGTTGTGATTACAGGGAGTCATCCCTATAATCTCAACTAGAGGCATCTTATATCTATTTGTCTTGTATGTCGAGTCAATCCCAATAAAATAAGGATACGTCCTCAGCAGTGCGAGTGACTCCGGGTGTGCGAGAAAGACATGTGTCAGCCTATTAGTCTCCTCATGTCTCAGCGCTTCAACAAAATATCCGGACTCTGTCGCCTGGTGCATCAACTGGCTCACGACGTCTCGACCCTCAGAATATTGCTTCTTCAAACGATCTCTGTAATTATATACATGTCAGATGGTCGCGTTATCTACGCTGTGTCGAGCCCTCATCGCTGAGAGGATATGTGCTGGTTTCGCTTGGGCAGCAGTCATTTCCTCTACGACCTTCTTTGCCTGGCTGCTTAACCCACTCGTCTGGCGGTGTCCCTCGGGATACTGTATCAGAGGGTGATTGTGTATGGAATTCTCGGTTGCACCCGTACGAATGTACCATTCCCTAGTAGCTGGATCCTGCTGGGCTATGACTACAAACGGACACCTGCACTTGTTAGACTTGGACATCCTCTCCAATTCATCCTCCTTGCCTCTATAACGTTCTCCGCGAGAACATCTAATCAATTTTTTTGTTCCACATTTCTTGTGCGACGAAATTATCAACTCGAAACCAAGACCAATAGCGACGCCCTTCGCCCAGTTAATGGCTTCCACGTCGGTCGAAAATCGTCCTCCTTCGTGGAAATGCTCACTGTAGTTTATCCCGTCACCCGTGGAATCCTCCGGGACAATCTCCGAGTCTGGAAAAAAAATTAAAAAAAAAAATATGACCGAAATCGGATTTCGGCTACCCTAAGAGGCGACCGAAATACGATTTCGGTTACATCTAAGGTAACCGAAATCCGATTTCGGTCAGGACATGTCCGACCGAACAATAATTTCGGTCGGCATAAGAGGTGACCGAACAACAATTTCGGTCACCTCTTGGGCTGACCGAAACGAAATTTCGGTCGGCCCAAGAGGCGGCCGAAATTGTTGTTCGGTCACCTCTTATGCCGACCGAAATTATTGTTCGGTCGGACCGAATTTTCCGATACAATCCAATGTAAGTTCGAGAATTCACGTATATACGAACGGAATTTACGAGAATTTGCTTACCATCCGTGGCAGTAGACACTTTCTTTTGACCTTTCAATTTCGAAAATAGTCGATTCATTGAAATGTTTTAAGTTTTTGTTATGTTTGAATCTGATTTGGATGTCTGATTGCGATATCAGATTAGTTGTAAGGAAAATGACTTTAAAAAGAAATTTAAATTAGAAAGGGCAAAATAGTCTTTTTTCAGTCCTTTAGGGGGCGGTGACTAGGAAAAAGGGGGCGGTGAATAGCAATCCAGTTCTTTTTATTCCATTTGAATCTTAGCTTTCTATCGACCAGCTTTTTATTTGCATTTTTTCCTCATCTGGACGTACGAATGGTTCTTTTTTCAATGACTCCATCAAAAGTAAAATCGAGAAATAATACACTAGCTTGCAAACAATGTCAACCGTCAGTACTATGAAAAAAGCACAGTTAATGACCGGACATATAGATGTAAATGTTTATTATATTAATCGTACACAAAATATCTTAATTAATTAAGTTAAAGAACGCATTCGATGATCGGTTACATTTAGGATTGGCAGTGGGGCGGGGTTCCCCGTCCCCACGGGGTTCGGCCCGGGGGGCGGGGACGGGGAATGGTTTTTCCACGCGGGGATTCCCGCCCCGACCCTATTTATATATTATAATATATAAAATATTAAATTATGATTTAAATAATATTAAAATAATATCAAATATGGATTAATATTAATACAAATAATATATAAAACTATAATTCATATAATATTTGTAACAAAAAATATTTAAATTTATATATTATATTTAAAATATTATTTTTAAAAAAAATTAAATCCCGGCGGGTCGGGGACAATTTCGTCCATGTATGCATCACGGGGACGGGGACATTTTTGTCCATATAAATATTGAAAATATCACCCCATCACGGTGATGGAGGATCACAATGCTTTTTGGGGGTGATTCAAAAGCTGGAATATCACCCCGCTTTGATCACCTCGGTGATGATGATGACTAATCACCCACGCAAAACAAACATGGTGATTAGAAAGCGATGGAAGGATCACGGTGATGTTTTGGAGGATCACCCCAAAACAAACACCTCCTTAGATTAGAGGGATTTATCGCAATTAAATAATGCACGTGAACTAATTAATACTTGTGTGAAGTTCATCCAGACAAAATACAATTGTTTTTTTTTTAAAATTACCCTTAAGTATCCCACTTAATCAGCCATGGGCTAACACCGCACATTCTAGGGATTAAAGTAGATTTTCAGGAGTTAAGTAACACATCTCAACAAATGTTTAATAAGTTTATTTACGAACAAGTCATTATAACATCTATACGTATGAGTGTGGTCCCTAAGTACAATTGCAATACACGAAACAATACAGATATTTTCTCTTTAATCTAAGAGTCTAGTGGCATCAGTATACAGTCTTCCGATTCCCATTTTCTCCGAACTAAAGGTTCCATGTACAACAACAATAAAAAAAGAGCAGTTTTCCGAATTTTTGCAAAAAAAACACTAATAAATAAGAAAAATCAAATTGAACTTGCAGGCTCGAGGAGACGTCCACTTCTCAGCTGAACGATACTCAATCTCATTCCTTGTACAAGGAATCAAACCGAACACGACAATCGAAATAACGCCGACGACGAGCGGCAAAACCTCAATCAAATCCCTCCGCACGGGTTCGAACTCGGGATAAAAGCACTCGACGACGTTATTACGTCCAAACGGGAGCTATCCCGGAAACGAAGACCGTCCGGCTTGCAGAAAGTCCCCTGCTCGAAGCTTGTAGGAAGAGAGGCCTTTAGAACTATTATTATTACAAGGCCAAAGACACTTCGTCGTTACAATCCCATAATGCATGTTTCCTTCCTCTTCCGAGTAAACTGTCTGTGAACTAATGCACGAAGAGAGGCTATCAGTGCGATCGACGGACATTTTTTTGTTTGGGCCACTGCATTGAATTACACATACCAAACGCACCCTACAGGCCACATAGCCATATTCATCATATTTCAGTTCGTACGATGCGAAATCGGAAAAACTATGGACACCAGTAAGAAAAAGACATAAATTACAAGGCTTCAAAATTGAATTCCTCCTAGAAAAAGAAAAAAGAAAATCATCATTGACTTTTATTATTACCGTATCTCGTCTCCATCACATCGCATGAAGTTGAAACAAACTACACGCACCCACAAAACCACAAATAGACAATTTGCAGATATGTACATACAAACATGTTGCAAGTCATAACCTAAAACCTAAAGAAAAACCCAAAAGAAAATCATCGCTGGTAATTAACTGGTTACAAACTAAGAAGATATCATCATTGCATCTTTCTTCGACTGATCCCAGAAAGAAATCCCAATCGTCCATACACGAAAAAAATATACCGTACGGAGAGGGATTGATTTTATTTCCACCAACTGAGATCCAAGTCTTCGTATGAACCCTAATAAATTAACTATCTTTACTCAATCGAGGCGAAGAAGACGCCTCAATCCACTCGTAGCAGCAGAGTCCCCATCGGCGAATACCTTCGCTTCCGGCGAGCCCAAATCGCCGTTGCCGGCGGCGACCGCCTTCATGTTGCTGAAAAACGAAGGCAGGGGCAGAGATCTAGGCGAAGGAGACAAACAGAAGCCAGATCCCGCGTAGACGTCACGCGCCGATAGTATTTCGATCTGCCTCGCCGGCGATTCCTTCTTGCCGCCGCAGACGTACACGTCGTCGCACGATCTGTAACCGCGCGACCTCGATTTCTTCTTACGATCCTTCAATTTTTTGTATTCTCCTCCGCCGACGAACGCGTCGCCGTCGCGTGGCTTATTGGGGGATTTCGCCGGCGATTTGCTCTTTTTCTGATTGAGATCCGATTTGGTCAGCGAATCCGACGACTCGCCTCTTCTCAAAATAGTCACGGTTCCCGCCACGTACGGCGGCGATGTCGACGGCGACGGCGACGGCGTCTTCCTCGGCCCTCCGTCGATTCTTCTGCTGTCCGATGTTTTCCTGGTGTGACCGTTGTTGTTGAAGATGCACGGTCTCTTGCCGACGATGAGGCTGGGCATGTGGTGGATATTCCTCCGCCGGTGAAGGAAACCGTCGGCGGCCAGCCGATCGTGAGACCTCAAAACCTCCGTTGCCATTTTCAGCGATGGAAATGTAAAACATATAAATAAATTAATATAATTCTTCTCCAAAGAGAATGGAACTCCTCTTTATCTAACTTCTCTATGTTCTTTGTTGTTGATTTGATTGATGAGTCTCGTCGAAGAAATGATATGTACGGTTAAGGTCATATATAGAGGCGTTACGTTGAGAGAGAGAGAGAAAGAACGAAAAATGTACGTAATAGAAGTTAAACGGAGGGGGACAATTGTTGTCTTGTTAACGGCGTCTACATATCACCGTTACCTTTACTGGGGGTTTTGTATATCACTCATTTTTCAAAAGTCATACCGTGAGGTGTAAGGTTATTTAGGTACAATGAAATCAGATTGCTTATGATGAAATAATATTAATTATTACGTGACTTGCAGCCACGTTTTCGTTTTCCTTATATTTTTTTATATCATTTGAGCTGTCGCAGTCATCATATATGATGTGCGTAGGTAGTGATAATCAAGGTGTCATTGCATAACGGCGTCTGTAAAACTAACGGTAAACTGTTCTTTATTTCTAGGCGAAAGAATGATGCCATTTGAGATGAAATTCACAAGTTTCATTGTAAACGCACTACTTAATAAAACTTGAATCCATTTGGATCGTTACATCATTATCATATGTTGAATAAAAAATTAGGACTCCCAAGTCTCATCCCGTTTTAAGACAAATTAAAACCATCTTCTTCAAGCGAGAAGAATCAGTTAACATTACTCCATACTTATTTTGTCAAGAATTACGATTGAAGATCCATTTTTTCCAACATGAGAAATCAAGGACCTATTTTAGTGTTCTAAAAAATGTATCAAACTCGGATTTATAATTTTTCAATGTATGAAACTGAAAGTAGAAATCTAGGCCTTCCCGGAACACCACGGCCGTTGGGCGCTTCTGCCGAACCTCAATAAATTAATAAATATAATATTAATTCTTTTTTTCAAAAAAAAAAATGATCCCTCCAATTGTCAAATATTAAGGTACTATATATTTAAGCAATAATTTAATATTTAGATGCTGGTTTCCAATCATTTTCTTGCAAGCCAGTATAGGGGGCTCAGAGGGTGAGAAATGCTTGCATTACCTTGAGAAGCAAAGTATTGTTTCGATAATGAAAGCACCATTACGATATCAACATCAACACATAGCCTTGCGATTATCAGAGCACGATAACGAAAAGAACAACGATACGTGAATAAATAAAAAGAAAGAGTGGTTGCATACCCTAATCAGTGTTATAGATGGTGCATAAAATGAACGACAAACCCTAAACCACATTATAAATTCATAAATAAGAATAAGGGTAAAATTGTAATTGCATTTGATAAAATTTAAGTGCAAACTACGAGTCAGGCCCCGAAAGATATTTTAAATTAGGTTTCGACCCATGTCAGAAAATTTATAATTTTAAGGACCCGATTTTTATGAAATTTAGAGATAATGACCTAAATTTTCGCAAGTGTTATACAGTGTACATGAAGTGGTATTGTAGATCCACAAAGTGGTACTGTAGACACATGAAGTGGTACTGGTGAACAGTGAAGTGGTACTTGTTAGGAATATTTAGGACCTACAGTATTGTAGACACATGAAGTGGTACTGTTGAACAGTGAAGTGGTACTTGTTAGGAATATTTAGGACCTACAGTATTGTACACATGAAGTGGTACTGGTGAACAGTGAAGTGCACCTGAGACCCATGAAGTGGTACTGTTGAACAGAGAAGTGGCACAGCAGAATCCTTAAGTGTTTCTGCAGAAATCGGGTCCTTAAAACGATGAATTTTCTGACAGGTTCCTAAAATCTAAATGAAACTTATGTTGTGGCCTAAACTTTAAAAGCCCTAATTTAATACCACACATCCGACATTTTTATTTAAACCCATTAAACAAACACTCAAATAATTCATAACCTCTATTATTTAAACCCAACTAAAACTAATACCGATTAAACTCTTCCCTCCAACCAGACAGGCCCTAAAGCGTTTAAGGGTAGAATGACTCAGGTCAAAGTCTCTCTTACATATCATTCATATTTAAAAATATTCTTTACTATATTATTCTCAGACATAAAACTTTGTTCCAGTTGTACAATCATTTCCTTATCCACTAACCACCCAAAAGAAAAATATAATGCAACGGCCCATTATATATGACGGCCCAACTTCCAAAACAAATGCGGCTGTTTAGCTAAGATGTTACTTATTTTATGCATCTTCATGTTATTTACGCCACGGAGGCGGTATCTATCGAAAAACTTGAGAAGTTCAAGATGACTTTGAAAATCACATATTAAGAGGGTGTGTTAGACATAATATGTGTTTTCCATATTTGAATAATAAAATGAAAAATGGATACTTTGAATAACATAGATCACCAAGTTTGAATATCGAATATCTAGATGATTTGAATGTTGAATATATCTAGATGGTCGACCTTGCATGAAAAACCGAATTTTTAGTCATAGAAATAGTTGACATATTATCACAGAAGAGTGTAGTCGGCTTCTTCTGTTTTGTTGTAGATCTTCGAGAATTCTTCTTATCCACGCTTCAAACTAGGCACACTCTACTCTACTTGTGTGCATAAAATAAAAATGGATTAGTAGTTGATGATTTTATTATTAATAATTTAATACAAAGTAAACATACTATAAATGGTCAGTTTTTATGTAACTAGGACTTCAATATACTTATTTTTAATTAATATTTTTTAATAAAAAAATTATCACAGCAATTGATTTTGGAACAGTTAGTATGTGAGTCTCTCCTAATAAAATAGAAAGATAATTGACCGCTTGATTACGTTTCGTTTTTAATTAGAGTATGATTGACCATTTAATTTTTTTTTCAAGTGCAAAGCTTTGCTACTATACTATGTCCATGCTTAAAAAGGTAAGTGGTAAATCACTTGGCATTTGTCCTATCAAATGAAAATAATAAATAAATAGATAAAAGACCGTTAGCTTAATGACGAACCCACTATAGAAGAACGTGTTCATGTTACCGAAAGCGAAAACCCCTCCAATGAATCTTGAACTGCCACGTCTCACTTGAGTGGAATTATTTCGTCTTTCCTTGATAATATTTTATCGTGATTTAGTGGAAAATCCATTTTGTTAGTGTTTGCTTGGACCTTGAATAAAATTAAATTATGAAACTATAATTGAGTTGAAAAAAAATATCTCCATTTTTGCTAGTGCTAGAGACCTTGTTGCCATTTGCCTACTAATGTGAAGTAATATCACATCACATCCTTCGCAAATATGTGGAATTGAATGATCTCCTATCTCTCAATCCAATTAGTTAATAGATTCTTAGTTTTTCCTAAGTAGCTTCGTTAATCATGAGCCTAACTTAGCCAATAGCAAATAAGTATTAGTTGTTGGCACTTGTTAGTGTTACTTTCATATTACGCGAGATATATTTATTTGTAATTAATTCGAATTTAATTGTAGAAGTAGGCATAGACGGCTTATTGGCGTACCTAATTCCACGTACGAATTCATTAAAATTAAAACCAAAGTGCGCAATCAATCAATCGCCCGACAACTATTTGTGGTTAGGATTGTTATGTCACTATGCAGTTTGGTGGGTTTTGTTTGGTCAACAGTATAGTCAACGTATTTAATTTTATATCTCCATTAATTTATTTTATTTTTCGACCTCTCCACAACACCGCCATATCTAAAGATAATAAGATCACCGTCAAACATAAAATTATTTATCATCTGTCAATTTTATCGTTTATAATCACATTTGATCATTTACGTTTTGATTTATTCTTATCATGTCCTCATAAATCATCTTTTATTGTATATACTATTAAAACGATAAATGAAACTACGATTTCATATACTTCTAAATTAAGATTAACTCATGTAAAATAAAAATGTACATATATATCTATTAGAACACAAGCTTATCCTAAATTACTAATACTGCCTTCCGATTGTATAAACAAGTCACTTTGATTTACAACCTTAGAATCTTAACTTTGTTTTTAAATACAAGCCCTTTTACGGCGTTCTAGATAACATATCTTGATTATTTCCTATTTTACTGTAACAACCCGTCCCATACCGGGTGTCATTATAGCTTGGGTCCCTACCGGGACTAGTGGGGTTGGGCCCACCACACTCCGACTGATAGTCTGGCCCCACTGTACCACCATTTAACCTTTTAGCGTGCTTCGTGCACTCGCTCACACGCACCCTGAGAAACTTCCCAGGGGGTCACCCATCCCTAGATTGCCCCAAGTCAAGCACGCTTAACTTCGGAGTTTCTATAGATGGACTCCCGAAAAGGTAGGTCGACCTTGGTGATATGAGTAGTACTATCAATTCTTTTATATGATTCTTAGCCTGACACGCCCATACATTGTCAGTCTCAGGATCCCCTCTCATTCTGGTGTTGGATCGGTTCGTTCATGTACCCCTTCGCCTAGAAGCCTGCCAGGAGCCGCTCATTGTCCGTGCACCCTGGCACCGGCGATCACTCCCCGCCCTCTTCGGCCCCGGGCGTCACATGCCCTCCAGCTTCCGCCTGGTTCGTCCCCGAACCAGCACCGTATTGCGAGAGGTGTGCTCTGATACCACCTGTAGCGACCCTCGTTTTCTAATTAAGATTAGTGGCGGATTTCCACAACGTAAGTCGCGGAAGGCCCGTCTAATAAAAACTTTTTCCTAAAAGATAATATAATTTAATAAAATATTATTTTACATAGTAGTATCTGTACAACGGGCGTAGCCCCAAAAATGTCAAAAGAACAAAAACCCTATTATCGCTCCACAGGTCTTCATCCATGTACCGTCCTGCCCTCAAAAGTCTGTGGAGCACCGCCACCAGCCGCCTCAGTCTTGACGCGCGTCGGCGTCAGACTCAGTACCTACAACACGTAAACACTGAGCGATTTGCCCAGTAGGTGAATAGAAATGCATGTATGCACGTGAACGCTCATTCCCGACCCCAACATCTCACATGCAATGTTCACTCTTTATTTTCCCACAATCCTGTCTCAAATCACACAACACAGGGCCCTAGGTCAGACTCGACACCTCACGCGCCCATAATAATAACATACGGAAGCTTACACTAGCAGCGTTTTGACGATCACGCAACTGCCCTGCTAGGTCGCTCTTCCGTAAGCGGTAGCCTACACCGACAGCGTTTTGACGATCACGCAACTGCCCTGTCAGGTCGCTCCCTCCGCTGAAAATAATAACATCACGACGGTTTTGCACCTCGGGACGTTCACGCCCGAGTAGACAGATCGATCACGCCTGTCTGCCGTCAGGTGTCATACGAGTACCAACCTCGACTCCTCAACGAGTCAACAACAACAATCACAAACATCTCATTCTACCCCGCTCGACAATATCTCAAATCAACCGTCTCAATACGGTGTAAATATCTCACCCCTGTGATATAATATGCATATGCCATGCATATAAACGTGATAACGTATAAAATCATGATCCACATGAAGCGTACGTAAAACATATAAGTCACATAAGTCACGTAAATCACATAATCACATGAAACACATAATTGTGTTTACGTATTGTAGATGGATAATCCACCTACCTGTCCTCCCGCTAAAATTAGTCGATAATCCTGGTGAATTCCCTACTGTTCGAATCTCTGATCATAGAATAGTATTATATCAGTATATTTATTAAATCACTTAATTTCGAAATTTTCAAACTCTAAGTCTTGAAACCCTAAAATTATCAAAACCCTAAAATCATGAAAGCCCTAATTTGTTAAGAACTACTTAGTGCTGAACACTTTGTTGGGGAGGTTAAATGTCGAGGTCTACTATTTGACATTGTCGAAATCTTTACAAAATGTCGTGATTGGTTAGGAGTGTGTTAAATGTCGAAATGACATGGAGAAATGTCGAAATGATCTAGGAAAATGTCGAGATATTATAATGTCGAGAACTTTATTTGTGAAAGGTATAATTATCGATATCTTTCTCGGAACAAGCCATCACATATCGGGTTTATTAAAGGAGTTAAATGTCGAGATAAAGTATAGATGTCGATAAGCTTAATAGCTAAATGTCGAAACCTTTTCATAATACATGTCGAGTATCTCAAAATTCCTTTAGGACATATATCGAGATTTTCCCTTACTATACCTCGAATTCTTTCTATGACACTTCTCGACATTGTGCATTAATATGTCTCGAAATTCTATATGTAAAGCATCTCGAAAACTACTTAGGAGAAAGAGACGAAAATCTTTATAACCATATCGAAATTCTCAAGTGTCGACATCTTAGTTATAAATTGTCGAGATCATGGTTTACAAATTCCAAATCCTTATAAGAATTTAATACCTCAGACATTAGCAAAACTTTATTGGGGAATTTTATGAAGACACAAAAACGTTATTGGTTGCTGTACTACTTATGGAGAAAACCCTAATTATAACACCAAGCTAACCTACCCTTATATTAATCTTTGAAGATTGGCCTTGTAATAACAATCGTATATTGAACTTTTGAAACTCAAGCTCTTAATTAGATCTAGCATGTTCGAAACTCCTTCATAATTAGCATCTAATCACGCAAGTTTGTGAAAATATGTAACTATATATTCGACATAAAAGATCATAGCTCAAGCTTTAATTAAATTCACAGAACTCGAAGTATAGGAGGTGACGATTTTTTTTCTGTGCTATGATCTTTTATGTCGAATATATAGTTACATATTTTCACAAACTTGCGTGATTAGATGCTAATTATGAAGGAGTTTCGAACATGCTAGATCTAATTAAGAGCTTGAGTTTCAAAAGTTCAATATACGATTGTTATTACAAGGCCAATCTTCAAAGATTAATATAAGGGTAGGTTAGCTTGGTGTTATAATTAGGGTTTTCTCCATAAGTAGTACAGCAACCAATAACGTTTTTGTGTCTTCATAAAATTCCCCAATAAAGTTTTGCTAATGTCTGAGGTATTAAATTCTTATAAGGATTTGGAATTTGTAAACCATGATCTCGACAATTTATAACTAAGATGTCGACACTTGAGAATTTCGATATGGTTATAAAGATTTTCGTCTCTTTCTCCTAAGTAGTTTTCGAGATGCTTTACATATAGAATTTCGAGACATATTAATGCACAATGTCGAGAAGTGTCATAGAAAGAATTCGAGGTATAGTAAGGGAAAATCTCGATATATGTCCTAAAGGAATTTTGAGATACTCGACATGTATTATGAAAAGGTTTCGACATTTAGCTATTAAGCTTATCGACATCTATACTTTATCTCGACATTTAACTCCTTTAATAAACCCGATATGTGATGGCTTGTTCCGAGAAAGATATCGATAATTATACCTTTCACAAATAAAGTTCTCGACATTATAATATCTCGACATTTTCCTAGATCATTTCGACATTTCTCCATGTCATTTCGACATTTAACACACTCCTAACCAATCACGACATTTTGTAAAGATTTCGACAATGTCAAATAGTAGACCTCGACATTTAACCTCCCCAACAAAGTGTTCAGCACTAAGTAGTTCTTAACAAATTAGGGCTTTCATGATTTTAGGGTTTTGATAATTTTAGGGTTTCAAGACTTAGAGTTTGAAAATTTCGAAATTAAGTGATTTAATAAATATACTGATATAATACTATTCTATGATCAGAGATTCGAACAGTAGGGAATTCACCAGGATTATCGACTAATTTTAGCGGGAGGACAGGTAGGTGGATTATCCATCTACAATACGTAAACACAATTATGTGTTTCATGTGATTATGTGATTTACGTGACTTATGTGACTTATATGTTTTACGTACGCTTCATGTGGATCATGATTTTATACGTTATCACGTTTATATGCATGGCATATGCATATTATATCACAGGGGTGAGATATTTACACCGTATTGAGACGGTTGATTTGAGATATTGTCGAGCGGGGTAGAATGAGATGTTTGTGATTGTTGTTGTTGACTCGTTGAGGAGTCGAGGTTGGTACTCGTATGACACCTGACGGCAGACAGGCGTGATCGATCTGTCTACTCGGGCGTGAACGTCCCGAGGTGCAAAACCGTCGTGATGTTATTATTTTCAGCGGAGGGAGCGACCTGACAGGGCAGTTGCGTGATCGTCAAAACGCTGTCGGTGTAGGCTACCGCTTACGGAAGAGCGACCTAGCAGGGCAGTTGCGTGATCGTCAAAACGCTGCTAGTGTAAGCTTCCGTATGTTATTATTATGGGCGCGTGAGGTGTCGAGTCTGACCTAGGGCCCTGTGTTGTGTGATTTGAGACAGGATTGCGGGAAAATAAAGAGTGAACATTGCATGTGAGATGTTGGGGTCGGGAATGAGCGTTCACGTGCATACATGCATTTCTATTCACCTACTGGGCAAATCGCTCAGTGTTTACGTGTTGTAGGTACTGAGTCTGACGCCGACGCGCGTCAAGACTGAGGCGGCTGGTGGCGGTGCTCCACAGACTTTTGAGGGCAGGACGGTACATGGATGAAGACCTGTGGAGCGATAATAGGGTTTTTGTTCTTTTGACATTTTTGGGGCTACGCCCGTTGTACAGATACTACTATGTAAAATAATATTTTATTAAATTATATTATCTTTTAGGAAAAAAATAATATAATTATACTTACGTTGTGGAAATCCGCCACTAATCTTAATTAGAAAACGAGGGTCGCCACATTTACCTCTTATCTTTAAATAGAAGTTACTAATTAAATAAGATAATATAATTAATTAAGAGTATAATGGAGATTTCACTTTATTTCGCATGTAACATCCTTAAACGATTTTTTTTTTAAAATCACCGGACTACTAATTGGTGGTAATCGTTATCACCTATATTATTTATTTTCTTATTTAAAGAGCATATGGTGAATAATCAATTTTGTCTGTCACAATTATTTATAACTATACCATTAATTGCTTAATTATAGTTTTATATTTAACATTCTAATATATTACTACAAGTTTATTCTTAAATTAATTTTTTATTAAATGACCTATTAATAATATAAAATGTTCAAAATATATGATAAATTAATATATTTACACGCGTTGCGTGTTATACATACTAGTCTATTTAACGAGGCATTAAGTTATTTTTATTTTCTGATTTACTTCAGAAAAAATTTGTCTACAGATAAGCTCAGAAACTTTATAATCTTTCATTAAAAAGATCTTATTCACAGAATGAAAATGGGATCATGTGATAATTGTAATATTATAAAAGAAAGTCAACGTCGATTTTACCGATTACAATATTTTGTTTTCTTTCCCTTCCCCAATCCTTTTCCTTTCCTTCTCCTTATCAACTTTCTATCTCCTGCGATTTTCTGCTGACGTGGCCCAATGAGGACGTTATCACTCCACTTGTCTTTCTTTACATTACGCTCCACCGTTATTCCCATTACTGATTTTAGTTCCTTAGCACTATAAATTTGCTAACACAAGTGTTCTTTTTGTCAATTAAGGGAAAGCTCCATTCTTTTTATTCGTCAAGAATTCTTTGGATTCTCTGTCATTATTAAGCCAAACTCTCTGTCGGCCTTCTTTTTCTCTAAATCAGAGTCATTACAGCTTTTTTTAGTTCCAATCTCAGCAGCCCATTAATAAACTCAGAGCTGAGAGCTCATCTCCCTTTCTTCTGCAAGAGTAAAGGTTGGAAACAAAATCTTAATATTTGGCTGGAGTTTTCTGAAACCTTTTTATTGTGGAAGGCGATATTTAAGAGGGAAAAAAATGGCTATGTCTTCGTTAGCTTCTGCGGTGAACTTGAGAAAAGGACTTGGCGGCGGCGCAAATGCTCAAATGTGCTCACTGCTTCAGTGTCCGAATTCGGTGGATCTTGAGTTTCACTCTCTGTATAGAGGCAAACAGGTCTGATATTATCACCTTTTTAGTCATTGATTCTTGTAAGCGCTTCGATAGGTCCCATAAAGCTAACTAATCTATGATTAGCTAGTTATAGTCCCAAGATGCTCACCTTTTTGGCTGTGATTATCCTTGCCAAGAGCTATTTGTGTGCTTTATTTTTATCTGCTCTTAAAACTACGCATGTTGTGTTGGTTGTGTGTGGAATTATTCGGTGTTTCTTTCTTTCCTTGGGAGATGTTTGCAAGGAGAAAGAACTGCACTTATCATATTCTGAAATTGGAAGGAAAGAAAAGAGAAGAGAAATTGATTTGGGGTTTTGTTTCCGTTTCTGTTATGTATGGCAGTTGAAGGGAAAGAAGAAGCCCTCGGGAATTTGCTCGTCGCTGTCCGAAAGAGGAGAGTACTTCTCGCAAAAGCCTCCGACCCCTCTCTTGGACACCGTCAATTATCCGATTCACATGAAAAACCTCTCCGTTAAGGTAAGTACCTACGACGATTGGACAAACGGAAAGATGTATTGGTAAAATCTATGCATTAGTTCCTATTTTCCTACCAATTCTTGAAATCGTCGTTAAACAAACTCTAGGAACTGAAACAACTCGCCGACGAGCTCCGCTCTGACGTAATCTTCAACGTGTCCAAAACCGGCGGTCACCTTGGCTCGAACCTCGGAGTCGTCGAGCTCACCGTAGCCCTTCACTACGTCTTCAACGCCCCTCAAGACAGAATACTATGGGACGTCGGTCATCAGGTCGGTCGACTCATTCTTCGATCCTTCGATAAAGATTCGTTAGTTTAGTAGTTAAAGTTTCCGATCCCTTAATTCGATTTCATTAGTTTCTTGAATCAGCTAAAAAAAAATTCGCATTTTGTCGCCAGTCTTATCCGCACAAGATCCTGACGGGCAGAAGGGACAAGATGTCCACTTTAAGACAGACCGATGGCCTCGCTGGCTTTACAAAGCGGTCTGAGAGCGAATACGACTGCTTTGGGACTGGACACAGCTCCACTACTATCTCGGCTGGATTAGGTACGTTCTTTTTTTAAACCGTTTTTTTCTTACGAAAAAAAAAATCGTTAACCGTTTTCGCTAGAATCCAATAGAATATGATTGGTTATAACTGTTGAGAATTTTCGATTCTATGGTGGTTGGCAGGAATGGCCGTGGGGAGGGACTTAAAGGGTCGAAAGAACAATGTCGTAGCTGTAATAGGGGACGGGGCGATGACAGCTGGCCAAGCCTACGAAGCCATGAACAACGCTGGCTACTTAGATTCAGACATGATCGTCATACTCAACGATAACAAGCAAGTTTCGTTGCCTACGGCTAATTTAGACGGGCCAATTCCGCCCGTGGGCGCACTGAGCAGTGCTCTGAGTAGGCTACAGTCTAACCGACCGCTCAGAGAGCTCAGAGAAGTTGCCAAGGTTGGCCTTTCTTGCGACGATACTATTATCATTTGTGAAAGTTTCGCAAGCTAAGTTTGATTTTGTTCGGTTAGGGAGTGACCAAGCAAATAGGCGGGCCCATGCACGAGCTGGCGGCGAAGGTCGACGAGTACGCCCGCGGGCTCATCAGCGGGTCCGGGTCGAGCCTGTTCGAAGAGCTCGGGCTTTACTACATCGGCCCGGTCGACGGGCACAACATCGACGACCTCACGGCCATTCTTAAGGAGGTGAAGAGCACGCAGACGACGGGGCCCGTCTTGATCCACGTCGTCACCGAGAAGGGACGGGGATACCCTTATGCTGAGAAAGCAGACGACAAGTATCATGGTATGTATGGCTTCATTATTTTTTTCCCTTCCTGTAATTTAAGAGGGGTCATATTATAGGGATACAAAATTCAGGGCGTTACATTATACGAATAATAACTTTTAAATTAAGCAATTTAAGGACATTATACTCCGTAATCTTGGATTTTGTCCCAAATTCTAGGGTTCTGGCATATAATGTCTCTAAATTGTTTGATTCTAAAAGTTATAATGTGTAACGTCACACCCTATATTTGTTGTTCCGATCCAAATTCTAGGATTTCAGCATATAATCTATGGTTCGGGCGTATTTAGGGGGTGACAATATACGGACAATGACCATCAAAAGTAGCAATTTTTAGACATATTCGAGGTTTTCAGCATATGATGTCCCCAAAATGCTTACTTTTGTGAAAGTAGTTGTCTGTGTAATGCCGCCCCGTGAATTCTCTATTCGTATAATGCCATCCCCTAAATTATATGGCTGAAAAAAATATCAATCTTGCTAGATATATATAAATGCAAGGTGAAAAATCTTGGCAAAATAAAAGGGAAAAATCTTTCTCCGATTCGGTAGGTGTGGTCAAGTTCGACCCGGCGACGGGGAAGCAGTTCAAGTCGAGCGCGCGGACTCAGTCCTACACCAACTACTTCGCCGAGGCTCTGATTGCGGAGGCCGAAGCCGACAAAGACGTCGTGGCGATCCACGCGGCCATGGGAGGCGGGACGGGACTCAACCTCTTCCAGCGTCGATTCCCCACTCGGTGCTTCGACGTGGGGATCGCCGAGCAGCACGCGGTGACGTTCGCGGCCGGCCTGGCGTGCGAGGGCGTGAAGCCCTTCTGCGCCATATACTCCTCATTCCTCCAGCGAGCCTACGACCAGGTGGTCCACGACGTCGACCTTCAGAGGCTCCCCGTGAGGTTCGCCATGGACCGGGCCGGGCTCGTCGGGGCTGACGGGCCCACCCACTGCGGGGCCTTCGACGTGACCTTCATGGCTTGCCTTCCGAACATGGTGGTCATGGCTCCTTCCGACGAGGCGGAGCTCTTCCACGTGGTGGCCACGGCGGCGGCCATCGACGACCGGCCGAGCTGCTTTAGGTACCCGAGGGGCAATGGCGTCGGGGTCGAGCTTCCGCCGGGCAATAAGGGGAAGCCTCTCGAGGTAATGAAATTTTCTGTTTAGGGTGCGGCACTTTCGGGGAGCCCGACTTAAGGGGCTTGCAGTATTCTAGTGCAGTAACTTTCAAAATTGAAGCAATTTAAGAACAATAGGGATATCTGATGACTTGGGGTTCAACTGTGTAGGAATTTTTTTTGACCCAGTCACAGGCCAAACTCAGCCCATATAAGCTTGTGGGTGGGGTTCCTCTCTAAAACCAACTGGCAATAGAGAGAGTTAGTTCACGAGCTTATATACTTGACCAACTTCTTCGATTTATCCGATGTGGGACTTGAGTTTGACACCAACAACCCCAGTTAGCTTCAATGTGGACCGCCACGTCATCGGGAATTGGGTGATGTGGCATCCGATTGGCCCCTCTTTTTTTATCTCTTGAATTGCTTCGCACGTGGAAGTTAGTGTCAATTGCAATTCCGTGTCCTGAAAGTGCTAAGATTGCAATCCATGATTGTCCCGAAAGTGTCACCCTCTTAACTCATACGGTAAAAAAAATAGTTGAATGGATATCGGAACAACCAACATGGGATGTTTGTTTTCCATCTCAGATCGGTAAGGGCCGAATACTCAGGGAAGGTGAGCGAGTGGCCCTTCTCGGCTACGGTGCGGCGGTTCAGAGCTGCTTAGCCGCAGCTGCCCTTCTCGAGTCGCACGGTCTGAGGGTGACTGTGGCCGACGCTCGGTTCTGCAAACCGTTGGACCGCGGGCTCATAAGGGGCTTGGCTAGGTCCCACGAGGTGGTTATTACGGTCGAGGAAGGGTCCATAGGAGGCTTTGGGTCCCACGTGGTTCAGTTCATGGCTCTAGATGGATTGCTTGATGATGGGAAAGTGAAGGTGAGTGATATATTAAATGATTATATATAAATTATTTTCTTATAGGAAATAATGGAAAATTTTGAATATTTTATTATGTGCAGTGGAGGCCAATGGTTTTACCTGATAGGTATATAGACCATGGATCGCCAGCCGATCAAATAATGGAAGCTGGGCTAACGCCTTCTCATATTGCAGCTACGGTTTTTAACATGTTGGGGAAAGCTAGGGAAGCTTTTCAGATCATGTCGCCGTCTTAGATTAAAACGTTTGTTTAAGTGAACATTATTTAACTTGTTGCATCGACCTCTTCGCTGATATGCGTTGGTTCGTATGGGACTTGTAATAATAATACTGTGGATTTGCTGCTTCCTTGAAGTTGGAAGATTATGTTGGACGGAAATGTAGAAATAGAAAACCAGTTTGTAATAATGTGTGATGGTTGTATATAATGAATCGATTTAAATTGTGGGTCGAAGGACAGGGTACTGTTTAATATATTCATTTTAACATGTGTAAAATAAGAAAGAAAAAGAATCTTAATCAATATCGTATAAATTTTTTGTTCCCAATGTCTTTGGTAGGGCCATATAGCAATAGCATGTTCAGTTTGATCACATATTTTGGTATGTTTAATAATTCTCGCTGTCTATAATTTTGTTTAATTTTAGGCTGATCACTAAAAAACTCAACATATATTATATTTATGTTACTTTTAATTTTAAAATTCATTATTTGTAATGTTTAATATATAAAATTTAACGTCTAACTCATTAACAAAAATAATGTGTAGTGATATAAGTATAATAAATAAATAATTTAAAAGTAATATAAAAATTATTAACGAAATTAATTAACAAAAAGAAGACTATATTGCAAATAAGTGACGGACCAAACGTGACAGTTTATAGCCACCCCGCAACCTTTATATAATAGAATAGATATTTATTTGCAATGTGATCGTTGGTCCTCATGTACCTTCGATCATGATGGACTTGTTTTGGAGTTATTATTACTTGCTCGGCAGAGTTTGCAGGCTATTGCGTCAGCCCCAAAGTTTATAAGTTTCAAAGATAGTTTTATCGAATTTGTTGAAGTGACCTTTGTACTAAAGTGATGGTCTTTGATCATTCAACAAATGAAGGATGAAAGCCACGTGAAAAATAATGCTACGAAGAAAACAGGTTATCATTTCGGCTACTGAGTTGAATATTCAAATGGTGTGCTGCTGTATACTTCTTTTCACATGGAAAGAGCGAGGGAGAAGTTGCCTATAAATAGGCATAATACGCCGTAGAGAACACACCACAACACAATAAATCTTTTGTCAGTCTGCTCATTATTCTCAAGGTCGTTGTAGCTGTTTTCTACAGTTCATCCTTACGAGGTGTACACGTATGTATTCACTCCACATATAATGAAGTTTTACCGTCCGGCCCGTGGACGTAGGTCATTTTGACCAAACTACGTACGTGTTCACTGTCCAAATTTATTTTTCGTATCGCTTATTTATTATCGTCATTTCTCGGGCAAAAAATTATGGGTAAATTCCTTATCAGACCCTGTCAGAAACTAAACTTCCTGTTCAGTACCCCTATGACAAAATCTTCATGTTAAGTACTCATCTGCAAAAAGTTGTGTGTTTAATACCCCTAAACAGTGAACGGACGGAGATACCCCTTCCTGATATTAAATTGGGATCATACCAACTATTCTGATTATTATACCAATTGTTATTCTCATTATACCAACAAAATAATGTTAAATTGGAATTATACCAACTGTTATCGTTATTATACCAGCAGAATTGAACCTAATAAACAGATGGTATAATTTACTCAGTTTCTGGTATAATAGCAAAATTAGTTGGTATAATCTCCAATTTTGCTGTATAAAATTAAAATAACTTTATTTATTGGTATAATAACTGAGACAGATGGTATAATAACGATAATGTATGGTATATTTTCCACAATTTATGGTATAATTGCAAAAATTAGTTGGTATATAATTCAATTTCGCTGTATAAAATTAAAATAACAATATTTATTGGTATAATAACGAAAATAGATGGTATAATCTCCTCAATTTCTGGTATAATAGCAAAATCAGTTGGTATAATGCCTATTTTTTATAAATTATAATACCTTTATTTATTAGTATAATTACGAAAACAAATGGTACAATTTCCATAATTTCTAGTATAATAGCATAATCAGTTAGTATAATGTCCAATTTCATTTTATAAAATTCGAATTATAATAACGTAGTATAATGTTCGAACATTTGGTATAATTTCTACAAATTTCTGATATAATTTCAATTTTATTGGTATAATAACAAGTTTTGTTGGTATAATTCATGTGAAATAATTTATTCAACTTCAATGGAATATGTGAGACAGGGGTATTTTCGTCTTTTTAACGCTGAAAAGACCTTTTTAGGTACTGCAGAGGAATAAATTTTCAGATATGTACTTATAAGGAAGAAATAATTCGAGTAGTATTTAAGAGGAAGTTTAAACTTTGAGAGGGACTGATAAGGAATTAACAAAAAATTATCGGGGTTGAAAATATCCTAACATAGTTTTTTAAAAAAATTAATATTTCTTAGCAAACATCCCACCGACATGAAATCCTTAGATTAAACTTGT
Organism: Craterostigma plantagineum; assembly: GCA_027422505.1. Taxonomy (NCBI): domain Eukaryota; kingdom Viridiplantae; phylum Streptophyta; class Magnoliopsida; order Lamiales; family Linderniaceae; genus Craterostigma; species Craterostigma plantagineum. The sequence goes on along the minus strand of JAPQWV010000124.1, from coordinate 1,496,555 downwards.
AACGAGAAGTTACAAAATGAGTACGACTTACATAAAATCATATCCACCAACACATCACATTAACAAAAAATCACACACACACAAACATAATACAATATCCATATAAAATACAATTATCAATCAAACAAAGATTCAATATAATCAAAATCAACATCAATTAATAACTCGGCACTTCCTCCTTATCTCCCCAGCATTCCCCGTGAGAACACCGATACCTCCCATCTTCTTCATCGACTGTCCGAATTCAGTGAAGAACTTCCCGGGACTCAGAAGCTCGCTCGCGATCCTGCTTGAGACGCCGTTCGTCAGGAGTGCCGCGTCGGACTGAAACAAACCCTCGCGGGAAGTCAGAGTCGTGTAATAACGGTTGTCGAACCTCGTCGAGCTCGCGGGGTCCATCTCGACCGTCGTCTTGTTGTCCGAAAGGCTACGGCATTTTTGCCTCAGGGCGGCAGCGTACGTCGAGTTAAGCGACGGGTCAGCGTCGTTTCGGCCCGTGAAGTTGTAGAGCCTGTTGCTGAATAAATTACAGTGTCCCACCCCTATAGTGTGTCCACCTGTTTGGAAATGAAATACATAAATTTAAAATATGATATGAAGTACCATTTAGTGATGGTTTCATTGGTTTGGTACAATTTGTTTTATATATATCACATGTTTAAACATATATATATAAAGGTTTAGGTCTCGATAAACGCACCTCTACTCAGGTCGGTTATTATAAAATTACTGACCAAACACACATTTTATTTATACACGTTAATTAGTTTTATATAGAAAAAACAAGAACTTAAGGTGGTATAAGGGTTATGATCACGAGGCTGGACGCCTACTTCCTTACAAATATTTCAAGTTTAAGGTTAGATAATTAAGAAAGAAGTTAGAAACGCATGTTGGAAATAAAATATATTAAATCTAAAATGATGTTGTCACCATTAAAGCTTAAGTTTTTAGGTAATGCGGTCATTCTATATGTATCATTGAAGAAAAATATAGAAATTGATATTGATATTCTGATTTTATTTTATAGCGTTATATATCGTGTTTTTGTTAGTTGTGGTGATTCGAATTCGTGAACCAGCTCGATGGCTCGTGGAACAACAAGTTCATGTCGCAATAAATTTTTTGATAGAAACTTAATTGGTGATTAGGGTTGTAATACATATTGTTGGGTGTCAAACAATCAATCCCACACCGATAGAAACAAATGAAAATGATGGGTTTATAAGCTTGTGGGTTCACTCCCTCTATTGCCAATTGGTTTTAGAGAGGAACCCCACAAGCTTATATCGGGTTGGGTTTGGGCTAGAATTGGGTCTGAAAAAATCCCTACATGGTGCGGTGAGCGTGGACGAAAGGCGTGAGGGTGCCTTCAGATGGAAAAAAAAAAAATTCTAGCCCGGATACGGTGTGGGTGGTGTGTCCCCGGCCCCTGGAGAGACGATCGGTGAATCTGCGGTGAAAAGCGCTTGGTGCAGGGATTGCGATAGAAGCGCTGGTGCAGATAATCGTCGAAGGGGAGGCCCGTTGTGTGGTCTTGAGTTTGAGGGGAGGATTGTTGGGTGTCAAACAATCAATCCCACACCGATAGAAACAAATGAAAATGATGGGTTTATAAAAGCTTGTGGGTTCACTCCCTCTATTGCCAATTGGTTTTAGAGAGGAACCCCGCAAGCTTATACCGGGTTGGGTTTGGGCTAGAATTGGGTCTGAAAAAATCCCTACACATATCTATGTGTTGTTATTAGCTATCAATCTGCATGCAATTTTTCACTCCTAATCATCCTCCGAAAAATAGTGAAATTTTTACGTAAAATCAGTGTGTTATTTACATGCTTTCTTCATGCCAATATCTCACGTAATGTCGCCAAGTTAAGAACAAAAGGAAAATTTATTTATTAGTTACCAGATAAGACGACGAGATCCTTAACGCTGAGGCTTTTGCTGGCGAAAGATTGCCTGAGCGTCGTGAAGTTAAAAGTCGGCGCAGGAATATTCGACAAAACTTCGGATGAGCGCGAAATTCTACCATCCCTTCGACCCGTCAATACTTCCCACATCGATCTATTGAACTGTAAACACACAATTAAGTAATGAGAAAACCCTATATCATTACATATGTAATAACTAATAAGTTGTCCTAAAATACGAATACGATCATTATATCTTAATTACCTGAAAGGAGACAGCGTCTCGTGCAGCTAACGCGAGAATGTCAGCGCAAGAAACTATCCCGGGACAAACCTTCTCTACTTGGGTTTTTATTTCGTCGATAACTTCGAATCCCGATAACGATCTGTTAGGTATCGAGTCTTTTTCTGCTTTGTTGTTCGCCGTCGAGTCTATCAGTACAGAACCATCACATCCCTGAAAATTGCGAGAAAAAATGGTTTAATGATACAGATTTATTTCTATATGTATGCATTATGTTACGTTTAATTTATATGTATTATTACCCTGACAAAACAGTCATGGAAGTGCATTCTGAGGAACTTAGGGGGCAACGCCGAGTTCTTGGCGACGTTTCTCCACGTCACATTTTGAACGATGAGCTCGGCTTTTCCGCAACTTTTCTGATAGAAATTCTTTCTAAGCTGTCCATTACAGACATCTCCTAATGCTAGAAAACACAAGAATATACATATTGCTTTGTACCTCATCATCATATACTATAAGTTTTGCTCTTCCCTTTTGTGGAGTTGAGTAATATGCTAAGATCGATAGTATATATATTGGGATTGGTTGAGAATATATAGTATCTTTAGGATACTGTTAGAAGTATTAACAACAAATCAAAAACCTAACACTATTATAAAAATGGTGAGAGATGGCAATGATTAGCGTAGTTTAACTAACTTCTACACGAAAAATCATGCTCAATATCGGTGAAGGAAAGTCGTCGATGTATAGAAAATTAATGGCATTGTCGTTTCACATAATTATTGCAGAGATTTTTTAAGGAAATACGAAATGATTTCTCATGCTCACGTTGCTACGTTGCTATAATAAGAAATCCCGAGCCATCTTACCTCTATACTTAGTTACATAAATAAAATCAGTTATTTGAAATTTGCTTGTGTGATACAATTCAATGTAGTATCGAATAGATGTAGACGACGAACCCATGCACTCAATTTACTTGGACTTGTAATAAAAAGGCATCACAAGACAAAAGTCAATGGTCACTCGTGGTAATTAATGGCAGCATCACGTTTTGAATATGCACACGAAACCTAAGTCAACGAAGTAGTTGGACTTTCTTTGTTTTAAAATACAGCTCGACTTCCTTGAGTACTACTTCATAATTTCATTATATTATAACTATATATGATTAGATGTTAATAAAATGGTGACAACAAATCTTTGAGTGATTGCGTAAAAGGAAAGGCATAATCTCATCACCGAGTTCGCGGACATTAATTAGTGCAAGATAAGAGCGAAACATGAGAATCGGTGTAGTGTAAGAGAACACGATTAATGTCAAAGGCGGCTTATTTTATCATTTATAGGCATTCGGTGATTTTCTTTACTATTATTTTTAACATATTCTAATTTTAAGCAGTAAACTAGAGTTTTAGATAATCTGCTCATTGACTTTTGGTCGTCAAACTTGGAATAACGAATACATAATACACGTGTTGACGTGCCATTATGAAAAAAAAAGTAATATACTTATTTATGTATCTGTTCCTGTATTTTTTTTATTGTAGTTGAGCAAGCTTTTATTTATCCATTATCTTATATGAAAATTTTGGCATTTACTGAAAATAATAAACACCGCATAAAAATAGGTGGACATACGGAGAATGGAGATCAAGTCTTGATAATGTGGGCCGTTCCTCTATAGTTGTAAAACCCCTTCGATTTCTGCAAAGGAGCTCAACAACAAAACTTCCGACAAATATACATATATATATTATATATAAACCTCCTTCGTTCAAAATTAAGCTAATGGATTTCGTTAATTGCCCCATCAATATTTATTTCTGCAATTTTCCGAGTAGATTAAGTGATTTGGTGAATATTAGTGTTGTGATGCTAATAACTTCTGTCAATGGAGGTATCAACTGCATCAGGTAATTGAGTTTTTTTCATTCTCCACCATTGAGTTTATCTGTGTGAATATTTTTTCTACGTGTAGTTTACGAAGTGGTGGCATTTTTTATTTGAAAGTATTAATTTCATAAGCCTCTTGATAATTCATAGGTGCCTTTCGAGTTCTTGGGTGGTTGATGATATCAATGGTTTTCATTTTCAACCCAATGCTTCTCAAGGTATGAAAAGAAATCATGGTGTTACCAATTGATTTAATATATAAATCTATTAATTCACATTAATAGTAAATTTAAGTTGGGCTTCGTAACCCATACTAAAGCACATATAGAAATTTGTGACCCAGCTCAGCCCACATAGATCACAATTCTTGATTTATTTGTTTTTACTAAAATAGTATTTCACTTCATAAAGCTACGATACATATAATTAGGGCTGTCTAGGGTTCGGATTTTCAACCCGAAATCAACCCGGAATCAACCTGAAATCAACCATTTAACCCGAATAATATATATTATTAACATATTATTCATATAAATAAAATAAAAGGATTAACCCTAATTCTCTACTCACTCTCACGCTCACACATGCCGTTTTTAGAAAAAAAAAATTGCATTAGTTCTCCTTGTTTTGTTTAATTTGGATTTATAATTCTGAATTTTGTCTTTTTTTTCTTCTCTTTTTTAATTTTAAACGGGTTGGCGGGTTTGGTTAGGGTTAAAACAGGTTGGGTTTGAGTTTGATTTTTCAACCTGTTTAAATAAACATGTCAGGTCAGGGTTGAAGTTTTCAACCCGTTTATTAAATGGGTTGAACCCGAAGGTGACCCAACCCGACCTGTTTACCACCCCTACATATAATCACCAGCCTTTTACTCATTTTTCTTCCGATTTATATCCATTCCATAAAAGTATTTATTCGGTTTACGTATCCTTATTGCATTTGGACTCAAGTCTGGTCAAAAGAAATAAATAAATAAACAAATATGAATTCAATTTCGTCATGCTTGGTAGGAGAAAGTGGGGCCCAGTATGCGATTGACGCCCATACTTAAAAATGCATCGAAATTCCCAAATTCATGACACGATTTCAGAAGCGATCACCTAAACGACGACCTCCGTTGAATTGTATTGAATTTGATCGCCACCGTCCTCCCTCGCTGTCTCCGTTAACCAGGTTCAACTATCAGCGGCGATCATTTTCTGATTACTCAGTTCTTTTAGTTTTCGACGTTTTGTGTGAGATAGATGTTTTTGTTTCCGTAGATGGCGTTCGATATGGAGTCGGTAGTTGAGGCGACGTCGGGTGCGATTGGTGCGCTGGTCAGTACGACCGTGCTGTACCCTCTCGACACTTGTAAAACCAAGTACCAAGCTGAAAATAGAGTTCATGATTACCAAAGATACAGGTTTGTGAGATTTATACTATTTTTTTTTTTATCTCTCTCTCTTTCTTTGGTTTGTTTTCTTTTTGGTTTAGAATTTATCGGGTTTTCGTGGTGATTGATTGTTCGTTTTAGTTTTGCTTGTAGAAGCTGCTTTGTTTTGCGAGGTCGTTCTATGTTTTGTGCTGATTGCAGTGATTATTAGTCTTTAGAATGAATCACTGGAGTAAGTAACTGGCCTTAAGTATAAAAGATGCAACTTTGGGGCTAATGATAGATTGTTTTTGGCAGTAACTTTGGATTTCTTTTCTTAATTAAATTTGATTTTCAGTGGGTTCTTTGGTGTTGTGTTATGCAATGGATAATTAGGTATAAAATTCTCATATAATTTCATGCTGAAGGGAACATTTGGTTCGGTACTAGTTTTCACTAAAAAGAAATCCCATGTGGATGCATATAGTTAAATGACTAGTAGACATAAAATTCTTTTTCAGTTGCTTATTTGTATAAAATCAGCGTTTGGTCAGTTACTCAAATGCGTTAATATTTCGTCAACAGGAATATTTCAGATGTTCTGTGGGAAGCAATATCAAAAGGTCAAATAATATCGCTGTACCAGGGCTTGGGGACGAAGAATTTGCAGTCTTTCATTTCACAATTTGTATATTTCTACGGATACAGTTTTTTTAAGAGACTGTACTTAAGAGAAAGCAAGTCTAAGTCAATAGGAACAACTGCAAACTTGGTCATTGCTGCTGCTGCAGGTGCATGCACAGCTATAGTGACACAGGCAAGTAGCAATTACCACTTATTAATGCCATTTTTTTTTTACCAAGAACCCATGCTGCGTATTAGTTTTGTTATGTGAAAGTGCTGGGGGGATATTTTCTGTGTGGTTTATTGGATCCTAATGTAAAAACTAAATATCATATACTATATTTACATGATATACACAATCTTTCTGCTGGTTACACTGCAAATACATTTTGTTATCCATATTGTGATGTTAGTTAGTTATTGCAGCCGCTTGATACAGCATCTTCAAGAATGCAAACAAGTGACTTTGGTAAATCTAAGGGGTTGTTAGAGTCCCTATCTGAAGGTACTTGGAGTGATGCGTTTGATGGTTTAGGCATCTCTCTGCTTCTAACAACAAATCCTTCAATACAGGTACCATTTTATGAAATCTCTCCCTTACTCTCTCCATCTGTAACTGGTGTTTGATTTTATGAATCGTTCAATCTGCCTTTTTGCCTCAGTCTAATAATAGAAAATTCTGATCGATAAATTCTAACTTGTAATGTAATGTGATGCAGTACACTGTTTTTGATCAGTTGAAGAACAGAATGTTAAAAGAAAAGATGAGAAGAAACGGAGATGATATATCATCTCAAGAAGCACTTTCTGCATTTACCGCCTTCATGTTGGGTGCGGCCTCTAAGTGTATCGCAACATGTTTGACTTATCCTGCAATAAGGTGATATGTCCACCTGTATCTTCTAACAAAGCATAGTCAAGTTCTTCATTCTCTCTCGTGTTATGTCTTATACGTTTAAGGAGCGCCATACGAACTTTTTAAGTACTTTCCTACGCAAATTTGGTGTTCTCTGCTAAGGCATGGTAGTATATGGACAGGTGTAAAGTGATGATTCAGTCTGCTAAGTCAAATGAAGAAGAGAAAGATAAAAAAGCGCCAAAAAAATCTCGCAAAACAGCGTCGGCAACGCTTTACTCTATCTGGGAAAGAGAAGGGATACCTGGTTTCTTCAAAGGCTTGCAAGCCCAGATGTTAAAAACTGTTCTAAGCTCTGCTCTCCTTTTGATGATAAAGGAGAAGATCACAAAGACAACATGGGTTTTGTTGATAGCACTTAGGAGGTTCATTTTGAGCACCAAGCCCAAGATTAAGAGCCCTTAAAAGAAACCTTGAGGTATGCGCATTGTAATAAAGGGAAACACATTCTGTGTTATAATATTAGACATTCATTGTATCCAACCTGGGTTGAAACACTTGATTTAATAAGATGCATCTCTAGTTTTTCTTGATGACGGTATAAAAAAATAAAGATGTTTGGTTCTTTCTTCTTTCCAGGTTGTCCAAAGACATGGGCATACTGGTAAGAATATGTTAATGATAACTAATCGACGATTGAGAGAGACAATGATTTGATACTGCTGATTTAACATTACAGCACCACAATACATTATAGAGCAGCCTTACCTTACCCTAACAGCAAAACAATCAATCATAATACAATTCCTATATCACACAGCAGAGAAGGTAATAATAAGCCCTTGCGAGCCCCACTCTGAAATATATTATTATTCTTTCTTACAGATTAAATCACTAGCTATACTAATAAAAAGCCAGTCTTGAATATCAGAATCTTCTTCTTCTGACGTCGTTCAAAGACTGATCAAGCGATGGGCTACCATTGATGTCGTAATTCGCCCGAGGAACGACTAGCCCTCTACCGCTTTGATCATAGTAAGGCCTTAAAAACTTGTTTGCAGAAGCTTTATTAGGCTTTCCTTGTCTCCTTTGATTCGACGAACGAGGTATGAAAACTCCAGTGCCTTTGCAAGTTTGCTGCTGATGGTTGTGGTCATAGCTCTGATACGATGATTGTAATGACGTAGGGAAAGTGTTCGCAAATCTCTGAAAGATTTTCGCAAGAGATGTCAGAAAAAAAATAAAATAGCCATATTTACAGTTCTTGAAAGAGAGAGAGATGTCTTCGAAGTACCTGTAGATTTGCAGCAGATGGATAGTACTGAGAATCAAGCGAGGATGCATCATCTTCGTCATCCATGATTAAAAGGGATATTTGCCTGCTTATATCTGCAAAGAAGACATCATCGTCCAACTCCAAAGCTGCTTCCATAATGTAATGTAAGAGCTCAGCCAAATATCTTCTCTTCCAAGTTCCGAGTGCTACAGTCGTCTGATACTTATTTTTCTCTCTTACCTCCTTTTAGCTTTAAATCTCCAATCACCTTTTTTAGTTTCTTTCTACTATCGCATGGCATATATAAGATGTGCCCTTTTGTGTTCTTAAACAGGCAAGCGATTATGGGACGGCGTATAAATAGAAAAAAACAACTGTGGTAGATCTCAAAACAGTACAAGAGATAACTTGATTGGTTCATGGTTGATCTCTTATTGCATCATACATCGCTGTCTTGGCAGACCAACTAGATGAGTACGAGCTTAAGAAACAAGAATAAAATTAAGTAAAAATAAAATCCAGATAGATATGAACTTTATGGGGCTTGCTGAGCATGTGGGATTGGTGGGGCTCATCAAAGTCACTTGCCTATGAGATTAGACCCCACAATGACATGAAGTGATTATGTTAGAGATGAACGGCTATGATGAAGAATAAGGAGATTAGCGAAGGCCCACAAAGAACACTATGGAGCATAGATTTTATCTCATAACGAAGATAAGAGTTACTTATATCTTGAGGACAATAGCATGCTTGGTTGTGAATGTATAAGCACTCTTGTCTCATCCACTTGACTTGACCGTTTATGTATGTAAATTCACACAAATAATAGTGTCTACTTATGTCCTCCTAGCTAGATTTGCAGCTTGTGAGGACAGCGACATGTATATGACCACTCAATTACTGTCTTTAGATTCTTGATTCTTCATATGATAATTCGATACAATGGGAAGATAGTTTTTTTTCTTTCTTTTGCTGGTAGTATTTTTAGTCTCCGCACAACTGATTTTCACCGTTGTTAGGTAGTTAGTTGCATGTAAGAACGATGCGAATTTTCTCGGATTTTGAGTAGTTTGGATTATGATTTTTTTCTTTTTTTTTATTATTTGGGATAAATGCAGAGACCCATGGATTTGGATAAAAAAAAACCCAAAGTGTCCCATTCATTTCGACTTGCATGCGTCCGTCGTATAAGGCGAAGTTAAGAATCATATTTTAATTGGTTTATTAAACAGTGACGGTTGTTCAAAGCAGAACCATATATGCGTATTAACATCCATGCCCTATTGTCCTATATTGCATTCATTGCAGTAACACTATTATTCATAAATCATAACATGGCTGTCCCATTCTTGTTGACTAAAACAGTAACTAGATTTACATAAATAAATAAAAAAAAAGTATATATAAAAATCGCTTTAAGACATAAATTATGTGGTCCACATCCCACAATTCTTGTTTGCCCAACTCTTCAGCAGCATAATATTACACCATCCCATAGCAGAATCGAATGAGAGTCTAAGCTACTAGCTAGGCAGTCGATATCCTTGACGAACTCCGAAACAACCTTTGTGTGCAGACTTTCAACTCCATTATACCTATGGTTGGAATTTTCTCTGCTAAAGCATCGATGGAAACAATTTCCAAGAAAATACGAAGGTCTCAAAGGAGAGCATATTACGCATAATTCGATAACACGTCGCAGCATCCCGAAAGCAAGCTTCAATGTCTCCAAAGCGCACAGCAGAAATTACGGCATTGGTGGAAGCTATTGCAGGGATGATATTTTTCACCACACCCTATAAAAAAATTAAATTTTTTTTTATAATCATTGTACAACTTAACACTGTAAAGCAAGAACACGAGAGATGATTAAACCTTTGTTAAGGAATATGTGACTCCAGGGATTTCAAAAAGCTCAGCACGCTTACGCCTGCACAGCTATACAGCATAAAAGGCCGAAAGAAAGAGCAAAACGAGGATTCGAAAGCTTATCTTTATAGACATGTCACCATTCTAACCTCTGAATATACCCGTTGCATGTGCTTGGGATCATCAGGGTCGAACTTTTTACCAGCATGTACCTGCAAATAAAGTTCTCTTCGTTGTGAAGAAATCTCAACGTATAGAATCAAAGAAAAATCGAATATTTTCAATGGGTGGCAGGGTAACCTCAGCCCACTTTATTAATTGGGCATACTCAATGCAATGAGCAGCAGTTCTTGGAGTTTCGGCCAGGGTACACAAAGGGAATTTCACTTGTGGTGGAAATAACGATATCGTGCACTCAAAACCGTAGTTCCTGGTAATATAATCCTGGCATGGCCTTCACAGTTTCTTCTCTAGGAAAATCATCAATGCCATATTCTGTATAATAAGAACAAGAACCGTAACCAAACTGACTCTGTTTCAAGCATAAATTTCACCAAGAATCTATACAGCGAGCATTAGCTTCAATTCAAGCAAGCGTGGATTTGAATCGAACTTCGTAGAATCCCATAATCGAATTACAAAAGCATAATCTAGAGAGAGAAGACAAACCTAGAAAGCTACATGCCACAGAATTTATATAGCTCCGAGCCTCAACAGAATCAAGACCGAGCACGATTATGTTGAACTCTGTTGGGATTAGCGAGCCTGAGACTCGCCGGAGCCGCCGGGAATGGCCAGTCGAAGCTGATGGAAAGAGCTGAAGGTTTGCTGAAGTTAAGGCTGCGAGCTACAGCTACTGTCGGATCAGTGCGCGCAATCGGAGGGTCGACGTTTGAAGCTGGGAGATTAAATGATGAACGTTGGATAAGGCGCGCATATGATCGACGGCTCAGATAAAGAGATGTGAGATGGTGCGGATTAAGAATCTCGGCCCTTAGATCGAAAATCGGACGGCGCAGATTAAAAGTGACATTTCACTTATAAAGGTTTCACGCGACTCTTGCTTCTTCATGCGAAATGTCGAGGACACGTGGCACAAGCTGGAGCGTCGGATTGGATTTAACTGACGGACGAGATCGATCGAAGAGCACACTTATCACATGAATGCTGTAGTTTAAATATCAGATTTCCAGTTTCGAGTTAGCATCTTCTCGAGCATATATCTTCTTATAGAGTGAAAACCACCGTGAGGTGTAAACACGAGAGTTTGTAGACGAGATAGGGATCTGTAACTTTTGTGTTGGTGGCTAATGGAAAAGATGCTCAGTTGATCCGTGGACGTAGGCTGAAGTTCAGCCGAACAACGTTAAAACCTGTTTTTCAGAGTGTGTGCGATTTAAGCTGTTTCGATCCGATTCAGCTCGCAAATGATTGAATCGATCCACGAGGGTTACGTACACATAAAGAACGTCCAAATACGAGTCTAACGGCGGTCTTCGATCAACAAACTCATCGTAGAAATCCAAGGGCTTGTCTTCAATGCGACAGAAATGTGGCGTTATATTAACTCCACGTACCCTTTCCATGACTTTCGTTGCAGCTACTTCAGCCTTGGCTTCATCTTCAAGCCTGCACCAAGAAAAAAACACACAAGTTTTCATAAACAAACACCACAATAGTGTAAACAGAGAGTAGAACATTCATCAGCCATAAAAGAAAAATTGCAGCGGTGTACCTAAACAAGAACTGTCGATTGAGGTTGGTGACTTCGATACGATCCATATCGATCACATCGATGTTCTTAAACCCAGTAAGCGCAAGTCCTTAAGCAGTTCACAGCCTAGACCGCCAGCTCCCACGACCAAAATCTTCACGTAGTTCTTCATATCCTCCCTCAGCTACAAAACCCATTACAAAAAGAGAACGCCTTGCAAAATCAACAAAACATTTCGTCATCGACACGAACTAAAAGCACAACATCCAATGTAGCTTAAACAGTTATGAACGCCAAACGTTTGTTCAAATGCCGCCCACAAAAACAAGATCTTTAAAATAGCAAAAAAAAAAAAAAGAAAAGAGAATTATGGGATTGTTTTACTTCTGAGCCGGGCTCGATGCTCGGGTCAACCATATTTCCCTGTCGGAGAAGAAGATTGTCAAGGTCCCTTGATCAACTGGGCTCCGCCGCCAATGTCATTGGAAGATTCTTCGTCGACTCAAAACTCTGAATAATGGTTACATATATTAACGTTATGAGAGTTTCTCCGCGGCAATTTATCGCTCGAATTGCGGAGTAGCTTAGAACACACGCCTTTGTTTCTCCGTTCGCTGTCTCAGTATGTGTCTGTCTGTGTGTTCAATTCAACACACACATCCCACTGACGACCATATTTCTGGCTTTGACAAACTATTAACCGCATTGTTAATTTGTCACATTCCTTATTAGTTCTGTTATCCCCGTATTTTATCCGTCCAATATTCGAGTCTAACCAAAGATAGGGCGGCAAATATACCCGCGAAAAATACCTCCCGAGGACGCCACTTAGCCACTAACCCACTAATATTCCCCTACACATAACTAACCCCCACTAACTCCACATGGCTTACCCACTACCATCATGCTTGGGACCAAGTAAATGGGAGGTTACCACCACGAGATCTCAGCTATAAATACACGACGGTTCATTCTCAAGCGGGTACGTTCTTCTCATCCCAACGACTCATTTTTTTCTACACCATATTACTATAGTGCATCTCACTCTCTCGGACGACTCACTTCGCCTATACACTCGACCCTTACAACACGTCTCGAAGGATTCAAGTCACTATCTCATAGCAGAACGTCTCGTCGATCCTATCTAATTATTGTTTTATCTCATTTTCTGTTACGCTTTAAATTCGACGAACGACTATCTGACTTGAGCGTCGGAGGGGCGTCGCCGAAACGGCGCCCTTTAGCTCCTCTTTTTCGTGGTATTTCAGGGATCCACCGAAGACGAAGACGGCGGGCTCGAAACGGCGACGGGCCGATAACTTCCAGCGCACTATTGATGCTAGGATCGATTTTTCGGTCCGCATCAAGTTCTAATTGAAACGTTTATGTATTTTCTAAAATCGTTACTACTACTTCACGTACATGACCTTTATTGTGAAGTAATTTCAACTGTGACAATATAAAAGATAATATTAATTATACTTTCATTTTTGCAAAGCCAAAATCCATCATAGTAAGTTGGATATTATTGAAATTTTAGCTCATTGCGCATTTGGCACTGCTCGGCCTCGGGCACGGGCTCGGAGGCACCCTCCTCGCACTTGTGCTATCCTTCTGGCCAAAATCCACGTAAGCCCACTTAAGTTATTCATTAGGTAATCCCGTTCGAATATATCTAAATGATTTCTACATGTGGTGAAGATTTTCCACGGGTTTAACCAGTGTGAGACAAATTCTCCACACTTCCACAACACTATACAATTTATTAGTTTAATGGGCTAACTTCAAAAGTTAACTCTCATTTACCCAATATAAATTTTGAGTGTATTAATATTCGTTACACCTCGAACTAATAGATGATTTGGAGTTTCGACGACCGACGACTTCTCGATGTAATGAAATCATCTCAGCTTTTATTTACTAAGTTAATTATCCAAATTTGGGTCCAACGCTCATTTGCCTTAAAAAACCCAACATTTTTGGACAGCCGAACAACTCTAAACATTAAACAAAAAATACGTCGAATCGTTCAAGATTAATATTTAAAAATCGAGAAATCATCTCTCAAATCAATTGGTGATAAGAGAAGATAACCCGAAGACAACAACAAAAGGAATATTTGATTGCTACAACCAAAAACGAAAAACCATATCAATTACCATGATTCATACGTAATACTATCAAGACTACACACCCTTCAACCGTCAGGGGTGGGACCGGCGGCGGCGGTGGCAAGATCGATGGGCCCATAAACAACTTTTGTGGGCCCGTTACATAATAAGAGGGCGACCACCAAGAACGTGGTGGCGGAGGTGGTGGTTGTGGCCATGCTGGTGGGCCCACTAACGATGCACTCCAACAGTTTGTAGGGCCCACAAGCATCCACATCGGAGTGCCCGCCATCTGCATCGGCGGCGGTGGGCCGCCCCATAATAATAGGATGGGGCGGTGGAGGCGTGAAAGGCGCGACGCCGCCCTCCTCTCGAGGCACGACGCCGATCAAGAAATCGAATACGTCGCTCTTGAGGATGGCAGATGCGATATTGCTCCTTCGAAGCGTACTAATCATCTCAATCTCTTCCCACGCCCTTAGGGTCAGTTCTCGGATATCTCACATGCCTTTGAGACGACGACAGGCGCTTCTGCTGAGATTCGCCGGGCGTTTTCGATCGTCGGATTTCATGACCTTCCTTATCCTCGACAGGGGTAGTTTCGTCTTTAATTCCGCGGCGGTTAGGGCTTCTTGGCATTGGCGCGCCCAGAAGCCTTCGACTTCTGCTGAAGATGTTGGTTGGTGTTTCCGTGATGCGCCATTGTTTTTCCCTATTAATAATAAGGCAAACGAATAGCGCAAATGTCAAGCGTTGGTGTTTAGCGCGCTCGATTTGAGATCTCTAAAATGCGCCGGAATGAAAAGAGGCATGCATATCTATAAGGATCGAAAACGACATAAGACGACCGCGGTCGCTATAAAATGACTGATACCGCGACAAAAAAAAAAGCCATAAAAAATGAGATCATCAGAATAAAATAGAACAAAAAAAACTTTTTACCCTCATCAGAAAGCATATATATGTTTAAATGTGTAGTTTTCTTTCACCATTTCAAATATATGCACACGGAAAGCGAGCCCATCAAGATCAAGCAATTAATAAATACATTAGACGAGTTATATTTGTTTCGAAGGCCTTCAAGAACACGATCAACCCCAGAAAACAAAAAGGTTTGAACTTCCGCTAAAAAATCAAGGAAACCCTCGACAAGAAAATTTTATTTTATTTTTTGCTTTTTTTTTCCTTTTAATTTGTGATTTCTAAGTCCGGCAAATTGCATGTCGACACGTGTTAATTTTTCGTCAATATTTTCGTACATCTAACGATAGAACAAATTTGATATAAAATCGACAACATCGGGGACTAAATTGGTCCACGCGAAACATTGATGACTAAAATGGTCCATGTGGTAAACATTGGAGAATATTGAGTTTTCTCCCGCGTAGATGGCGTGCGCTATTTTAGAGGAATATCTAAATAGCGCGAATTCGACGTCATATCAGTGCGCATTTCGGTCAGATTTCATTTCACGACCTTCCTTATCCTCGACAAGGGCAGTTTGGTCTTGAAAATTGGCAGTCCGTAGTATGACTCGAGTCTCTGCTTCAGCTGTGGCTCTTCTTGCTCCGCTGTTTCGACTGGTGCAAAATAATCGAGCATCATATTTAACGCGCTCGAGTTAAAATTATGCGCTCTGATCGACAAAAAAGAAAAAGACGCGAATTACCTTATACGGTCAAAAAACGACGAAAGACGGCCGCGGTTTGCCATAAAAGGATTGCTACTAATCCGCGAAAAAAATTCACAAAGGTTTCCAATAAAAAAATAAAACATGGTCATGAAAGAGTGGTCGATGCGGTTGAAGAAGACCACATAATCAAGGTTGATCTTCATTGTCAACAAAGGATAAAAAGCAAAAGATAAAAACGCGTGGATTTGAAAAGTAAAAGAAAACGAGTCCAACCCATGCAATCAATTCAAAACGAATGAATTTAAATAAATGATCAACAATATTTTTAATCCCGATATTTGAGCCATGAGCATTTTTACTCTATCTATTTATGCACTCTTTCACAAAACATGGAAAAGTAATTTCTTGAACCAAGGAAATGCTATTTTGTTACGTTCAATTTTTGAACAAGTATTATCGTTCCACTACGTAGCGCATTTAATAAAATCAATGTTGTCTCCTATCCAGTTGTGTATAATCCAACTCCACAAAAAAGGCCGTGCGACATATTACACCCTATCCCAACTATATTAATGTGTTTCAATAAATGAACATTCTACATATTATATTTTTAGTGGAAGTTGGGTTATACCCAATCGACTAAGGGTGTCCACAATGGGTATTATACCATTGTGTCATAGAGCTGATGTGTCAGTTTATATGACACATCAACCATTGTGGTGGTGTTATATCCATGAACTGTATCATGGGTATGACACCGGTCCATGAAACTTTTTCTGTTTTTTATTTTTATTTTGTGCTTTATGTATGTGGGACCAACTGCAATTAATATTGAAAACTATGTTAAAAATACATACAAACGTTAATAATGATGTTCGATTAATAATTCTTTTTTAGTTTTGTTTTATTAACTATATTCTGAAAACAATTAATATTGAAAACTATGTTAAAAATACATACAAACGTTAATAATGATGTTCGATTAATAATTCTTTTTAGTTTTGTTTTATTAACTATATTCTGAAATTTACCTTATTCTATCACAGCATGTTTAATACATTAAAATTAGATATTTATTTTCCTTGCCTATTTTTTTTATTTAATATTAATTAAGCATATGAGCTGGTAAGGAATATAAATTTAATTAAATATTTATAATACTTTTATTAATTAAGCATATGAGCTGGTAAGAAATATAAATTTAATGAAATATTTATAATAGTTTAATTAAGATACTATATAGAAATTAAATAATGTAAAAGTATAGAATGAAATATAGAGTTATGGGTCCGTGTTATGGTAGTGTCATGATTGTGGAAAAAAATGAATGTCGAAGTGTCATAGAATAAAATATTTAAAAGTATAAAATATGCTGAGGTGGCAGTGTTATGATGTGCTATGAATGTGGACACCCTAAGTAAGCAAGTCCTAAAATCAAGAGGATGGATGGATAAGAAGTGGATTAGATTTGGAACTTAAATCATTTTTCTCAACAATCATAAGGGAAAAAACACGCAAAACACCAAACACCCAAACGGAAAAACACAGAAGGAAAAACATGTCGGGAAATCAGTGCTGTGAAAACCCACCAAACCTAAGCTCAAATTCAGGAAAAGGTGAAGACCAAGAAATCGGTGGCCTCAGCTGCTATGTTTCTTCAGCCAACCAAGATTCCAAGCTCGCCGTCGTCTTAATATCCGATGTTCATGGTACAATTTACTTGCGACGAAGCTTCTTTCCCATTTTCCCAAGTGGTTCATGACAAAATCTAATCATCAAATGGTTCTGTTACATGTATAGGATACGAGGCTCCTAAGCTAAGGTGATCGATCCTCTAACACTAAACACAAAAGCCAAAGTTTTTCTTACAGTATTCTCATTTAAACTTTTATTATCCCATCCACAAAATCTTGTAGGAATTTAGCAGATAAAGTAGCCTCGGCGGGATATTACACGGTTGTCCCCGATTTTTTCCACGGAGATCCTTACAAGCCCGGCGAGAAGAAACCCCTTTCTGATTGGTTGAAAAATCACGACCGTGTGAGCTTTTGCTAGCTTTTCCATTGTCTTTCTCTATTCAGATCTCAGACAAAATCTAATTAAGATCGTTCTTTTTCGTGTGTTAATTAGGAAAGAGGCTGCGAAGATGCTAAGGCAGTCATCGATGCTTTGAAAGGGGACAAAGGCATAAGCAAGATTGGAGCTTGTGGATTTTGCTGGGGAGGTATATTAGAAGACTATTATTACTACAGCATTAAACAAACTTTCTCAATCTCTACTCTTGTTGGGAATAAAATCCCACTCAAACTCAATTTCAAAAGCCCAAATTCATAAGTACATGAGATTTCCAAAATCCATTGGTAATAGAAGGAATAGCCCACGAGCTTTGATGACAACTTACCTAATGTCCGATGTGGGACGTGGGTTTGCTACCCAACAATCCTCCAACCCTTCAAACACAAAACCACCAAACAGGCATTTCCTTGAAAGATAATCATCTTGTATTGCCGTTTCTGCCGAACGGGACACGGCGCCTGACCACAATCAATGTCAAGAAGGCATTCGACACAACACACCAAATTGGATCGACATGCTCTCAACCGAGCGATCCACACGCTCTGTCGAACACAAATCGTTGCAAGTGCGGGGACACGTCATTATTTGGGCTAGAACCAAACCAGAGCTCTGATACAATTTTGGGAAAAAGTCAAGACCAAATTCATAAGCCCATGCGGTTTCACTCTAAAACCAATTGACAATAGAGGGAATAGTCCACAAGCTTATAAATTGGTCACTACTTATCTAATTATCCGACGTGGGATGGGACTTGGGTTTGCTACCCAACACTTATTCATCCATCTTGATATTTTTTGTTCTTTTTTATCTTGAGGGATTGTGGCAACGAAACTTGCACGCACGGATTACATACAGGCGGCAGTGGTATTGCATCCCGGCCCAATCCTAGAAGACGAAGTAAAAGGTAAGAACATTTCTTTTTTTTTTCCAATTTTATTTTGGTATATCTACCGGTGATGATTATCGATCGACGATCGGTCTTGTAAGAGAAAAAAAAAACGGCTTCGAGAGTGTATTTTGGGTTTGTTGCAGATGTGAAGGCCCCGATTGCAATATTGGGAGCGGAGACCGACGAAATTTCTCCGCCCGAGCACTTGAAGAAGCTCGGTGACGTTTTATCTGCAAGAGAAGAGGTAAATAATTTCATGATGAGATTCATTCATTTATGTCTTTACATTTTTTCTTGCTAGTGCTGCTATAGTTATTATCATTGTTTGTAATAAGTAAGCTTATCACGCACTTGTTCAAGGTTGAGAGCTTTGTGAAGATATTCCCAGGCGTTGTCCATGGATGGACAGTTCGATATAGAGATGACGACGAATTTGAAGTTAGGAGTGCTAGAGAAGCTCACTCGGACATGTTAAACTGGCTCCAGAAATACCTCAAGTGAAATTTAAGAAAAATCACAGACATTTAAGTCAATAAATGGATGGATGATATTATATTTTTTCTTCCTCATGTATGTATTGTATACTGATTTTCGCTCTTCTGTAAGCTTGTCTGATCTGAAACAACATTGCTCTGCTGCATGTATTTCAGCATCTAGTTCTATATCTTATATTATATTATATGTTAGTTGCATGTCCAAAAAGTCCAACCTAACCATTGTCCGTCGCGTAGAAAGGGAGCTGTTTTTCCAACAAGTCTGTAGAATAAGTTTCGTATTTAATTGAAAATTATTCACTTCGAGTAAACTGTCAAAGTGTGTCGACTAAAAAAACTTGCCATGTTCGGAACGGAATCATTCGTTTTGAAAAATAAACTTCATTGATCTGAATATTGATATTATTATATGTGGGTCCTTTCCTTTCCAAGGTAGGAAATCGCTCTTTTATTTAATTGTATCTATTTTTTATTTTTGAATTAGAATATCGTCCAAATTAGTACAGTGGCCCGCGGGCCGGGTTGCAATTTTTTTAGGCCCGCCAAGGAGAGGCCGCGGGCTTGGCGGGGCAGTGTTGGCAATTATATATTATATTAACTACATATATATTATAAATATATAATTATAAGTTGGTTATTCATTATTTATTAATAAATACCTTAATTAACTAAAACATATATAATAAATTAAAGTGTAAAATTAAAAATAAAAAAATTAAAAAGAAATTCTATGCGGGCGGACGGGTTCCATTTTTTAGGCCCGCTACTTGGCACGCAGCGGGCCAGGCCGTAGACAGAACTAGTCCAAATACTTTCTATACTTCTATCCTAGATTTTTTTTTTCAGTTTTATTTAGTAGCTTGGAAAAATGGTTGAGGGTGGGACTACATTCCGACTAGGTTATTAAAACTAATATGTTTAGCACATCGAACATGTGTGTACATATGTCAATTTATTTTATATTTTAAACATTTCATATTATAAATAAAATTTTAATTTAATGATAAATTTGTACTAAATTAAAATATTAAGGATAAAATTGTAATTAAACAGTTAATGATAAATTTGTAATTTAACATACAGATCAATTTGACAGTTTTTATTCATTGTGGCCTTGAGTATAGATAAAATCAAATTTGTGTCACACAACAAACGATTTTCCGGTAGTAGAATCTGAAAACTATTGACAAAAGTTGCAAAATAAAATAGAAAAATATAAATGTGGCATGTGATTTGCGTAGGTAAACATGACAACTCGCGTCCGATGGATCGAGCAATGGCACCTAGAACGTGTCAATTAATGTTACATATCATCTTAAGTCGATGTGACGAGGTGAACACATTAAATTCCTATATATGTAATGCTTGGTCACGTAAATGCCACGACTGTGGAATCTTTACTACTAGTTTGCCGCTTCTTATCGGAAAGAAGTGAAATCACACCCTAAAAGAAGAAAAACGCCACAAGATCAGAAGCAATATGTCGGGGAGTCAGTGCTGTGAAAATCCGCCAGCTCAGAGTTCATCTCTTGGTGGGAATGCTGGGAAAGTGCAAGAGATTGGTGGGCTCAAGTCCTATGTTTCTGGAACCGATGATGCGAAATTTGCTGTTATCTTCGTCTCCGATGTTTTTGGTACACGCTTGATTCCTTCGATTTAGCATCGTTCGTCATACTTTTTTGGGGATTTTTTTATTTTAATTGGTTTTTGTTACGCAGGTTATGATGCACCCAACTTGAGGTAATTTTATACTCTAGGATTTGGTCTTACCCCATGTTTATGATAAGAGTTTTGATCGGTTAAAAGGTTAAATCTTTTTTTTTTTTCTGAATGTGTAATAATACAAAATGTGGCAACTTTCTTCTTAGGAAGTTAGCAGACAAAGTAGCAAAGGATGGATTTTACTCTGTGGTTCCAGATTTTCTCCGCGGAGATCCGTATAAGCCTGATGAGAAACCTATATCTGATTGGATCAAAGATCATGGACCTGTGAGATAGTTTGTCTTAGTTCGTACATCCCATGTACAAGAATTTAAGGACAATGTTGTAAGATTCGAACATATTTTCAAAACAGGATAAGGCCTTCGAAGATGCAAAACCGATAATCGAAGCCCTAAAAGCAAAAGGCGTAGTCAAAATCGGGGCTGTGGGCTTTTGCTGGGGAGGTTGATTACAGTTTGTTCACACTTCACAGGTTTTTTGAATCCTTTTTATAACATTTAAATTGCATTTTGTGATATATATAGCCAAGGTTGTGGTCGAACTAGCGAAGTATAGTTGCATCCAAGCTGGGGTGCTGCTCCACCCTTCCTTTGTCTCTTTAGAGGATATTAAAGGTACAAATATCTATCAGTTTTTGGTGCTAAACTTCGATTGCTTTCAAGTTCTCTTGTCTGAATTACGGTACTAATCAGACGAACTGTGAATTTTTCAGGAGTTAAGGTTCCAATATCGGTTCTTGGAGCTGAGATTGACAAGATGTCTCCTCCTGAGCTACTGAAGCAATTCGAAGCTGCTTTAAACGATAAGCCCGACGTAATAATTTCAAACATATATATGAATACCAAGCCATCGATATTTCATCATAAATTTCCATCCATCATCGAAAATATTCGTTTTTTTGGTGCTAGGTTGATGGATTTGTGAAGATATTTCCTGGGGTTTCGCACGGATGGTCAGTGAGGTATAAGGATGAAAACGAAGCTGAAGTGAAATCCGCTGAAGAGGCTCACAAGGACATGCTGGATTGGTTCGTGAAGCATCTCAAGTGAACGTCGATGTCATGTAACAAAAATTGTATCTTGGCTAGCATGTGAGTTCTAGCAATATAAGAGTTTGAGTAATAAGAAAATCACTTTCCTGTGTGTGCGTGATTTCTCTTGGTCATTCTGATACTATTGAGGTTTCATGAACTATATGTGGATGGTTGTGTTTACTGATTGATGTTGCTTGATTAACTATTGACTCAACTAGATGGTTGAATCTTTGTTTTGCTTCAGTTTATTGAAATTCTATTACAAATCCAACATATGTAAATGTGTAGCTATTTATGAGGCAGATATATGAATGTGTGTGTGTGTGTGTGTGTGAATTATTGAGTGCAAGTTTATGAGATTGTAACTTTGAAGTCTAACAAAGGAATGGATGGCGAAGGCTTGCAATTTGGAGATGTAATAAAGCTGTATTGTCTTGCTCTTGCTTGTGTCATTGAACTTCTTACCTGTTATCCATAACCTATTTTAAATAAAACACAATCTGTAGGATTGGATAGATAAGCATTTTGCTTTGGCTTGAAAACAGTACAAAACGCGTCTGAAGCTGAACAGTGCTTGTATTGAGCATCTTTTCAAGAAAAGAAAAAGAACATTTCACTACATTCGTAACCTTTTCTTAGCATAAATTTGTATCATAAATTAGGATGTAATAATGGATGGTACGTCATTTTCTTGCACTGCAAGAACGTAAAAATAGATCTTTCAAAAGCCTTCAACCTTTTTTATCTACCCCCGTCTTTTTTTCTTTTATCATGTACTACATATTTTAGCACAAATGGGACTCTAAATTTATAGTCCGCACCTAATCTTGAATGTACGGAAGTCTCAAATATGCCTGTGCTGTGAGAAGATCAGAACTACTATCTTTTACTTGCATTTATTACGTAATGTCATCTGTATTCAATATATATGTATATATATATATATATATAACTGCCGTTGCATTGCATGTCTTTTGTCTGACGGTAGATTCTGTTGCAAACAACCTAAAACGTCTGAGGTTTATAAAGAGAAGAAATAAAGACAAAGGAAAAACAAACTTTCAAGGAAAAAAATGGCGGAAAGATACGCAAAAAACCAACAATATTTCTTCCTCATTTCCACAACGTGCCCCCTAAGCTTCACTCTGTCTTTTTTCCAGCTTATTATTCTTGAATTTAAAACAATAATTGCTTATCACTCAATCCCATCAAAGTCCTTGTACATATAAAAAAATAAACCCTCCTTTCCAACCTCTTCTTCAAACTCAACTCTCTCCTTCCAATCATTTCAATAAAAATTCAAAGATTTTCTTCCAACAAACTCAGTTTCACCTTCTTCCCAGCTTTCTAACCCAACATTTTTTCTTCTTTTTTTTAGTCCCTTTAAACAACAACAATGGATCACAACTCAACATCATCTCCACGGAGCCGACAAAGCAGCAGCAGCATCCATCTCCAAATCTCAGACCTAAACACAAAACTCGACAGCGAATCAGTCCACGTCAGCAGCGCGAGCCCCACGCCCGTAATAACTCACCCGCCCATAAGAGCCCCCGAGAAAAAGCTAACGCTCTTCGCCCTTCGACTCGCCGTCCTCGAAAAAACAGCCTCGGGAATAGGAACCTTAGGCTTCATATGGGCCACCGTCGTCCTCCTCGGAGGGTTCGCCATAACCCTCGAAACCTCAGACTTTTGGTTCGTTACGATCATACTCCTCATCGAAGGCACGAGGATCTTCAGCAGAAGCCACGAGCTCGAATGGCAGCACAATCAGTCCACGTGGACTCTCACCGAAGTTGGGATCAACAGCTTTCGTGCAATAAAATCGAGCTCGAATACTGCAATAAAAAAATTCAAGGCCATCTTTAAGAGGGCGAAAAATACCCGTGAGATGATGACATCAGCGACGAACAGAGACGATGTGACGAGGCTGCCAACGAGGACATGGACGAGCTCTGAGGTCCCACTTCTTCCATACGTAAGGTGGGCTTTCGTCTCGAAGAACGTTAGCAAGTTCTTGTATTGGCTTCAGCTGGCTTCAGCCACGGCTTGCATGGTTCTTTCGACGATAAAGCTGATTCGCCGAGATTTCGGGGAGGTGCAAAAGGGAGATACAGACAAAAGGAACAGAAAAGCTGCTCTGCTCATGTTCTATTCCCTGGCCTTGGCTGAGGCATTACTTTTCCTCCTTGAAAAGGCTTACTGGGAATGGAAGGTGAGCTTTCGAAGTCTGTTAGAGCAAGTGAGCCAAGAGTGCGAATTGGGCCGCGGGCCGGGCCTGGCGTCCGTGAGGAGATTCTTCTACGATGCCTATTCGAAGTGCGTCAATGGCAGCATTTTCGACGGGCTGAAGATGGACATGGTGTCGTTTTCCATGGAGCTTTTGGGCTCTGATTCGCTCGACGAGCAGCTGATAGGCTTGAGGATACTGAGGAAGTTCTGCACAAGCCCTCGATTTTCTGAGGACACTTTGCAGAAGATTGGCATCAGTTTAACCGTGATGAAGAGGCTCGTGGAGATGCTGAATTGGAAAGATACCGAAGAAGAAGAGGTGAGATACTCTGCTGCTGAGATTTTGCTTAGCCTGGCCAGCAAAAGGCAGAACTCCCTTCGCATCGCTGGCATCCCCGCCTCTATCGAATCGATATCGGGCTTATTACACGTGGCCCGCGATCACACCTCTGCACAAGATCAGATATCTGACAAGAGAATCATCTTTGACGGTTCTTGGGCACTCAACCATCTCGGGCTAAAAATCTTGAAGAAGTTGGCCCGCGACCATGACATCTGTGGCAAGATTGGACACACTTGCGGGCTCTTACAGAAGATCATAGACTTTTTGCACGCCGAGGAGAGGCTACTGAAGAACCCTACGCCCGCAGAATCTCAGATCGAGACAGTGAAGAGATCCTTACAAGTTCTTAAGATGCTTGCAAGCACGTCTGGCGCTTCGGGCGAGCAGCTGAGGAGAGATATCTCTGACATGGTCTTCACAATAAGTTACATCAGAGATATATTGAGGCACGGAGAAAAACAACCTCAGCTGCGAATTCTTTCCATGGAGATTCTCAAGAGCTTGGCGATAGAAGAAGGTGGAACTGAGAGGATTGTAAACACGGGCGGAGTAGTTAGAGAACTGTTCAACATATTCTTCGACGAGGAGATGGATAAAGAACATCAGAGCCGTGTAAGGACCGCTGCCGGCGAGGCGCTGTCTATGCTTTCCCTTCAAAGTAGGAACGCTTGTCGCACAATTCTGAAGCTTAGAGTCATCGAAAAACTGAGAAGAGCCCTTGAAGCTCCGTTGCTCTGTTTAAACGCGGCAAGAATTGTCCGAAATTTGTGCATTTACAGTGGCGACGATTGCTTCGAGGAGTTGAAGGGGCTGATTAATGCAGGACCTGTTGTAAGTATATTGTCACAGATACGTTTTAATCGTAATACAACAACACACAAGTCCTAAAAATGCTGTTTTTGTAACCTCTTTAACAGATTCTTGAAGCTGTAATGACGGAGGAGGGCAAATTGCAAGAAGTGATGATTGGAGCAGCAGCGTCAAGTTTCAAGTATATGACTTCCGAGGATTCGAAGTACATGTTTAGGAAATTAGGGTTGGAAGAATTCAACCTGGCTCATAGGCTTATCTTGATCCTGGATAAATATCGCAAGCCATCGATTAAAGCCCCGAGTATAAGACGATACGCTGTAGAGCTAATCATTTGGATGATTAAGAACGACGAGTTGAACGCACGAACCTTCGAAAGTCTTGGGCTTGGAAAACAGCTCGAAAACGTGATTGAGACGAGCTCTGAAATAGAGAGCTTCAACATCTTCTCGGGCACGGTTGGTCTCTGTAGGCACGACGTGTCGATGCAGGAGCTAGTCGAAACAGCCATGAAGTTGATGAATGAATACTCCTAATTCCTACGCAAAGCAATATATTCGCCCTGTTACAATACAATGTGCAATGGCATTCGAGCCGTTGTAGAAGAAAATAACTGATGTAGTGATGTTATATCAAGACGAGATATATCACGAATGGCCATAAGTTGATTAGAAAAGACGACGAATAATCTTAATCGTATCACGTGCAGCTTCCATAAACATCTGAAAATTTGAGCCAACCAAACCAAACATGAGAAGAAAAACATTAAAAAAAAAAGTCAAGAAAAAAGATGATTTAACGACTCGGTTTTAACAAAAATCAACAGAGCTCTGTAGGTCACCCTTTCTTATTCTTCCTCTGCATAGCTGGGGAAAATCTGCCAAGGTATTAAGAGGGTACTCAACATACTCATCATCAGTGTCATATATTGACATTAATGACCCTAAAAGCGTAGCTCGAGCTTCACGGAGCAAACGTTAATGGTACAATAAGCTACCTTTACAGCAGGTTCTATCCGCCATAAATGTTGCCTAGCAAGCATAGATCAAAGCAAGGACAAACCCTAATTCCCCAATTCAAACACAAACGGGCGAACTTTACGGTATGAAACAGACATAAACAATACAAGAGAAACGATATCGAACCTACATAAACAATAGGGTTTGCACTGAGGCGTTTCTCTATACAGCCGAACAACGAAGAAATGAAATTAGGATTGAACAGCGAGGGAGTTGAATGAAAATACATAAGTTATCGGTTACCAAATTGACAAAAAAAAAAAACTTGCATCAGCCTAATTTTCACGTCACCTTCTTACAAAAAAAAAAGGGCAAATTTCGTTTCAGGCCCAAAAATGTTTATAAATAGATTTCAGGCCCTATTAGAAACAAAATTAGTTTAAAGGACCTAATTTTCGTAAATTTTAGAGATAAGGACCTAAAGTTACACAAGTGTTACTTCAGAGCAATGAAGTGTTACTGAGGAACAATGAAGTGTTATTTCAGAACAATTAAGTGTTACTGAGGAACAATGAAGTGTTATTGCTGAACAAACGAAGTGTTACTGAGGAACAATGAAGTGTTACTGAGGAACAATGAAGTGTTATTGAAGAACAATTAAGTGTTACTGCAGAACAATGAAATGTTACTACAGAAATCGGGTCCTTAAAACTAATTATTTTTCTGTCAGGGCCTGAAACCTAAGTTCAGACCCTGACAGGGGCCTGAAACGTAATTTGCCCAAAAAAAAATCTCTGATAACAGCTACGCACTAGCTATGTATTCCCACCATTAAAATATAAAATCGTTACCATACAATATTATTTCCGAGTTGTTAAAGAATAAAGCAGTAATATAATATAAAATCGTTACTATACCATATTATTTCCGAGTTGTTAAAGAATAAAGCAGTAATATAATATAAATATGATTACGTTCACAACGTTGATAACTTATTATTACAATAAACTTGGTCATTTTCCGCCGGCTACGAGGTTTCTGGGCATCATTCTATTCAGACGGAAAAAATAGAGCCAATGCTGACGCTACTTGCGACGAAATCCCAAGATCAAAATTATTAATCATTGACGGTGACATACTTATTTCGTTTTATTTTTTGATTAACTTGGTATTATTGAGTAGGGACGGCTTGTAAATAAAATATATCTATTCACTCGACTCTTCTAGAAAACATCAATAGTATCGTAGAAAATTATAATCGACTCTCTATGATAGGCATGCGTCAACCAACAAAGCATCTAAAGAATACTATTTCATTAGGTAATATTAATAAGAACTATAGATTCTGCGATTTCGTATCACGTATGGGCCATTTTCTATATAACCATATATTTTTCCACATGTAAAAGTTAAATAAAAAATGAACGTGCATGATATTATTCTAAGTGGACCAAACGAAAAGCAAGAAAAGGAGAGGCACTATAGCAAGTAGATTCAAATCTTTTCAGCATCTTCGATTTTATTTTTTTTTTTTGTTTAAAAAAAATGAAGTGCTTATACCAATCAATCAATAATACGGACTCGGCATTTCTTCTGTACTTATCTTTTCATTTATTACACAAACTTTTCATCGGCACTTTCGAGTGAGGATATGAGGAATGTTACGTGTTACATATGGACTTGAGGACCACAACCTTCACAGAAATTTACCATTTTTTCAATTTAGTCCGTTGTAAAAAGTAAATAATCAAATTTCTACAATTACGTCTCATGGTTATAGTATAGAAGTCCTAAAGATTTAATGATCACTTAATCACGGCTAATATTAATGATATACTTTAATATGTCTCTTAATTAGATATGAAAACATCTAACATTATCTATTTAAACTAAAATATAATTGATTAGCACTTGATATAGAGTTATGCTTACGTAGTTAGCTTCATTGAATTTTATTATTTAGAAGACTATAAAGTCATTAATTTGATGTGAGGACTTTTTTTTTTCAATCGGAAAGTACAAATGCTACCAATAAAACCAGAAAATATCTAAGCTCGTTGTAATATAGGTCGCTTGCGTCTACATTACGGCTCTATTATATGTTATATGGTTCACACATAAGTCATAACCTTACAAATCTAACCTAAATTACATTTAACAAAATGAAAGCCAATCAATCGTTTGTAAGTTTCAGCCAAACAATTGATGTTCATTAATTACACACACATTACGGTTTTTAATAGTTCAAAGAAAATGCCTAAATAGAGATACATCATATAGGGATAATTGCCATTTTGGTCCCCCAGTTATACCCTAAAATCACTTTTGGTCCCCCGAAAACACACTCCATCATTGTTAGTCCCTCAGTTGTTATCCGTTAATCAGTATTCGTCCTTTCCGTCAGTTGACCGTCGAAAACTAACGGATTGACCGTTTAACACCGTTGAATACTTTGAAAATTTTAA
Organism: Craterostigma plantagineum; assembly: GCA_027422505.1. NCBI lineage: Eukaryota > Viridiplantae > Streptophyta > Magnoliopsida > Lamiales > Linderniaceae > Craterostigma > Craterostigma plantagineum. Next base: position 1,468,036 of record JAPQWV010000124.1, on the reverse strand, counting down.
AAACGACCCCTGATAAAATTAAAAACAAACCCTCCTCACCTAAATTCACTGAGGCATACGAACCCGGAAACGAGCTTACAGAAGTTTCTTGGTTCAGCCATCTTCGAGTCGAGGGTCCAGAAAATTAATTATACATCATTGCAAAGTTCTCCATCCCACAATTGACTTCATCTTCACTCTTGAAGTCTTCTAATATAATTATAGAAACTGAGAGTGCAATTGATAAACTCAAATCGCCTAAATTCGAACGGAGAAGATAAAAAAGTTCAGTAAATTAAGTCAAATACATTAAGACTAACAAATTCGAACCTGCAACACGGAGAAGGTGCGGCGGCGAACAGTCAGGCTTAAACTTGTCCGCCATCTTCGAGTCGAGAAAGTGGGGCCCGAAATGGGATTCAAAGTCGAGCGAAGAAAATGCGGCAGTTTTGCGCTTAGTTTGCCGAAGGGAAGGGTCGTTTAAGCGGTCGAAGAAGCCGGTGGTTCTGGCGGTTGTCGTGGTGGCGGTGGAGAGGGCGACGAGGAGGGTGGAGAGAGAGAGATGAGAGAGAGAGGGAGGATGACGACGGTGAGGAGGGTTTGTTTTTAATTTTATCAGGGGTCAGTTTTAAATTTTTCAAAGTATTTAACGGTGTTAAACGGTCAATCCGTTAGTTTTTGACGGTCAACTGACGGAAAGGACGAATACTGATTAACGAATAATAAACGAGGGACTAACAATGATGGAGTGTGTTTTCGGGTGACCAAAAATGATTTTAGGGTATAACTGGGGGACCAAAATGGCAATTATCCCCATCGTATACATACGTTGCCTCAGTAATATTCAGAATATATCCAAAGACTGCAAAAAATGTGGAAACATATCCTAAAACAGAATTATTGGATCACAGTGGCCATACTCCAGGAGTCAGATCGATATTCGATAATTATCCAATCAAACAAAGCCAATGTTTTTTCTAAAAAGAAATAAAATAATAAATCTTTACATAATCTCACTAAATTCCCTATAAAAAATCATAACTGACGCGTTACAGAAGGAAAAACACAAAGGATAAATTAAAAAAAAAATGAAATTAATTTCAAGGTTGGTCCCTTGTGCCATAGCTGTTTCAGCCTGTCTGACCAAAGAAAAAATAAAATTATATTAATTTATTACACGCAGAAAGACACACACATATGGTCCTGTTAGTACATGCACATGTCCCTCTACTCTATCTTGTCCAAAACCGTGATTCCTCTCCTCCAATCAGTGCGTGTTTGTGCGTTTTCTTGTTTTTACAGCTTGGAAAGAGATAAAATTTAATAGAAAAGGGCGTAAATTAGGGAGGAGAAAAGCTTAGAGAGCGAGATATGTTTTTGTTTTGTCATATGACTTGATGGAGTCTCCTAGACCTCTTCTTCCACATAAATCTTGCTATTGGAATATCTAGAAATCTTCTTGTCTGTTTCTTTCTAGCTGGGCTTTTTTTAAAATATTCGATTTGGGCAAGAAATTGAGGAGAAATAAAAAAAAAGGTAGTTTTTTTACTATCTATAATCACCAAAGAATGAATGGCGGCGTGGTTGAACAATCTTCAGACGATTCTGAGTTCGTAGAAGTCGATCCAACTGGCCGATATGGAAGGGTATTGCTTTTTCTTTTTCTTTTTTTTCTCCCCATCAGATTCTCATAGTTTCTTGATTTCATTGCAAAGATTTGATTTTTAAGACTTTTGTCCGTACTAAGACTAGAGTTGAGCTTCAATTTGTTTTGGGCTTTTCTTCTATGTGCAGTATAGCGAACTTCTTGGCAAAGGGTCTTCGAAGACAGTGTATGAATCATCCCCTTTATATCATCCGATTACTGCAAAGATTTGATCTTTTTTCCAAAATTGGGAAATGATGCTGGTGAAATTGGGGATCTTGATCTTCATGTAATTTCATTTCTTTTTCATCTGTGATTTGATTTCAGTTACAGAGCTTTCGATGAGTACCAAGGAATAGAAGTAGCATGGAACCAAGTAAAGCTCAACGATTTCCTTCAGAGCCCCGAAGATCTCGAGAGATTGTACTGCGAAATTCATCTATTGAAGACGTTAAAACACAGCAATATCATGAAATTCTACTCTTCATGGGTCGGCACGGCCAATAGGAACATCAATTTCGTTACAGAAATGTTCACTTCGGGCACTCTCAGACAGTAAGTTTGCTCTGCCTTCGAAAAGATTGTCTGAGAAATCATTTCTTGATTCTGATATATAAAATTTCGATTTGGTCCGAAAAAAGGTTCAGGTTGAAGCACAAAAGGGTCAACATCCGAGCAATCAAGCATTGGTGCAGGCAAATTTTGCAGGGCTTACTCTACCTCCACAGCCTCGACCCGCCCGTGATTCACAGAGACCTAAAGTGCGATAACATTTTTATTAACGGGAATCAAGGTGAAGTCAAGATAGGCGACCTTGGGCTAGCTGCTATTCTTCGAAAATCGTACGCCGATCACTGCGTAGGTGAGTCTGATGAGTGACTTTTATTGCACAGGTCCTCTTTTTTTGGGTAGTTACTGAGGTTTCTTGTTATGGTCAGGAACGCCCGAGTTCATGGCACCCGAAGTGTACAAAGAGGAGTATAACGAGCTCGTCGATATTTATTCCTTCGGTATGTGCATTCTTGAAATGGTGACCTTCGAGTACCCTTACAGCGAATGCACCCACCATGCCCAGATCTACAATAAAGTCATATCGGTAAGAACTCTGCGGGCGAACGCCAGTTTTACTCCCTAATTTTTGGGTATGGGTGTTTTTGATTCCCTATGTTCCGAGATGTCACGTTTAGCCCTTCAGTGTTATCAGTTTTGCGTCGTTTTGGTCCCTCGACTAAACCAGTAGTTTGGACGGAGTTACTGGTCGGGTTAGTAAATATAACGCTTAAATTAACCATGGGAACAAAAGCAACACAAAATCGATAACATTGGCTACTAAAAGTGACATCTCAGAACATGTGGGGACTAAAAACGACGAATCCCGAACATTGGGTTACTAAAATTGCATTCTCACGAACCCTAGTGACGATTTTCTTTATTGCGCTGGGGACTTCTCTTAGCATCTTATCTTATATTGGTCGATGAATTTGTATCTCAGGGGAAGAAGCCAGACGCCCTTTACAAGGTGAAGGACGCCGAGGTCCGTGGATTTATCGAAAAGTGCTTAGCGCCCGTCTCCAATCGATTGTCAGCTAGGCAGCTTCTGAACGACCCTTTTCTCCAAGTCGATGACTTCAACTGCTATGAGTTGAGGCCATCATTGGATTATCACAGAGATTACGACGAGATTGGGCCCGTTTTAAGACAACCTCTTATGAGTGCTCATGCTAGTACGCACAGTTCCTTGGTCAACGCTTACCCTAATTACGTACATTACGAGCCGCAGGAGCACGACTTCGATTGCCGCTCGGGTGAGTACGAAGGAGATGATCCCGATTTATTTGGGTCCCACGAAAACGATCTCGAAGGAGAAGACGTTGAAGTTTCGATTGACGGGAGACTTGGAGATGATGACGAAATCTTTCTGTGCCTCAGAATCTTATATGGCAATGGTAAGTTTTTCGGGCGAATGCCATTTATGGTTCCCCAGGTTTTTGGGCGAACGCCGTTTTTGGTTCCCCGGTGTTTAGGAGCATGGACGTCTTTGGTCTTCCATGTTTTAAGGTGCCACTTTAAGTGCCAAACATTATCGATTTTGTGCCGTTTGGATCATTCGAGTTTAACACGTTAGTTTTGACGGAATTTACTAGTCGTTTTGCTCCCACTTTCGTTGGGCTTGCCTGACCATATTCGTAAAATCCGTCCAAAGTAACGGTTACGTCAATCGAAGGACCAAAAAGGCACAAATCGGAAGTGTTTGCTAGTAAAAGTGGCATCTCTAAACATGGGGACGAACACCCTGTACCCAAACATTGACTACCAAAAAATGGTATCCTCCCTAAATTTTCCTTTTGTATCCTAAAAGTCACTATTTTTTTTGATTGCTTTTTTTCTCTATATAACTGGTTGGTTCTTCTTCAAACACAGGCCGCGTGAAGAACATCCACTTCCAATTCGATACAGAGATGGACACGGCCCTCAGCGTCGCGACGGAAATGGTCGGGGAGTTGGACGACATAAAGGACCAAGACGTTACCAAAATAGCCGAAATGATCGACAACGAAATCGCGTCGTTATTTCCCGAGTGGAAATTAGGGTTCTACGTCGAGGAAATATCAATTCACAACAACAACAGCCAAAAATGCGAAGCCTTGGACGATCGTCCACCTTCTTCTTCGCAAGATAGTCATATAATCAAGGCAAGGCACGTTCGCCAGTGTTCTAACCACGGGTTCCATGGACGATTCGAGGAGGTCACCTACGATCAGTTCGAAGTACCCAATGGCTCGAGCCAATCCGAAGACGACGAAATCGAGGGCTCGTCGAAAGACGAAAAGGGCTTTAAGCCTTTTACGTCGATAGTAGCGCCCGAGGGAAGGCGGGCCGGGTCGTGCAGCCCGGTCCATATGGCGACGGCGAAGAGCTTTTTTACGGGCTCTTTGCTTCATAGAACTGCTTCGTTGACAGTCGTTGATGATCATACAGATTTCTGAGAATGTTTTTAACAGCAAGTGTAATGACATATATATATGATAGGTATGATAGGTAGAGTTGACTTGTAATGGAAATTCGACGAGAAGAACTTCGTCGTTCACAGAAAATCTTCTGCGGCTGTTAAGTCTTTTAAGATCTCATTCTTGATTTCCTCGGGCAGTTTTGCAGACGGGCCCGCCTTTGCGTAGAAACTGGCGAGAGTTCTTATGGCTTTTTCGAGCACTACGTATGATTCCTGCAAATATTTCTTGTTTAGATAGAAACCACATTGAATCTTGTCAGCCATTGAAGTTAGGGAAAGGAAAGGGTGGAAAAAAATAAGAACCTCATTAACAACTGACTTTTGCCCTCTCCAACCATTGATGTACTCTCTGATCGACTCCTTGGCAGAATCAGCAGTTCGTCTGAACTTAGCCATGTCTTTCGTATCTTCTTTCAACGATTCGCGGAGGGTTTTAACGACTTCTCTAGCAGATTTCAGGTAAGCCTTTGGCAGGACTTTTCCCGACTTTGTTTTCTCGTTGGGGTCGAACAACGACTTTATTGCACCAACCATTCCACCCTCTTCTGATTCTTCTTCGGCGGCTATTGCAGGGGACAACCATAGATTGCTGTCCAAGCTTACTAATGCAAGAATGGCAACTGTACCACCGCCCATTAACAAGGATCGACGAGTAATCGAAGCTTCATTTGAAAGGGGCAAGGCAAGGCAATTTGATTGTAGTCTCTCTGTGAAAGTAGACAATAATAGGCTTAGGTAAGGAAGCAGAAACATCGCAGTAGTATGAAGGTTTCTGCGAAATGTAACTTACTAATGGCATTGGTTCTTGGATTTGAATCAGAGAAGGCGAGTGGCCAGCACATCCTTGCTGAAGCTATAGCAGCCATTTCTTATCTTCTTTACGTTTTCAAACAACGATCAGAAAAGGTTTGATGAGGACTCTTCTTCTTGAATCATTACAATTCGTGCCCTGATAGCTATATATGCATTAAACTAGTCGAAGCTCAGAAGTATAATCTACAACACCACCATAGACGCAATCACATTCACCCAGACATATAAGTACACACACACACAGAGAGAGAGAGAGAGAGCATACATTCAGAGTTTAGCTTCAGTCTTTGAACTTGGATTGTTGAGGGGATTAACGATCTTCAGGACACCATTGGTGCTCTTATCTGATTGATGATTTTTTCACGAGGTAACGATGGGGGTAAAATCGTCAATACACGATGAATTGGATAAAATTGGATTATTTAAAAAAATGGCCTTTGACATCGTCAACGTTAAAAAAATAGCCTCCTAAATGATAAAAGACCAATGTACCCTTACTTACTCTGCGTAAAAGACTTTTATACCCTTTTTTAATGGCAATCAACGACAGTTAACGAAAATTACAGCTTTTGACAGAGGTTTACTGTAGAATCTGAAAAAGCAAAAGTAAATAAGAAAGAACCCTTTCACTTCACGGGCCCTTTGCAAAATCGATCAAGCTTTCTCCCTTTTCTTCTTCTTCACAGCCGAATTTGAAGCTCAGAATCCATGGCAGTTCAGGCGAGACCCCAAACAGTGAAGGTAATTTTTTATTTTTCGAAGACCCCGTCCTATACAATCGCACGGGACCCTAAATTTAGGCCGCAGGGGACCCGTGCTTGCTCAGGCAGGGTCCCGTGTCTTGAATCTCAGGGATCCGGATGAAAGCGCCTCCCCAATTAACCCGCGCTTTGTCTCGCTGGGACCCGTGCTGACTAGCGCGGGAGACCTTGCTATGCCGCGCTGGGGACCCGTGCGTGCCAGCGCGGGGACCCTGCGACATAGCACAGGGCCCGTGCTTGCTAACGCGGGGACCCGTGCTCATGTGCGCTGGAGGTTAAGTGCGTGCCAGCGCTGGGGACCCGTGCGTGCCAGCGCGGGGACCCTGTGACATAGCACGGGGCCCGTGCTTGCTAGCGCGGGGACCCGTGCTCATGTGCGCTGGAGGTCCTAGCTATGTCGCGCTGGGGACCCGTGCGTGCCAGCGCGGGGACCCTGCGACATAGCACGGGGCCCGTGCTTGCTAGCGCGGGGACCCGTGCTCATGTGCGCCGCGCTGGGGCCCAGCGCGGCATAGATAGGACCTCCAGCGCACATGAGCACGGGTCCCCGCGCTAACAAGCACGGGCCCCGTGCTATGTCGCAGGGTCCCCGCGCTGGCACGCACGGGTCCCCAGCGCGACATAGCAAGGTCTCCGCGCAGCATGGCAGGGGACCGTGCGCGGCGGCCTATCTCACCCTAAGCAATTTTCCCGCAGCATTTGTAATTAATTTTTTATTGATTTGTAGGTTCAATTGAAGAAGCAAATTGCCGGAGGCGACAATGAGAAAGATTACCGGTTACATATCACGTCACGATACTGCGAAGTGAGCGAGGAGATCGTTGGTTGGCTAAACGAGGATGAGCTGGCAGTTTTTACGGAAGGGAGTCCGTTCGGCAGGCTCGTCAACGCTGCCGCCAATTTCAATTTGTCGGCGCAGCTGTTGTGGTATCTCATCAAGCGCCAGACGCAACTTCACAATCGTGACGAGCTTTGGATGATCATCGGGAAGAAACCGCTCCGTTTTTCAAAAACGGAGTATTGCTTAATCACGGGGCTGAAGTTCGCAGCCGAACCGGCGGTGAACCAAACGGATGAATTCGTCCGTCGTCATTTCCCGAGGAAAACGGCGCTAACGCTTAAATTGTCGCACGTTAAGCAGCGGTTGGAGGAGTTGGCTGCGAACTCCACGGTGCGCGTTAATGACGAGAAGTTGAAGTTGGCCAACCTGTACTTTGCGGGGTACGTCTTGCTGCCCCGACCTTCCAAGAAGGATACCACTTCCGTCTTGGATCGTTTACTTAGTCGAAGACTCAGAGGCCTTCGAGCGTTATCCTTGGGGGACCGTGGCTTTCAAAGCGGCACTACGGTCGCTGAAACAAGATTTTGACGCTAATAAGGAAAGTAAGCTGATCAGTGGATTCGTACATCCACTTCAGGTTATGGTTTTATATTTGAATGACTTTGTGAGTTTAGGGTTTCGTCTGTTTGCTAATATCCATTTCTTTGTCTTCAGATATTAGCATATGAGTGCATACCGGCCATCGCTGATAAATATGCTGAACGTAGAGAGTGGGCGAGGCCGCGTATATGCCGGTGGGTCACGAGGAATTGGCCCCGGAAGGGATGTCCGAAGTTGGTGGATGTTGCCGAGACTGTGCGCGGGTCCGATGTACGAGGTCTACTAGTGCCGATTGGAGAAGAGACGCGGGCCGATTATTTTGCTACAGCGACTTCGAGGTCGCCGCGCCACACGACGACGTGTACGATAGGGTGGCGAGCCTACTGATGGACGGGGTGGAAGTTAGGTGCAGTCGTCGTGCGGCTGTAGGACATCTTGGCCGACGGGCGGCAAACGAACCCAATTACGAAGCAGAGTCCGTCCCTCAGCTCTCTATCAGATCACGGCAAGACGAAGAGAGGGGCATGGGCTCTGACTACGAGCCGCCGTCCATGCATGGAGGCAACTTCCATACGCCGCCGAGGTCGCCGCCAATGCCAGGGCCATCGCACGGGTATGGGCCATCGCACGGGTATGGGCCATCGTCGGACCAGTATGACGAATTTGCACGCCACGTGGACCGGCGATTCGATGAATTTGGCAATCGGCTCGACACGTTTAGCAGCGGCTTCGACGCACTTAGCGGTCGGTTCGAGCATCTCGAGAACGAGTTTTCGCAATTCCGAGACGGCTTTGCGCAATTCCGAGACGATTACGATCGACGCTCCGACTTCTATGAGGAGCGGTTCAACTCGATGCAAGGTCTGGGCGAAAGCATCGGCGGCGTTGCGGATCAGTTGCAAGAGCTTCGGGGTGATTGGAAGAATTTATTCGGTCCACGTACACATACCGACGCGCCTCGTTGCGGTAACTATCTTTACCCCTAATTCAAATTTAATACACGCCGTAACTTACAATTTAATATGTATCGTAGACGACGAGGCGACTTCGACTGGGTGGACGCAATTTGCGGGGCAGGATCCACCCAGTTCGAGCGGATGGGGATGGCCGGCAAATGAGTATCCATGGGCGCAATTTGCGAGGCGGGATCCATCGCAGCAATTGGACGATGAATACGGCGCGCAGTGCGAGACATTTTATGAGGTCGACCCATCTACTTGGAGGGGCCTCGACTGGGATCAGTCGATGCTGCAATATTCGGCATTTGCGGATCAGTCGACGGTTGCGGATCAGTCGACGGTGGCTGATCAGTCGACGGTTGCGGATCAGTCGACGGTGGCTGATAGGGGTAAAGGTGTGGCCGACGTGACCCCGGAAGGGCGGCAGAAGAATCCGTCCAAGTGGCTGCAGTCGCCGTTCACTGAGCTTCCGTCGACCGGTCAGATGAAAGCGAGTCTATCGGCCGTAGAAGTCCATATTTCTAAGAAGATCCTCGTGTGGGGGGCCATAGAGAGCGAAATACGGGCCTTGACTGACGACGAGTACAAGGAGTGCTCGGTCGACAGGCATAGACGTGGATGGTTTGAGGATCTATACACGCCAACGAAGTGGCTCGATGACATGGTATGCGACTTGAACTATTAATTTTGCAATGAACTATAATTGTAAAGCCCAAGTTGTTTTGGTTTTTCAGCATATGAATGAAGCAATGAGAGGGTTCCTGGACATGCAGCAGACCCATTCATTTGCGTCGAAGAATGTTGCGTACATGTCTTACGCATTCAAGACATGTATCGAACTCGACGGCTTCGACAACGGAAAAGTCATAAATGGGATGCTTTCGTTATGGTCCCATTACGCGAGAGGACTTCAGGATGGATGGCCGTCGATCTCATGGATGAACGCGGATTGCATCGTCTTCCCCGTGCAAACGATAGCACATTGGGTGCTATGCGTCGCTGATTGGAGGCAGAAGACGATGACGATATACGACTCCGACGAGTCTTGCGACAAGGACATGCGCAACCTTAACAAAGCATTGCTGCCACTTCAATTAATGATTCCGGCGATATTGGTCTTCATGGGATGTATCAAGACACGGTTTAAGAAATGGAAAGTTGAGCGTCATCCGAGGTTCGCCAAACAGCAAGGAATGTAAGTTTCATTCATTATTATTTCATTAAATTTTACGATGATTTCTGTATAAGTGTGTAACGTTTCAGGGGAGAATGCGGCGTACATGTGTTGCGAGCGGCAATGAGCCTCATGTTTCGAGGTGACGACGTCTCCAATCTGACACAGAAGGATATTGTAGATTTTAGGAAATTTCTTACAATTTGTATTTTCCGTAAGGACTGGGGTTCTTGGTTTGGTCCAAAATAGTTGAATGTAATTTTTATTTTATTCAAGTGGCCTGTATGGTTTATTTAAATAATTTTTATGAAAACCCTCGCACGTTGTTGCTATGTAAATTTGTGTAAATTCATCTGAATAAGCATTAATGATGACATGACAAGCAATTATAAATATTTTATTTCTAATCACATCAAATCGACTGTTATGACACTGACAATATAACGAAAAAAGTAACAGAGACCACTAATTGACGAATGATTGTTGACTAGTCAACTCACATAAGCATGGGACCCTTGCGTTTGAGCACGGGTCCCTTGCTTTTAAACTAGGGTCCCCTGCAGTAGTCATCGAGCAAGGGTCCCGCGCATCATCTAGCGCGGGTCCACTGCACATGGGCCCGGACCACATCACATAAGTTTGGGGACCATGCACAATTTTAATATTTTATCATTAGTATTTAATTTCTTTTTTCGTATGAAGGTTACACTGACAAGGCATTGATTACACTGACATGCGCAGAAAAAGTGAGTACGTCAGTACAGACAATAATAATTTACCAATGATTGTTGACTAGTCAATAAAAATGCGCACGGGTCCGGTCTGCTGCGCATGGTCCCAAACTTATGCGCACGGTCCCAAGCAATTAAGCATGGGTCCGCGCACATAAGCACGGGTCCCGTGCGTGAGTTCACCATCTTGCGCCGTAGCAATGAGCAAAACTCCTTTATATTTTCCCTTCAAAAAAGTTGCATCGATAGATACGACTTTCCTCATGTATGCAAATCCCCTAACGCATGCGCCGTATGCTAAGAACATATATTTGAACCTCCTTTCTTCGTCCATCTCCCAATCCGTGATGCTGTCAACGTTTGCTTGCCTCAACGCATCCAAGTAGGCCGGGAGTAAACCGTAACAATCGTCCCTGTTACCAACTAATTCGTCCGACGCTAGTTGCTTCCCTTTCCAAGCCTTGTAGTACGAGACATCTACTCCCTTGTTCTGCATCATCGACATGATTGTCTTGGGTGGTGGAATGTCTTTAGGACCGGTGAAATGTTTCAGCAGAACTTGTGAGACAACTGACGAACTTCCTTGCCGATGTCTACGGCGACGATGAGAAACCCGCAGGTGTGCTTGCCGCAGTAAGTTCTGATTGAGAAAAAAGGGGAGTCCTTGTTCTGTGCAGCTCGTACTCGCCATGTGCATCCTTTGGTTGCGCATTTCGCTACGTACATGGTTTTATTTGACCGGACCAATTTGAACTCGAAACACGCATCAAGGGCGACTTTAGTAATCACGTCCTTGACTTCCTTCTTGTCCCGAAATTCCTGACCAACAAACAGGCTTGAACCATCCCCGAATCCATACGTGCCGTCGTCAGCATGTGGAGAGTTATGCTCCGCCATTGTGACATCGTCATTATCACTTTCCGAAGCATACTGTTCCTCGGGTTGTTCGAACGTATCATCTTCATTCTCATTTTGATTCTCCCACGGTCCGGTTTGATCTTCTTGAAAACCCTCGTATTCAGAACAGTGGTAGTTAGATGTGTCGCCCATGTAACCTTCCACGGGATGAATTTCCTCATTTGCGTCGCACTGCTCTATTAGACCCACATTGAAATTCGATTCATCATTAAGATGAGCTTGTGGTGGTGTGACACTGACAAAGGATGCAGCCTCAACATGGAGCATGGGTCTAGACTGTGGACCACCAAAACCAAGGTATGCACGTATACCGTAGTCATTCTCGATGTAGATGGGTCGTGGGAAATCGTAAACTACGCTAGGCATGTAGCTTAACGTGAGTTTAGAATTCTCGCTGCATAGCGACAAAACCTTCACAATTTCATCCTTCACGTCATCTAACGTGCATGTTTCCTCATCGACCAAGATTGATTGCCATCTATGAGTAGGAAGAGGACACCACTTCGAGGTATTGTCCTCGCCAATTATCCACTGACCCTCGACTTGGAACACAATGTTAGTGATCGTCATGATTACCCCCTGCAATAGAAGTAAAATTTATCAGAACCGTAGTTTGCAAAACCCTAGTTTGCGAAACCCTAGTTTGCAAAAACAATAGTTTGCAAAAACGCGAAAACAATAGTTTGCAGAAACCATAGTTGTGTTTGCTAACGTGATTTCTAGGCATAATTAAAGCCCTAACAGCTTCCAAACCCCTAACAGCTTTCGAAAACCCTAACAGCTATCGAAAACCCTAACATATAAGCACGGACCCCTGCATGGGACCCAAGCTCTAGAGCGCGAGACCACGACTTAGTGCGCGGGACCCATGCCTTAGGACGGCCCATGCACTGATGCGCGGGACCCCTGCTCCAGTGCGCGCGCCCCCTGCACTGATGCACGGAACCCAGGCACCAGCGAGCGGGGACCCTGAACTGATGCCCGGGTCCCGTGCTCTAGCGCGCGCGGACCCGTGCTCCATTGCGCGCGCGCACTGCATGCGGGACCCCAGCGCCAGCGCCTGGGGCCCGTGAACTGATGCCCGGGTCCCGTGCTCTAGCGCGCGCGGACCCGTGCTCCATTGCGCGCGCGCACTGCACTGATGTGCGGGACCCCAGCGCCAGCGCCTGGGGCCCGTGAACTGATGCCTGGGTCCCGTGCTCTAGCGCGCGCGGACCCGTGCTCCAGTGCGCGTGGCCCCTGCCCCAGCGTGCGGGGACCGTGTAAACATGCGCGGGTCCCCAGATCTAATGCATGGGGCCCTTGTGGATATATGTGCGGGTTCCATGAAGCATGACCACGAGTTTCGTCTTTCCGACTAGAAATTCAAAATTCTCGTGGCCAAACATCACGTAAATGACAAAATCACGTAATTTGGAGAGTAAAAATTCGTAATTCAAAAAGAAAAAACTTACTGTAAAGAGTTAGAGCTGGGTTTTTCCTTCCAGACTTGTTTCGCAGACTTCGAGTTCGACTTAGTGACGAAAATGAGGCTGTGTTTTTCTTTAGAAACGATGAAGAAGAAAGGATGGATCGATCTGGGTTGGTATAGTAATTATTACGCATTTACACCCATTTAAATGGAGTTTCGTTCCTTTTATATATATACAGATTATGTATGTATATTTATTTTTCTTTTTCTTTTATTTCTAGTTAATTAACGAGGGTTTAAAGAAGATGGTTAACAGTTAATTAAAATGAAGGCCATTGACAAAAAAAAAACGTCAACAAGGCTATTTTTTTAATATTGACTGAGTCAAGGGCCATTTTTTTAAAAGACCCAAAATTGCATAAGTAATAAATATAGGAGGAAAAGCGGAAATTTCTGATTTTTCGTAACGACTGAGCTCGCCGGCGGCGTCGACGTTGATTTCGTCATATGATTGGGCTTTAACTTAACGCCGGCAGAAGAATTTAGCGCCGGGATAGCTTATCTTCTTTGGCTTGGAGCTATTCAGCATTTTTCTTGGCGATCCACTAACTATGCCGCCCAAACCGCCGCCTCCGTCCAGCTCTTCGCACCACCGCAACAAAGGCGTCGCAGACCCGAATCCTAGACCAGAGAAATCCACGGCTAAACCATCGGCCGGCGCGACTTCTTCTAACCCCAACCCTAATTTCGCATCTCAATCGCATCCACGCCCGTTTTACCCATCGAATGATCTTCCTCCTCCACCGTCGTATGGTTTCCACATGCTTGAGCGCCGGACAATCACCCTCATCGATGGATCGGTGCGATCCTACTTTGCATTGCCGCCTGATTACGAGAAGTTTGCATCTTTACAGCGGCCACAGTTCCCCCATTTCCAACCCATGAGGCCTGATTTCGTCGTTGGCCAAGAATTTGTTGTCCAGAATGCGGAATCCTTGAAAAGGAAGTTTGGGGAATTCGATAGGGATGGTGATGGTTATGGAAGGCAGAGACAACAGCTTTTGCAGTATGGAGGTGCTAGTGTTCCTGGGACGAGTGAAAGGCGTGATATTGAATCGAGGGCTTCCAAGAATTTGAGGGTGAGCGACCGTGTAAGGCAAGTCGAGGTGGATGGGGAGAAGTTAAAGAAGGCGTTCTTGCATTTTGTGAATTTGATATTTGAGAGTGGGAGTAGGAAGAAGAAGTATTTGGCGGATGGGAGACAAGGGCCCGTCTCATGCCTCGCATGTAGTGGCAGGTTGGATAATGCGTTTGTCAATTTTATTGGATATGGTATTTATTGGTTGTTTGCTTCATTTTATGTGGCGTCGGTGATTAATGCAGTGAGTTGGTTAAGTGTGTTTATGCTGCTTCCTGTTTCTGTGGTTTCTTTCTACTCCGATATTGTTCTTGATTGGGTATAGGAGTGACATTGCCTTATTGTTTATGGCAAAGACTTTGTGCTGTGCCTGTGCCTATTTGAGTTCTTATGCTGGTTTAGATTTGACTCTTAACTAATTAGATGTGGACTTTTAGATTATGCCGGTATGGGGAAGTTACATTTTTTTGCGGATGTTAATATAATTGTTTTTATTCAGGAATTAATTTTGAACGTAGATGTGGTGTTTGTTCGTAACTTGCTTATTTCCATACTCCTTATGTGGCATCATTACCGCTGGTTTGTTTGATGTTTTCTCGTATGACGTGGAGAAGTGTAGATCCGTACCTTTTGGTGATGCACAACTCTAATGCGTCAAAATTATTGAGATTTTGTAGTTAGGCATTTTGCTAACACACCGTTGTCTTATTACTGTTTTCTTTAGTCTCCTTTCTGAGGTCTGCATCAATGATTGATATTTGTTATATCAGGCAGCTTTGCCTTCTTCAGATTAGATTACTTACAAGTGGTGGTGGACGTTATATAAAAAGACAAATGTTTATATGTAGCAAATTATTGTCCCAGGATTAGGATATGTTAGTATTTTTTTGAACCCGTGCCTCGAATCTTGGGCCAGGTGTGTTAACCTGCAGCTCGAATTTTGGGCCAGAGTAATGTAGGACAGAAATGCCATTGCTTAGCATAATTTTGGAGATTCGGCATAATTACTAGGTTATCAATAAAATGTAGAGTTTGTTACTATGGGTTTTAAGGGAATTGCTTTGACAGCAGGTTCGTATAGCCTTGTTCGAGTATAAATCAAGGCTTGCCTTTTTTAAGAATCGTTGTGGCCTTTGGTTGAGAAGACGCAGCTCCGTTTTCTTGAAATGTTTATTGGTATAGAAGGTACCAACAGGAAACCTTCTTTTCATTGGTTGCCAATGAGATTTTTGTAATTTTAGAAAACCTTCCTGTTAATGATATATTCATTCCTCCCTGAAGATTGTAACACGGACACCAGTGCGCTGTTTTTGAATCTAACTGATTCTTTATATTCTTGTTGTTGTGTCTTGTAAAATTTCCTTTTGGTCATTAGCTTGTATTATGTTGTTTTTGGCGCACTTAGGTAGTTATTTGCTGTTCGCTTTACTTCACAATGATCAGAAGACAGCAGATCCAAATTGCAGGGTTGATCTATATTTCTTGAAGCTTCTTGATACCTTACCATTTATTTTCTGTGCTGGACATCAAGTTATGCGTACAATTTGTTTCGGTGGTTCTTATTCTGCTTCATTGCTGATGTTAAAGGAAGATCTGTTACAAGTATGTTTGGCTGCCGAGATCTGTTTCTCACTAGCTTTACTTGACCACATTCGTTATTTATGTTTATTATAATATATCTCCTGCCTATGCTCTCTGTAGATATGAGGTTCTTCGAAAATTTCAGGTGCTAATGATCTAAGCTGTTTTTTTTAATGTAGCTACTCTGCATTTTAACACTAGAGATCTGCCTTTGATGCTATAGTATATCACATCTCTGCCTCATCTGAAGATTTGATTTCTTGGCAGCATAGACACTTTGCTACATTCTTTTCTATTGATAATTCAGACCACTGTGTGTGGTTTTTCATTTCTTATCTGAGCAGAACCATAATATGACACAGTGAACCAAATTACAAAAAGAAAAATATAGTTTTCCAAGAAGACCAAGTTCTTGAATTTGGTCATCGGTGGAAGTATAAACGTTAAAGGTATGTGGAAGAATTTATGCTACGTGTATGTGTGGATGAATCGTTGAATGGAAATATCCAAAACCTTTACTTAATCTATTACCTGCCATAGTGAGTCTTCTTGGATCTTGATTGATTTGAGTTCATCTCGGATTCATAAACTCTCTGGAAATCATATCTTATTTTTTACCGTTTGATTGTTGTATCCAACTACTAAGAATGCTGAAATCGCAGCATATTATCTTCTTATTGTCTAGCACTGTCCCAGTTCTCTCAAAGTACTACGCGGTTTGATATAAACATACAGGTCGTTAAAAACTTTTCCTGATACCCACACTGCCATTATGCACTCATACCACTCAGAAGGTGCAGAATCATTGGTGGACCACCTTGCCTTTCATAAGGCTTTGTGCATTCTCATGGGCTGGAATTATTCATTGGAACCCGACAATTCAAAAGCTTACCAAAAGCTTTCTGCTGATGAAGTAGAAGCGAATCAAAATGATCTGATCATGTGGCCACCTGCTGTGTTAGTTCATAATACTGGCAAAGGAAAAGGTAAAGAAGGACGTATGGAAGGTTTAGGGAACAGAGTCATGGATAGTGTTCTTAGAGGTATTAGAAACCTCTGCTCCTTTATAGCTTCACTCTTAAGCATGAATGCTGCTTTTCATTATTACATCATTCGTAAGTTGTTTGTGCTTTATTAGTCTTTGTGCTTTATTAGTCTTACATGTCTTGTGCCAGTCAGTTTTGAGATAGAGGTCTGCAATTTGCCGTTAAATTTCAATTTTCTGAAGAATAACCCAATAAAATCCAATATATTGACTTCTGTGTTTGAAGGCAGTAGTTATGCGTATCTGAATGTTCTGTTCTCCTGCTGCCAAAAAGGTGTCATAGGAGACTGATTTGCATCACTGGTGTCTTATGTTGGGACACGATTTAGTTTGAGATAAGTCATAGAATCAATTAATCGGATCTCATGCTCCGTGTATTTCGAAGTTGGTGTTTGCTTCTTGTAGCCTGAAGTGCTTATGACTTCCTGCTATTGCTATCATCCTAAGCAATATGAAACGTTCGTTTCATTTCTTTGACTATAGTATTATAAACAGAGTTCTAGTGATTAATATCAAGCTCTGCTAGCTTAGTCGTTCTATTCGATAATTGTCATGGGCTGCAGGACAGAGCTGTACCAAACTGATATTGGGGGGCAAGCCCTCTTTTCTACAACTTATATAATGAGTAACTGATAGGGTTGTAACCAATTTGTCTAATTGTCAAGCAGTTACTGTCCAGTATCTTTTTCTTTCTTAAAGTGGGTTATCATGGTGTTATTCCAAATAACAAAAGAAAGAGAACACACTTTTGTATTTTCAATGGGACTTCTGACGTGTGAGCTGTTTCAGAACTATCGAATCTGCTTTCCTATTGGAATTTATTTAATGTTCTTGATTTATTGTGGTAATGAATCCTTAGTTGCCCCAGCCTCTGACCTCTCTTTGATCTGATATAATTTTAAACTGCAGAAAATAGGTCATATCACTGGTAATATATTATATCTGCGGTGTCTCTTCTGATAATGTTCCACGCACTTTTACCTCGTTCTGCTCACGGGCTGTATAAGCAATCTTCGTTGCTGAGAATTCTTCTCACGCCTACTTTTTATTTGTAAATTTGGATCGATCTTGGGTTCAGAACTGGGAAATGCACATCCTTATATTCGAAAGAAGGCCACTTAGGCATTCACATAGTGAGGTTCTCAGGCGACAGGTCTGGCCTTAGGGACGCTCTGAGGTTATCAGAGCACTTCAATAGAGGAAAGGCCGGGCGAAAAGAGTGGGCCCGCGTGCAATCCTCGCCTTCTTACGGTAAGGACGATGAAAACAACCCTAAACTCATGGAATTGGACCCGAGAACTGGAGAGAAGAGGAGGGTATATTACGGTCATTTAGCGACTGCTTGTGATTTGGACAAGCTGATGATTGAGATCAAGAAGAAGGTCTCCATCGTCAGTTTAAGAGAGTACATGCAGATATATTCTGCTTCTGTCTGAGAAACAGTTGTGCTGTCTAGAAGAAGAATTACCTGAACTTCGCTTTTGTCGAAGTTTGCATTGCATTGCATTCATATTTACACGGAAGAATGTTAGAAATCTGCTCTGTTTTGTTTCCTTCAGTAAATTAAAGCGAGGTAATGCGCTTCAATCATTTATTTCAAATGTGAAGAAAATTGTGTGTTGTGCTGCTATGAGCTTCAGGCTTTTGTGTAATGCAGTGCTCATTTTTGTTCAAAAGTATGTAATAAGGCACATAAAAATCCAATATCTGTTATTACGGTACAGAAAACTCAGCGAAGACCCGAAAATACGGCGAAGAAATGATACAGACAAATCCAGCTAGTTTACAACAAAAATGAATGATAGTAATAGTAAACAACATAGTACTTATGTCACTTAACGAAAAGGCTCAGGCGACGCTGAGAACCGATGCTATAAGAGCTGAAAATAGAAAAAACAGATACGGCCCACAAATCGTTAGTTGCGCCCGACGAGGGACTATTCTCGGGAGAAGGCACAGCTTTCGACCCGCTGCCTATATATATCGATTACTCAGATATCATATATTAATACACTAAAAAAAAAAGAAAGAAATAATAATGCAAACGCCTTACCTGCGTTGTTATTCGGCGTATTCGGCGTTAAACTAGGCGACCCAGTTGGAGAAGCCACTGCAAAAAAGCAAGAAAAATAATCATTATTATAACTTATTACCACATTACATATATGCTAAGCTGATATCTTGTTAGTTATTACCATCGCATTTGCTGGCGGGCGGTGTTTGGACATTGCAAGCTTTAGGCAAAGCCATGGCCTGAGTCTGGTTAATGTTCAAGCCCAAGTTCGAACCACCCCCATTGATCACTTGGCACAGGCATTGGGGCTGAGAGTTGACCACCGAGCCCAATTGGGTGCAGCAAGTTGTCGAAGGGCTCGATGAATTTCCCGAGATGTAATTCAAGCATGGCGAAAGGCTTATGAGTACGCTCGTGCAATCTGTGGTCGACTGAGCGTCTGCAATGGCGGCCCAATAAAAGATGGCGAAGCCGAGGATTATTAGTATAGGTGTTGCGTTCTTCGGGGAAGACATTTTTTTTGCGTGTAGTAGTAGTGGTGGTGGTAATAAGGGGAAGCTTTTCTTTTTTCTTTTCAGTTCTTGCGTTTTGATGGAGAGATTGAGCTGTGTTTTAGGGTTTTATATACAGAGCGTTGATGGAAGAAGGATCGGATGTTTTTGACTATATTTTTTTTTTTAGTTCGTTATTGTTTGGTCTACCGACTTTCTCCTACTTTTTGGATTTACTTTTGACCGACCATATATATATTTTTTTTGAAGTTATGGGATGGGTTTATGTTTGATGATTGATGTAATAAAGGTGGTGGAAAAAGGCTTATGTGTGTGTTTTGTTGATGTGATTAAATCATGTAGCTAACCAACTCTTCACTTAACCAATGAAATAATCATATGATTTGCACTAAGGTTGACTTTCACATAAGATGTGTAGAAGGAAGATGTAGGAAGAAATGAAATGATATATTGATGTACAATTTACGTGCCACGTGCCCCCTCTTTCTCTAACCTATATCGTTTATTTTTTCCTTATTAAAAGCTATACATAAACCTCAACTTCGGTTTGAATTTCGGTCGAAATGAAATCTAAAAATCACAACATTCCGACAAGAATAATCATAGTGATTTCGTCTAATTAAGTTCAAGATGATCGAATTTAACTCCAACTAGTGGACTTCCATTGTACTAAAAAAATCTAGGTTTTATATACATGTAACACTTTTTCTATTTAAAAGCAAGAAAGACATTTATTTGCCGATCTACAATTACCATAATCAGGGGCGGATCTACGTTGTGGCCCGGGGGGGCCACGGCCCCCGCGAAAATTTTCGAAAACACTAGTATTGTATATATATTATATTGCTTTTATGTATAACTAAAGTGAATACAGGGGTTATGCATCGAAAGTTGGTTAGCTCTGGTTCGTCCCACTTTTGTTAAGTACATTGGAGTGCGTGTTGGCAAGTCCATGGTTCGATTCTAGCTTTATCCTTTATAATTTGTTTGTTTTAACTTTTTATTTTTAGTTCTATATTGATTGAGCGTCCAGACTTTCCATGTTTCTTTATCTTTATTATATTTTTTTTTTTTATCAATTCTATATTTTGTTATTTTAGTCCTTATTTTAATTGATATATCATAAAATGTTCCATTCACATATATTATTTAGTTAAACAGATAATTTAATTCTCTTTTGATATTTTCTAATTCTTTTCATAATTCTTAAATTGGGCTACTAGATCAATTTTATCTATTTACATTTTTTTCTACATTTACAATTTTCTAATTATTTATCCATATCATTTACCGGTAAAAATAAAAATCGATATATATATATATAATAAATAATAATTGTTACAAATCTTCAAATATATACACAAATTACATTCATAAACAAAAAAATGTCTATATTACTGTAGCCATCTTAAATTTAATAATTTGGCCGACATTTTGATAATTTTAAATGGTTAAACATTCGGTATAATAATTTAAATATATATTTACATAATATTTTTTCGGTTATATCTTCTACTATGTAATCCCCAACTTTATTATATACTGGCCCCCCCAAACTAAAATTTCTAGATCCGCCCCTGACCATAATCCCAATCCAACTAACAAGAAATTATATAAAAATTGTAGAGAAAGGACAGCATACTTTCATACCACAAGCAGATTTCTTAATGATTCAAAGACTTCATCAAGGCCACAAAAAACAACTGTAAGATCACCTAAAAAAACTAATTTACTTCCATAGTTAGTTAAGGTAGTTGAGCCCTAACACACCCAACCCCATCCCTCCATTCCCATTATGCAATACTATCCCAATATAAATTTCACAAATCACTCTCTCTTCACATAACCAATTCAACAACATATCATTTTTACCATTAACCCTAAGCCCTAAAAACCCTAAAATGAAAAAGCCCGCCGTCGATTCACGCCTATTTCTATTAGCCTTCGTCGTTTCATCAGCATTCATAACAATTCCCGCATGTGCCCAAAACGCAAGCTCATTGTGCACAAAATCTATGATGCAAAGCTTTAGTCCATGCACGAGTTTTCTCACACAAGGCGGCGGTGGTGGCTCGCCTACCTCAGATTGCTGCCAATCGTTAAGACAGCTAATGGGCAGCGGTCAGAATTGTCTTTGCCTTATTATTACGGGCGGTATGAATTTCCAAGTGCCCGTCAATCGAACCCTAGCCATGTCTCTTCCTCGGGCGTGTAAGATGGAAGGCGTCCCAGTCGAGTGTAAAGGTAATAAATTAGAAAAGTTATATTCTTGGCAACTGCGTTCGTTGATTGATTTTCTTGGATTTTTTTTAATGATTTCAATTCTTCATTTTCGATTTTCCCAGCTGCTGCTAGCCCAGTTCCCCCTCCAGGTAACGACTTTTTCCTAACGAAAAAAGGCGCAATTTTTATTTTCTTTTGTGTATCGATCGTTGTATTCTGCTGTATGTCTTCAGACCCTAGGAATAAATTTGAAGACAGCCCAAGTGCATCTCCTCTCAGTCCTCCTGGTATGTATTAATTTATATCGTCGAGTAAAGAATGTAAAGATTAGATTTTTAGGTCAATCGAAAGGGTCTTAAAACTGATATAATACGACCGTTAATTCAATATTTCAGATCCAGGGAATCAATCTCAAGACAGCCCAAGTGCCCCTCCTCTTAGTCCTCCAGGTATATGTACTAAATATATATAGTTGGAAAAAAAAGCTTGTAAAGATTCGATTTTTTCGTCGATTGAAAAAAGGGTCTTAATAAAATTGCAATATTCAGATGTAGGGAGTCCCTTCGGTAACACCCCGAGCACATCCTTTAGTCCTCCAGGTATTTGCATATATTGAATTTTATCGAGGAAAAAGATTGTAAAGATTCGATTGTTTTTATCAATTGAAAAGGGTGTTCTAAAATTATTTGCAGCAGCTCCATTTAATCAGCAGCCCTTTACACCGCCATCTTTTACACCGCCCAGAGGTGGCGGCGGCGGCGGCGGAGGTGGTGGAGGCAGTGGTGGTGGCGTCGGCGGTGGAGGCTTAGGCGGCGGCGATGTAATTCCGACCATGACGCCGCCCGGGATGAAACCAACTCTGTCACCTTCGAATGGACAGCCATTGAAGATCAGTCATTTGCTGTCTTCTGTAGTTCTTGCTTGTGTTGTTTTCTTCATGTTCTTGTGATGAATGCGGACCTCTTTTTGCACGGTGATTCATTTTTTATAGACATTATTAAAATTAATAAATGAAGGGCCTTGGAATTTGGATTAATTTCTTTGTATTTATGTATGTATGTATTTTTGTCAAAATCAGTAGATTTCTTGAAGTTAGTGATATATATACAAGCACTCCAAGTTGGAGGGTATTATCGTAATAGTACAGTCGAAGTTTTTTTTTTTTTTTTTTTCCCGGAAACGATAGCTTGCATTAATAAACAAAGATACAGGGGCTAAATAGCCCAAAGGGTCTCTCCGGTAATACAGAATCCGGTAGAGAAACAAAGGCTCACAAGGAGCAATGCAACACGAAAACAAAAACAAGCCGACAGAAAACGAAATAAACCTCGAACTTGGACCAAAAATCTATAGAACATACGACAGAAAAGGTTATTAATCCGAATCTACGGTACTCTACATTATTTTTGTCCAACGACTCGAGGTTATCGTCTTCATCGGAAGAGGCTCCACAAGGGAGAAAAGGCTCCACAACGGGAGAAAAAGCTCCCGACCTAATGGCCGGGAGAAACGAGCTCCCCACGGGAGACTCGCGGGTGGACGATAGTGAGGTGTGGCACGGCGGTCAGCGGTCGGTGGTCGGCGGTCGGCAGTCGGCGGTCGGCGGTCGGCGGTCGGCGGTCAGCGAGTTGGCGGCGAGGTGGTGAGATGGTGGAGTGGCGGTGGATGCCGGCCTCAGCTTCAGCGAGCCGCCGGCAAGACGGGGCGGGCGACGACTCTCAGCAGCGGCAGATGGTGGGGCGATGGCGGCAGTAGAGGAGGGGGCCGGCATGATGGTGGCACGGTGGCGGCGTGGTGGTGGCACGGTGGCGGCTTGGTGGTGGCAGCGGCAGACTGGACGAATTTTTTTTTTTTTTTTTTTTTTTAAAAAACAAAGAAAACAAAAGAGAAAAGCTCCCCCTACCTCCATGTTTCCCCTACCTCCATTAATGGAGGAGGGGAGGAAGGGGAGGAGGGGGAGGAGAGGTGGCGGCTGAGATTGTTTTTAGGGTTTGGGTTATAGAGAGAGGGGGGAGAAAAGCACTCCATTAATAGTACAGTCGAAGTTCGAGCGAATGAAAAGCACTCAAAACAATTCCCGCCAATTTCAGTGTCACAGAAACAGAAAAAGTAACAGCTATGAAGAGTAGCACGACCCGTCACGTCATCGCCGCCTTCCTCTTCGTCGTCGTCGGAGAACTCTCCTCCGCCGAGGAGATGAATCTCGCGCCTCCTCGTCCACCGAGCCCTTGTTCAGACGTGCTCCTATCGTTCTCGGCGTGCCTGCCGTTCGTCAGCGCTCCTCCCAACAACCTCACCGACGCTCCATCTCCACAGTGCTGCGACGGCGTCTCGTCCTCGTTCCTCGGCGGATCCGCCGTGTGCCTATGCTACCTCGTGCTGAGACCGAACGTGCTAGGGTTTCCGATTGATTCAGCTAGGGTCGTTTCTCTCACGTCAGTCTGCCCTGCAGCGACCGATCAGATCGTCGCTGCTAATTTCACGATCCAAAGCCTCTGCTCAGGTAAATTGATTGTGGAATTCTGCAATTCGATTCTTCAATTTTCGCTGTCGGCGTTCCAATTTGGGGATTTATTTCAAACATCGATTCAACGTTGATTTACCTAATCAGGTGAAGTTGTGTTGCCTCCTCTTGAGAGTATAACAGGCCACAGAAACTCAAACCCTATCGAAACAAGTAAGAAAGAGCTTTCGTAAAACCTCACTTCCATCTTCATTTACTACACACAGAGCCTTAATAGCCATTCGATTTCTTGCAGACAACGATAGCCCTCCATCGCCGTTCCTGGACTCTGCTCAAGAACGCGAAGAAGGTGTCCAATTAGCACCTGAACCGACGGCTGACATATCTTCCCCACAGCCTGAAGCACACACTTGGGCTCTTTCACCGCCACCGTCTAACTCATCTTCTGCTGCAAAAGTAGTAAGGATTCATAACTTGAGTTGGGCTATGGTTAGTTTGTTCCTATCATTGCATAGTTCGTTCGTTGCCTGTGTATAGATTGGTAGTGCGTAGTGGATTTGACAGTGCTAAGAGTCTGGCTTTGATCGTTGTTTTTCGAATAAGATGAAATGTTAATGCTCATACTTGACAATTGTCCTCAAGAAGTCAAAAGAAAGATTCTTTAGGTTTATATGTTGTTTGTTGCCTAATATTCGTTTCTTGTCCAGAGATTTTGATTCTTGAATTGTTTTGAATTGCAAGCGGGATGACACAAGGGAACTTGTTTTGGATATATGTATAGCATATATCTTAACTTTTTTTTGTTACTTTTAATTTTTGAACTATGATTACAAGTTTCCTCCTACAATCGACATATGTTCTTGACCGGCCTCAGGCTTCTGTCTTGATCAAGCTGCAATCATCAAAAGAAGAGATCTTAAAACATTTGAGAAGTCTTTATAAATCAAATTATTACTTTCGGTTTCATGCTTCTTTTGTCTGTCTTTATAGGAATTTGTAAAAGAATTTCACGCCACGCAGCATAATCTGAATCTTGTCTTTTTGTACCCTTATTTTCCGGTCTTTAATTTCAGGATTTTTTAAATTGCCTTTTTCTATAATTTTCCGAGATTATGTGCCGTTCTTCATTGTTCCCGGTGAAAGATATTCAATATTAGTTTGAAGACTAAAATCAATTTAGTGAGAGTCCGATTATGATTTTGTCATTAACCTTCACTCACTTTAGCGGATTTCTCTGAGATCTGAAGGAATATTAAGATTCTCAGCTATACAGACTTCTGAACAATGAAAGAAAAACAATGGATAGACAAAGAACGTTGGAGAATAATTAGCACACCTAGGTTTGCACCTCTAAACCTCCGAGAAAATAAAAAAGTGATATTTTGAATAAAAGAAATGTAAAGACATGACGATAATGCTAGAGCTCAATTACGGGTGTACATGTATTGTATGAACAGATATCGTTTTTCAGTAACACGGGCACTTCAGGACTTTACAGTTATTATCCCTCAAGAACAGTGTAGTGTAGTGTCTCTTGGATCAAGAAAAACAGTTTTTTTCCATTTTCCAAGCTATTTTATACATATGCATTTTTTGTCTCCTTGTCAGAATCAATCATGCATAAATAAATAGTAATAGACAGACACTGATCAAAAAACAAAGTGTGCTGCAATGCAGTAGCCTTTAACTATATCATAATCACCTAACAATGTCAGCTGCAACTGTAACATCATAATGGAATTATTCTGATAAAAAAACAAACGAATCTCAGTCCAAAAAAAAAACAAGAATAAGGAAAGCAAAGCAAACGATCTTTAAAAGAAACAGAGCTCTGTGTAGCCATGGGTGTACGGCAAAAGCTCATCCACTTCGATCCTCGAGCCCGAGCAGCTCATGCTCTTCCTCAGCCTATTTGGGCCCGATTCTAACTCGGCCCAAAACACGCTCGAAACGGGCCTATGGTCCGAGAACCTCGACTCCCCTCGAACATACGATAGCTGCTGAAGCCCATTTCCGTACCACAATATCCTATCGCACCTTTAAAAAAAAGATCGAACAACTCAACTCATTCATTAGAAGGTCGATGATGTTAATAAGTAAGCGTTTCGAATTCGAAGTTCTTGTTACCATGCGGGCGTTCTTCGCTTCTCCTTAGGATGCGTATCGTCGCCGCCTGCGTATTTGTCTGAATTGGTTGAGTATTTATACGTAGGCGGGAAATATATTTTCCCTTCCTTCCACCCGTCGAAGACTCGGCCTCTCCTCTGCTCTAATCGAAGCTGTAAAAGGTATGTATTCATTCGTCGTTTCGATTACTGTAATTAATTTACGGCGAAGAAGAAGAGAAGAAAATAAAAGAGGTTAGTTAAAGTCGCATACTTGATCTTTCTCCAGCAACGCTCGCCAGTTTTGCATTTCGATGAGTGCTTTGGCCGATCGGTAGGGCAGAGCTATTCGATAGTTCAAGTCTCCGAGCCAAATTATTCGACTGCCAAATTCGAATTTGAGTTCGAGCTTAACATACGTCCCATTTAATTAAAGAAAAAAGAAGAAAGGGGAGAAATATTGATCTCACTCGTGCTCGAGAATTGTCTCGGGAGACTTGTCGTCATTCCCATTCGCCACTTGCGGGAATTTTGTCTTCCTAAGTATTTCGATGAAATCAGCATTTCTACGAAGTTCGTCGCCTCCCTTCTCTCCAGACGTCAAGTGGCTGCACACAAAGCATAGGCTCGTCTTGTGCAGTAGCATGCTAATCGAAATCGACCCCTGCAAAAAAATCAATTTATTTTTCAGACGGGCACCGTTTTTTTCCCTTTTTTTCGCGCCGTAAAACATCGTAAACAACATAATATATATATATATACCTTATTGCCGAGGTAGCCCATCAAACCCCTCCCAACGCAAGAAACCTTAACGTTCCTCGAATGCTCGGCGAGCTCATTCCTCACCCAAACCGTAAGGAATATTCCCACCATTTGCTTGCTCGCCACCAAAGAATACCTCGACGGGGCAAACGAACCCTCCGCCGACTTAGGAGAGTACAAAACCGTAGTAGGAGATTCTCCGGTAATAAAATCTTCCTCCGAACCCATCCTCGAGAAGTCGCTCGCCCGTGGGCCCCACGAAGAATAGTCGCTGGCTCGCGGGCCCCACGAAGAGCAGTCGCTGGGCCGGCGGCTCGAGGAAGAGTAGTCGCTGGGCCGGCGGCTCGAGGAGGAAGAAGAAGAAGTAGAGCAGTCGCTGGGCCTCTGTTGTCCGAACATCATGCGATCGCAGACGCTGTGCCGAGGATGTGGGGCCCACGGGTCGTTCTCGGGCCTCCGTTGATTTGGGGTTTGGAAGGATCGACGGTGGAGAAAAGCCGAGGTTTTGAGATGGTTAGAAGATCGTCGTTCGAAGTCGGCGCTCCACTCGGCGACTGGCTCGGGAACGGGCGAAGGCGCATAGCAACCGCCGTAACCGTTTGATGAGTTGGCGTTGTTCAGCGTACGTTTGATTAGAGATAGCCATTTCTTGGAGGGCCCGCCGTCTTCTGATACGAGGATGTTGCCCGCGTTGAGTGGGACTATTTCTTGAAATCTAATCGTCGAATTTAAAAAAAAAAGGAAGTAAGACGAAATGGGAAACAAGGTTTTAGGGGAACTGGTCGTTCGACATGACGTCAAAAACTAGACGTCTAAGAGCATCTCCAACCCACAACATAAAAATACAGTTAATTTTACACAACATTACAGTTGCTACGGTGTTTTTACTCCAACTCATAAGCTCTATTTTCTACATTAATTTTTACTCCAACCCATTAGCTCTATTTTCTAATCTAAAATCAAATTCCTATTTATTACTATCATAATTGATTTATCAAACTTTATATTATAATGATAAAAATCAATATATTATAATAATTATTTAAAACCTAATTAAATGATAAAATTAACATATTATTTAATTACACTTTATTAAATTAAAAGAAACATATCAATAACTACAAGAAAATTAATATTATTTTTACTTTTATTATTATAAGAGCGTACCGAGAACGTAGATGTCTGCGGGCGGGGCGGAGTGTAGCCAATCGTCTAAGTTCAAGTTGTTTGGCGGCGGTTTTCCTCCCACATTCCACGTCGATACGAAGACGCTGCACGACCAATAATTACCAAAGTTTTATTCTATTCTTACAATCTAATGCTGCATTGAAACCTATAGAAGATTCTATTCTTACAATCTAATGCACGACCAAGACATATACATAGAAGATTCTGTAATAAGGGAAGATTGAGAATAGAATTGAAACCTATAGTTCTGTATATTTATAATCTGAGGATGGTCGAGATAGCCTCTGCCCCGACGGGAACGCGAACGGGTGAATGAGCGCTCCAAATTTGCGTTCGATTTCTCTGCGAAAAGCGCGAGAAAGAAGCAATTTTACGTTTTTTTTTTCTTTATTTCCCGACATTGTAAGAAGATGTGACAAACCTGCTGTGCGGCTCTTCTTGATCATGGACGGCTCTCTTTCGGAGAAGCTCTTCCTCCATTCGACGCCGCCTTCTTAAGACAAATAAGTGAAAAGAAAGTCATTACCAAAGCTGAACTCATTTAACTACTGCTGTAAGATTATTGAGACAGTTCTTGGCAAGAAGACAAATTGATTGGAGACAAAGAATGATAACTAACAAAATAGTGATTTCTTTCGGCAGCCATATGTAAATACAAAACTGAAAAACGACATAAATATTAAATATAAACGCCCACCAGCATAAACAGCTTCTTCCTCAGCTACGATGTCCTCGCTTTTGCGCCTGACATTGAACAATTTTCTTACCAGTTTCTTGGGCCAAGACAGCTTAGGGCAACACAAAAGACAGAAACTCATATCAGTGCTGAAAACTAAAATTAGATCAGCTAAAATGTAAGATTTAATCATGGGTAATGTCTAAAGAATACCTTGCTGCTCAGCGAGTTTTCAGCCTTCGTTGTTACGCCCATTTCTTTGTTCTCTAACTTCCTTGAAGGAAAAAAAAAATCTGATCTTTACTAAAATTGACTCAGCAATCGCATACAAAACCAAGTTTTTCTAGCATTCTAGAGATTGTGGGCATTTCGCAGAGCAACCAAGATTCGATTTTTTTTTCCTGTTCTCTTGATTTTTCTCTTCATATACCTCGCAGAGGTAATTAAAAAAAAAGACGCACAATAAACACACTGAGATGTACCCAAGGTGCGCACGCCAAATGTCAGAAAAACGAGACAAAACCCAACTTAAAGAACAAGACAATGAAATGTAATTATCGGGCACGAAGGGCGAGAAAGAAAGAAAAACAGTTTCTGAGGTTTCTCTTTTGCCTTTCTCTTTCCCCCTAAATGAGTTTCAGCATTGTTAATTAGTAGAATTAACAGTAACGAAGTGTACAATTTTTGAACAGCTGCAATAAAGTGCAGTACAGTCATAACATCAGCTCTATCTCTCTCTCTCACACATAGAGACACGCAATTGGCGTCTTTTCTTTGTGCGTTTTGCCTCGCTTTTTATTTATTTTCTTATAGAATTATATCCCAAATTCCAAGAACGGTCCAAGCAAAGAGAAATCTCTCTCTATATGTTCTCCTTTGCCATTGGTCTTGCCAACAAAGTTAAAGGAGGGCAAATAAAGAAAAAGACAAAAGTTTTAGTAGAAGGATCAAACGGTAGGATTCACTAATTAATTGCTTTTATTCTTTGATTTATCTTTGCATAAACAACCAACTTATTTATATATGAATTGATTTTATACTGATTTCGTAGTAAATACGGATCGCCAAATAATATATATCATGAATAAATATATCTCACTCGCACGTATTGATTGATCGCTTGACGAATGTAATTCTTGTACGAAAATCATAATATTTACTATATAATATATATATCTTCCATTACAAGGTAATGGTCATAACAACCAATGTGTAGTTCGCCCATGCCCATGCTACAAAATTTATGAATATTTCGGGGAAACGTACGTATGTAGGTATAATAGTTAATACTGATTGACAACTACACAATATGTGATCGATCCATGAACATGTTAATAAAGAAACACGCACTTGTGGGGAATGTAGGTGAAAGTTTTGAGGCTGAGAATGAGGAAAGTGATGTGTCTCACGGACAATAACAGCTGTCTCAATATAAGGGAGTTGTGGTCCGTAGTCCGTACCTTATAAATATTAGAAGCAGGGGTTTTCTCATGTATATGTTTTCCAAAATTATTTATTAATTATTTGCTGTGAGATTCACATTGTATATGTCCATGTATGGTGGAAACATAATAACAATTAATCATCTAGTTTCAGTAATCAAATGTATGTGTATATGCAGACACACGCCAGTCATAAAAGGTTTTCAATTCTAGCGTTGGCTGTGATTCATCCCTTTGGCATACAAGATAATAATGCTATTAAATGTGTTTCATAAAAATCAATTACAATCAAGAAGATTTTATTTAATAATAATGATTCATTATAGCCTTAACTTTGGCTATTTATTATATAGTACACGCAATGAGGCTCAACAAGAAATGAATCGAAACTCTAATAAAAAAGGTATAAAGAGGTTTATCTATGAAGAAAAGCACCTAATACGGACCCTTATGTGGTTGACAAACTAAAATAATTGGTAATAATTTGTAATGTCGTGATGAAGCATATTAATATTTGAATTTTAGGAGGAACGAATAAGGATCATTATTATCGAGGGAAAATGAATATCTGAAACTGAAATAGCAAGAACCGAAATATGACACACACACACACGCACACACTACATGTTGATGAAAGAAATTAGACAATTATATATAATGTTGTGTAATTTCAGGTTACCTATTGTTTTGGCTAAATAGAAGGCGGACGGGGATTGCAACAATCGTATCAAACTATTTTATTTTCCAAATTTTCACTTGACTTCCAATTAATAGTCTTTTTCTTAGAAATTTTCGTCATATGACATTCATTCATTTATATTTCTCCCAGCTGATGACTATTTATTATGCCATTGGCATGCTAATAACGACAACGTTATAATCAACTTTACAGTCAAAAGAAAGGGCAAAATTCGATCTTTTGCTTTTATTTTACGTATAATATGCTTTTACGGCCCCATTACATAGCTATCTTCCCGTCGATTCTCTTTTCGCTTTCTTTTTTCTGATATACATTTAGTTTTTCAGCTAGTATAAGTATATTAAATTATTCATATAATTTTAATTGGTTCTATCATTATGGTATAAGATTAGTTCCAAAATATGAACTTTACAATGCTTTTGAAGTAGGCAAAACTTGTAACTCACACTCGACGAGATTCAACGTGGAAATGCTTTTGAATCACGTCGTATAAACTTTTGATCCTATCTTAATATTCTTCTACCAAATCTCATTCTAACATTAATTATCATAAAAAGTAAAATTTAATTATAGCGAAAGATACGGCCGATGAATTATCTTTAAAATGAGTACTAACTACTTTTCCCGCATGAGATTTGCGGATTCTAAAATTCTTTAATCTCTCTGTAAATTTTCAATTAATTGGGCTTTTAGCCTTGCATTTTATAGACTTGTTGGCAACTTGTGATTAAACAAATTTAAATACGGCCCGGCCCGAAAAGTGCAAATTGCCCTTAAATTAAAGGCCTTCATTCTCTGTAATATAGAAACTATAAAAAGAAGTTTCAATTTCTGCCGTAATTTCATTTTGTGAGTCCATACTTCATATTTCAATTAGTTAAGGGAATGGCATGCAGACATAAAGCTCTGACCCATTAGTGAACCCGTCGGGGGTTGATTGGCATGTTGACGTGGCACAAAAAAATGCCACACAAAAGGTGCCCACGGATGGTGCTCACGCAAGGTGAGCACCATAACATAACATTTCTGTATACATAGATACATAAAGTTCATATACCTCTCTTTATATAAATGCTTGCCATCTAAATGGTGTCAATAAGGAGTCAAGAAAATGGTGACTTTTCTTGAATCATATGCATCAAATCTCAGACGAACTAAACATGTATATGAACAATCTCGATAGTGTTGACACAGTTTGATATAAATCTACAGAAGAAAAGAATCAAATGAAGCTAAAGAGATTTAAATACAGAAAAAAAAAAGTAAGAACTTCATGTTCCAGCATTAAAATCCCCAGGCAAAGTAGCTTTTCATTTTGGGCCATTTGAAATCCATCAACTTCTCAATAAACTAGTACCTTCCTCTTTGCACCTGCAACAAAAAAAAAATAATCAAATCTCTTCACGGCTAAAAGAAGAAAATGGATAAAAATCGTATCTTTATTTTCCTTTTTCTTACATCGAACCCAGCGATGGACCTGCAATACTTTACATTACTCGCCGCCGTGCTCGTAGATCCACACTCGCTATCCTTGATCGAAAGAGCCGATCGATCGAGCTTATAAACAGACCAAGGATAGTTCTGATGAGCGCCGGCGGGCCCAGCTTGAGACGAGGATCTCTGCATTCTTACGGCCGTGGGAAAGTTCCTCCTTTCCAAAGAAGCCCTTCTCCGGCCGCCAGTTTGCCTCTCGCCGGCGGCCTCCGCCGGCCTCTGCTTAGGCGCGCTGTAGGACCTCACCTTAGCCCTAGAAGACTCGGTGTTCGCCATGTAGCTTGGGCAGAAGCTGTAGAAGGAGGGATGATAATCGCCGCCGCCGCCGCTAAGAGACTCGGCGTATTCGGATCTGGGATACGACGGAATCCGAGCCCTGGACGGCGGCGGCGCTTGGTGGACGACGTCGTAGTACTCCTCGTCGAAGTGGTTGCTGCTCGTTCTTGGGCTCATGTCCGTCGTCCTAGCAGACGGCGACGGCGAGATCTGTTGCTGCTGCTGTTGGTGGTGGTGGATCGAGATTCTGGGCTGGGTCGGGTCGGGTCGATGGTGGGTCGAGCAGCTGTTTCTTGATATTGCGGCGGCGGGCTTGTTGTTGTAGTGGTGGTCTCCACCTATGTCCATTTCCACTATCTTTACGTTGTCTTCCATGTCTTGATGATGTTGAGTGGATTTTCTGGGACTGTAGTAATGCTTCGGCGGCGCCGGCGACGGCGGAGGCGGCGTTTGATGGCTTCTTCGGCGAGGCGGAGGCGTTGGGCCCGAGCCCGAGCTTGAACGGTGATCAAAGCTTGCATACATCGGAGGGTTGCAGTTGCTTGTTTTCTCACCAAATGCCCTCTTACAAGTGCTTGAAGCTTCACTAATCCTTTCAAAGCGTTCAATGCTTTCCTCGCCTGAAAAAAATGGAAAAAGATTCTTCAAATCAAAACTCAATCGCTGGCATTTATGAATGCAATGTATATAATATATATATATAATATATATATATATATATATATATATATATACCAAGTAACCGCGGAAAACTGATTGAATCTTGACGGCGGCATCGGCGGCGGCATACACCGCGGAGGCGCCCCTCGGCGGTGTGGCGGCCGTCAGCTGAATCACGGCCGCGGCCGCCTTGGCCGCCGCGACGGCTGCATCTGCTGCAGCGGAGGTGGCGGCCGCCACGGCCAGCGCGTGCTTCTCGGCGGCGTCGTTGTCTTCCTCAGCGAGTGATACAGATGGCGCCGCCGTCTCGTTGGCCGAGGATCGCCGGAAGCTCCATCGCCGTTTCTCTTTAGGGGTGGCGGGCGGAGTCGCCTGGCCGTTGGTCGTTTCCGATTTAACGGCGTGATGACGATTTTCTCTATCTTTCTTTCCCGTCAGCAGATTCTTTATCCACTTGCCAGTTTTTCCCATTGCTGTTATTCGCCGCCTTTCTTTCACTGTCTGAAAAAAAAAGCAGAAATCTACTGCAAACTTCTCGGAGATTCGTGTAAGAAACAGAAAAAGCTACGTATGCAAATACTCCGATACAATACGAAGCGACGACGTATTATGTGTATTGGATCTCACAATCTGTGCTGCATATGTGATGAGTAGCTTTCTGCGCAGTAAAGAAGGGTTGTGTTGTGTTCATTAATGGCGTCGTACTTTTGCACAAAACACAATATCAAAGCTGGCTCTATCTATCTATCTATCTATTTACTACTTGTAATATTTTTTTTTCTTTTGCTTCACTGTTTTATCGTTTATGAAATGGAAAGTTCAACCACTAACTGAACATTATCATCGTGATCTGCCAAGGAATAATAATTAAAAGGAATACACAGAGAGAGAGAGAGATGGCTTTGTTTGGTTGTAAAGGTTAAAACTATAGTTTAAGTTATAGGTAAAAAACTAAAAATGGGGTGTAAGAAGATTCTTGGCATGTCTTGAAAGTTAAAAAGTACTATGTTAATATTATATTATGAAGTGTGATGTAAGTTTTTTTTTTTTTTTTGAAGATGATCAAATGAAGATAGTAGTAGATGGGTGGGGTTATGGAGGGTGGTCAGAAGAGCATGTGAGTGAACACATGGATGATCCGTGTGAAATAAATACATTTTGGGGTGTAGTTCTTTAACTTCTTTTTGTCTTTTCAATGCGTGCGTGACCCTGTTATATATCTTATTATTATCATATCAACGATTTCTAAAGGGGTTATCATATAGTAATTGTTGTCCGAAATAATATTTTATGCAAAGGTCATTGGGTAATAGTGAGGTTTATGAGATCTAATTGCACATGGTCAAATCTCTTCCTTGTGTATGTATGCATGCATACATATATATGACAAATATATATATATATATATATATATATATATTAACTTGACTCGAGTCACCAACTGGGATGGTCCAAGTGGTAAGCGGCTTAGTATCGCTTAAGCAAGGTCTCAGGTTCGAATCATTGTGTATGCAGCACTCCCCTTTGGGAGCCTCGACTGCCGTTACCAGGTACGCGGGCGAACCGGATTAGTCGGGGCAACCCGGAACCGGTCGGATATCCCAAAAAAAAAAAATTGACTCAAGTCAAGTCTCACCTTGTAGATTCATTTTCATTACCGATATTAAACAAATACCATGATCCACCACAACGACCCAAAGTTGTCCTTGAATGTTATTTATTTACTTGAACGATCTCAACGAACACTTTGATAGTTGCATTTACATCCATAAATTGTTAGACGAAGAGTAGCAACTAGCAATAATGAAAAGAGCCACAAAGCTTTTCCAACACATAATCATGTTCTTAATTAATATGAGTGTGTGGGTGTCAAACCCAAGTCCCACGTCGGACCAATTGGGGAAGTTCGTCAAGTATATAAGCTTGTGGGCTAACTCCTATTACAAATTGATTTTAGAGAAGAACCCACAAGCTTATATGAGCTTGGGTCTGGGCTGGAATTGAATCAAAAAAATCCCTACATAATGTGACTTATTATAAGCATGTGTGTTATTCAGGGCCGTTTTCAAGTTGTAAGGCTTGTTTCATACAGTATAGGGAGGCCCAAAATTAACATAAAGAAATACAAGTTTAACATTTATTATAATTTTTTAAAGGTCCAAATTTATTCGTTATTTGATATGGGCCCTAAAATATGAATTATGAAATTCAATTAAAGCACTTTGAACCATAAATGAGCCCCCAAAATATTGAGGCCCTGTGCGACAGGTTTGATTGCACATCCCCAAATTCGGCCCTATTATTATTCCATCTATTACCAATTAATTTTAGAGTAAAACCACGTAAACCTCCGAGTGAAGAAAAATTTAACCCCAACGTTTTTTTTTTAATCCAAGTGTTATATACGGACAGCAAACCGAGCCAGAGGCTAGGGATGTCTCGAGGGCCCCCGAGGCCCCAAGGGGCTGGGTCGGCCCCTATTGCAAAGTGTTTGTGTTTTCAAATTATATGTGAGGACAAATCCACATGGATACCTTTTATTTTAATTTCTCACGTTCTACACTTTCTTTTCTACACTTTCTTTTGCTGTCAATGTACAGCGGTAAATTAATACAAAATTGAATCCTACTATGATTGATTTACTTGGAATACACTTGAGATTATATATATTCCATTCCATTCCATTCCTTGGACTAAAAGAGAGTTAAGGGCATTTGTTCAAGTTAATCATGGTTTCTTTAAAGGGCAAACAAACGAAGTGATCTTACTCTTCCAATACCAATTGCGACATTTTTTTTTTTTTAAGTCGCATTAGTTATTGGCTGCTTAATCATAACTTGTTTATCCAATTTTACCTTTTATTACATTGGGTATACACACACACACCCAACAACCTATGTCGGGACAACGTTATGTTCCTCAGTCTACATCAACCAAGGACAAACCCTTTAATGATCTGAGGATTGTAGTGAGAATAAAATTCAATGAGTAGTCGCCTTCAACCTAAAAATATAGTACGAAGCCCATCAAATTACTTATTTCCAATATTTCGTCATAATCAATAGTGGCCCTAAAATTTTGGTTTTTGGCGCAGCGTATATCTCGAGCTTCCGAATATTTGTTTGTTCGTAATATCGCAAACGTCACCATCCCATATAATATTATAATAATTAATAAAATAAAACGCCATTAAAACAAGAAAATAATAATAACTAGTATATTAAGCATATTCGAATGCGCGTGTGCCCAATAAATAAACATATAATTTTATACGGTTAAACAGTTGATCAGAATATATACTATCTTAATCACATTTTGAAAGGAATGTCTTGGACTATGAGAAATAAAAAATAATTTAAACTGACATATCAAATTCGGATAACAGTGGCTCTAAATGCTTTCCTTTTAAAATAGAAAAATAATAATGAAGGAAGAAAACGAAAGCCTTGCGTTGCCGACGTTCGGCTTCTCTTCTTGGGGGATTCATTATTAAATATGCTATTTGGGCCTTATGGGCTGATAGATGGGCTGGTTTTAGTTTAACTAACCCACATTGAAAGGTACAAGCGACACTGGCGTTTATTACATCTTATAACATTTATGACTAGAGATAGGAAGAAATATTTTCTCACCATTAAATATTTTGCACTACGTCAATAATGCTTAGACATGGCCACTGCTTTTCTTGCAATTCTTACTATAATACTCATTCTTCCATCTAACTACAGCCTCAGCTGTCGACTCCACCTTTCCCTTTCTCCCCCCTTTCTTCGATTAGTTTAGTTATTTCCTTCAGACGAAATTATTATTACATCTTCTTTTCATTTCTGATATGGCTTCTTTAATATGATGTTTTACACTCTGTTGTTCTATTACACAATAGATGATGTGTGTAAGGAAGCTGCCTAGGGAAAGGGAGAATGCGTGGCTTCAGATAAAAAAACGCCTTTGGAATCAAATGTCAATGCGAAGATGGCTGGAAACAAGCTCGTTCCCGTTATGGCGATAATCTTGGCTTTCTTCCTTGTGTGATTCCCAACTGTGATTCTCTCTCTCTCTCTCTCTCTCTCTCTCTCTCTCTCTCCCCATATGTGTGTGTCACTGTGTGTATGTATATATTTCTGAAGGTACACTCAGCTTCCATTGTGCAGAAGCTCCATCGCCTGATCATAGCAAGAAAGCGAACACGTCCATTTTCGACGGTAATAAATACAAAATTTCATTTCAAAGTATTCATCTTTACATTTATGCGTATTAAACATGTGCGTTTTTTTTTATGTGATAGCGTGTTTCTGGGGAGATTGCGGAGGAGGTTCGTGCAACAAGACATCTATCTTCACTCGCACCTACGAATGCTACGAGGGTTACTACAACCTATTCAATAGCACTACTTTCCCATGTTTGAAGAATGTAATAAGATTATCTACGTTCGACGCGTATCTTTATCCTAACGTGTTATTATCAGTAAGCAACTATAGAGCACTTTTTTCGTAGGTTCGACTGGGGAGATTGTCAGAATCTTGGAATAAATATCGTGAATAATAACACTACGAGCCCAGAGAAAATTCATGCTGGGACAGAAATAGAGACATTTATCTGTTTTTGTTACGTATGTTTCCTAGCGCTGATTTTGCCCGTCTTTTCATCAGCGGCGGCAGTGAATCCAAGAAATGCAATTCAGGGGTTCATCCTCGCATCTAGACGTTGGTTCTTCTTCGAAAATACCTCTAGAAATTACAGAAGGCCATTTGCGTCTTGGGCTTTTATCAGAATGCATGGTTTTTGTAATAGAATTCGAGATTCGAAGCGTCAAAGTCCACATGTTATTCATTAATCCTTACACAAGTCGAAAAAGCTTCGAGCAACTTCATTCAGCCTCTAAAGAAAAAGGAACTACAAAAATCTGCCTAGTGAAAGTTTTCAAGCTCAATCAGACACAATTTACCATCAATCATCAATTCTCCTCATGGGTTTCGAAAAGCTTCATCTTCGACAGAGGCGTTCTCAAATACCCTTCCACCTCAAATTTCTTGGCGGAAAGCTCTCTGTACTTCTTGAACATCTCCCTCGCCTCGACATTCTTGTCCATCAAACTGTATATCATCCCCTTACAGAAATAGGGCCTAAAATCACGAGGATCATCTTTAACCAATTCGTCGTAGCTCCTCAACGCCTCGTCCACGTCCCTTTGAAGAAACCTCATCTGCGCCATGATCAGCTTTACGTCCCTCGCCTCTTTCGTTTTCCTCTCATCTTCGGCGACTTTCAATGCGTCCTCTAAACGTCCCATTACAAGCTCTCTCTCGCCTGAACGATCCATCAACAGCGCATTCTCGAACAACGCTTCGAACGATAACGGCTGCTTGGATAGTATGTCTTCGTAGGCGCCTCGAGCCTCGTCGATTTTCCCCATTTCGCTCAGAACCCTAGCCAGCAAGAACTTCCACTCGGGATTATCGGGCTGGGAGGAGGCTAATTTTCGCAGAATCGATAGGCTTTCGTCGTCCTCGCCAGCCTCGAGTTTTTCTTGCAGGAGCTTCTTCAAGGCCTCGGTGGCTTCTTCATTGGTCTCTAACAAGTGGGCCAGCGGCGAATCGTCGTTCTTCACCTCTTCGACTAGGGTCTCGGTTTGCGACGGCGGCGGCTGTGAGATGTTGGGCTCTGCTCTGGTGCGCGAAATTGGGAAGCTCCACAGAGCTGCGGCGGTGAAGACGGCGGTGCAAGCTGCCGTTTTGAGGTGGGAAACTAATGGAGGTGGTGATTTGGGGCTGGCCGAGGTGGCTCTGATTATCGTTGTGTGATGCCTTTGCTCATGTTTGTTTTGTGTGAGAAATCGCTTCTCTTGGATGGATTGAAGGCAGTGAAGAACGGCGTGGAGACTGAGAGA
Organism: Craterostigma plantagineum; assembly: GCA_027422505.1. Taxonomy (NCBI): domain Eukaryota; kingdom Viridiplantae; phylum Streptophyta; class Magnoliopsida; order Lamiales; family Linderniaceae; genus Craterostigma; species Craterostigma plantagineum. Next base: position 1,429,087 of record JAPQWV010000124.1, on the reverse strand, counting down.
GTGTTCATTTGCGGAAGGAAAGAGGTTTCTGATTAGGGTTCTAAGGTTTTGGGGATTTTGAATTTGGGGGAGACGATCGAATCGAAGCGAAGAGCGTTCGTTTTCAATTCCAAATTTTTAGGGAGTTTGATTCGAGTTCGACCCGACCCGGAAAACCCCCAATATTGCCCGCCCAGGCCCATCTTCTGCAAGTTCTACATAACATACCTTATTTACAATTCGTAACACAAAATATGATCAATTTTACACGAAATTATTTGGTACGATATTTTTCACTCCATTTCATTGACTCATCTTTTTACATTAAATATTTCATACATATTCCAAACTCAAAACAAAAAAACATCACTTAAAATTAAGTTATGTCTAAAAATTCTTTATTATTTATATGTTGATGATTATTAATTATTATAATTGGCATATAATATAATTTAATTATACTAATTATGTTGATGATTATTAATTATTATAATGGCATATAATATAATTTAATTATACTAAATTAAAATGAAAAACAAACGTGTAATATATGTTTCGTTTATCATAATTATATATAAAATTTTAAGCCCAAAATAAAAATAAGTTAGCTTTAGCTTGATAAATAATGTAGTGTTACAATAAGATGTAGGATAACACTTTCCATCAACCAAAAAACAATTGCGATTGGAATAAGAATTTGCTCTATTTTTTTTTCTTTGCGCTATAAAAATAAAGAACATTTTTCTATAAACTACTTATTATATAGCAGCTTTCCTAGAATTTCCGTGAACCATCTATGGTTCGGCATTCTATACATGTGAGAACTTGAATAAAAGAAAATACACGAACGAGGTTTACATAAACTAAAACAACATTAATCTGTTGTGGTACGCATGAATAGAGGGACTACTTGAACAAAAGATCGAAAAATCAATCAAAAGTTTCAAATAAAGACAAGAATTTTTCATATGTAAAAGAATTACGTAGATGGCTGATTTGTTATATTAAACTCCTTCTGGCAAACATAGACAGCTTGCTGAGGAAGAACTTCCAAAGCCAACAAATCTCTTATGCAATTCTGATAAGTGTCGTCTGGCGATCTCTTCGTCTCTTCGTACGCTTCGACCGACGAACTTCCCAATAAAAGTAATGCGATCATCGCAATTAACGCCAAAACCATTATTACCTTGTTTGATGCCATTATTTTCTTGAAAAAAAATTAAGAAGATTGTATTTCGTAAACTTTTGTGATGCAATATGAATAAGATAAAACGTTGAATGACCTCACTTATATAATGGGAAAAAGATAATGGAGAGAAATGGTGGTTTCCCTTGAAATCTGATCAGCCACAAGCAATATATAGCCCGTTTGTATTTCCTTACTCATCGGAGGAGAGTTACTTTATTCCTCTAATCTTACATGTGTCCCATAATTAGTATTCTTGTTAATAATCTTCACTTTGAGGTTCAACAATAGTATATGGGGCAGTACATCGTAATTGAAAATAAAACATGAAAGACGTTCAGTCCCACTATACATACTACTGTATTGAGAAAAGAGGAGAGGAAAAGTCATTACAACGTTATTATATTATATAATGTCGTTTCGTAGTATTATATTATATAATGTCGTTTCGTAGTTTCCCAAAGCGTGTTGTGTATAGTATTTTGAAATAATTGTGAAATGGTCTGAGAATGGGGACGGCCTTCAAACTTTAAATATTGGAATTTTGTTGAAACTAGAAGTATGTCTTGGCACCTACTCAGCCTAAGTCACGTGCTATATTCAAGCTTTTGTTTCAATCTATTACAGAAAGTCATTTAAACCTATCTCCATAATAATATGTGTACAGCCAAGTATTCGATCTGCCTAAGTAAAAAACCTATTTTATCGACTTGAGATAGGCCAGCTTTTCACTGTTATAAGTACGGAATCCCATCTATTACATGTATGAGTAGTCAATAATCAAGAGTGCGACTTCTATCTTAAACGAATTTTATTACATTTAATTGCACAATCAGCTACATAATCTACTATTTATATCATAATAGAAGTATAGGAACACCATCGATGAAGACCATCATAACTAATGTACTGAAGACTAGTACTACATCTAGTCAATAGTCATGTGAGATCGTGTTAAAATAGTAATCTTAACAGCACAGAAAACTAGAAATATTACCATCTATCATTAATCAATGTCTGAAATAAACACACAAACGCACATACACAAAATACGTAAAACCTTTTTCCTTAAAAACCAAAAAATAAAAAGAGAAGGGAATAATGATAGATAGCTTAGCTAAGGCATGAAGAGTTTATTTCCACATTTGCACCTCCAAGCTTCGGGGTAGTACTCTAATGGCGTATTTAACCCGGGATGAATGGTCACGTGAACCGGCCTGCAAGGCGAACACCTCCCACTTGAACCGGCAAGATGGTGGCGACGAACCCGGTCCAACGAGTAGTATTCTCCGAGCTATGATCATATTATGCTGCTTTTCCCTACTTTCTTTGCCACTCGCTAATACCCTAATATCTACGAAAGAAAATGAACATATATTAGTGTGATTTATTTGCTACTACAAAGATGAGGAATAATAGCATATAAGCACATATATATATACCTACCATATCCAAGATCCGAAACGGAGGCAAGCAGAACAATCGCCACGACGGCGAGAGACATCGCCGCCGCCGCGCGGCGGTGGTGGTGCAACGCAGTCATCGCCGCGCACTAATTCATGGAAAAACAGTAAAGAATTGTATATTTTATATGTGGGAAGTTGAGGAATGAAGGGGAAATTTGTATGTGGGGAGAGTGAGATTAGATGAATAAGCTGTGTGAAAATGGAGAAGATGCAATAATTATTGATGTGTGAGAGAAGAGAGTAAGCATGTTGCGTGCAAGCGTGCGACTGATCGACTGGCTAGAAAGTCCAAGTCAAAGGGACATCTTTGAACATATTGAAAGAAACATATTCGGTGTAAGAGATCGAACTATATATGGACTACAGTGTGAAAAAGATCATAAAGACTAAAACTTTATGCTGGGATTTCAATGTATATATGTATATTGACATACATAAATGGACTCTTATGCATGCTACTGTCGGTCTTAATGTTTGTTTTACTTCGAATTTATGACCAAGGTATATATCTTAACTAGTATTTCTCGCACGCACGCATGTGTGTTCAATAAAAAAGTTAATTTTATTATTAAATTTAATAAGTTATATATTAAAATAGAATTTAATAGTTATTATGAGGTTATGGAAGTACAAAGTTTTTTATTTTTTAATAGATGAAGAAAAAAATAAGATTGATCAATTGAAATAGATAAATTGACGGTTTATCCTAACCTCTCAACCTTAATATAATAAAATAGATCTGCATCGCTCCTATGGAAAATGTAATATAAGGGTATGGCTGTATATATAATAAAAATTATATTTGGAGCAAGTGTTTCAATAAATATCAAAAAAGCAAGGAAAAGGGAAATTGCGGTCAATTTTCCTTTTGTTTTTCGTCATCTATTTCATTTGAAGAAAAAGTAAGACATAAAGGGACCCATGGATACGACTTATTAAATCAGATTGATTTATAGGTAGCATAGGTTACTATTTAAGATATAAGTTATTACTGTACTGGCGAAGCATGTACATTTAAATGTGGGTAGTTTCTGAGGTTGAAACGTGTTGGATAAATGCAGATGAAAAAATGTACCTCGTGGTAAAACAATAACAATTTATCTGTGTAAATGCTTACGCTAAATAAATTCCATTAATTTTTAATTCTGGAAAATATACACAAATATCAGATAATTTTAGTTTGAAAGTAAAAAAAGGTTTGCCTGGATGTTGGGTTGGGACATGGCAGAGGCTGACTGGTCAGGTACGGTGTACAAATGTTGAAATGTCTGATTAGTCTTCAAAGCCAATTACGTACACATTCACATATTTTTGCACAATTTAATTTTCTTTATGCGATTTCAATCTCTATTCTATTATTAAGTAAATAGTACATTTTATATTTACCCTTAATAGTTTAGTTAACAATTTTATCCTTAATTTACTTTTTAAATAATTCAAGTAATAATATAAAAACTAACTTGATTTGTTCTTTTAAGTAGTAATAACTAGTAATTTATTAATACTCCATCCGCCTCAAACTATTTTATACATTTTATTAAATCGAGCGTCCCACATCTTTTGTACTTTCCTTATTTAGCAAAAAAACTATCACAAACAATTAATATAATAATATTAAATATTCTTAAAAGACGTGTCAAAATATACATTTTTTTACCTTTTAATTTTACTATATTATTAAAATATTCAATTTCTTAATTCCCGTGTATAATGTCCAAAAACTTTTGGACAGATGGAGTATTTTGTAACGAGCAATTGCATTATTAAATACGAAGGGGTTAAAGAATTCAGATGATCCATCCCACTTGTGGTAGTTGGGCTTATATAGCGCGGCCCAAATGAGTAATTTTTGGATCCATGGCCCATCGCTTATGCAGAAAGCCTAAAATTTGATCGGACGGCTATGGATGATCATACAGTCTACTTATTTGGATCGGAACCGTCGGTCTATAGATCAATCTCACGCGCCGGGGTATGAGAGTGGGTCCTTTCGAGGAGATGTGGATATGGTTGATCGTTGCCACGTCAACTCGGTCCCTAAGAATGACAATTAATTTTTCCACATAAGAACAGCTTAAATGACGGAATTACCCTTCTCATATAATGAAAGGTAGTATTTGTTGAGCGCTGAAGAAAACGTTACTTGGAAAGATTGAATCTATCAGAGAGCGAGGGTGATTTCGTCATTAGACACGTCTTCGTCTCCCCATCGCCATCATCACCTTCTACTAAATCAGAAAACAGAGAGGAAGAAGCCAGAGAGAGATCATTTATCTCTAAAACCTCAGCGTTCAGATCGGAGGAGTGAGCTTATGCGCACACGAACACGGAACGGAGCCGTAAATCGACGTATCTAATGGGAGGAATTCCTTCTACGCCGCGTCTAGGCGGAGGATCTCGGACGCAGGAGACGGCGGAGTATCTAATCGGAGAGTTTATCGGGGAGAAATCATTTCCTCTGTCTTCCGATTATTGGCAGAAGCTTCTGGAGCTTCCAATTGATCTTCGCTGGCCGGAGGGTCGTATCGACGACGCTTGTCGTCTCTTTGGTTAGTGCATTGTTTGCTGAATTATGGAGGTCTCCGTTAGATTAGTCGTTGATTATCTGGTTATGCGTTGTTCATGATCTGGGGCTAGAGTTAAGACTTTTGAGCTCAATTTAATTGAGGTCAGCGGTTTAGCACGGTGATGTTCAGTGTATCTTTGCAATACATCTGATTTATAATTTTTTTAAGGATAATTTTTTTAGGATGATTCGTTTGTTTAATTTAGATTCTGCTTGCACCAATTCGTTTAGAAGATGTGCTGTTTATATTGCTATGTGTTTTTTATTTTATTTTGTTTAGTCTGATAATTGATTCTGTATGTTCGATAGCTGGTGGATGAAAGCTTCTCTGTTATTCTTTTTTTTTTCTTTTTTGTGAAATTGGTCAATTCCATTGTTGTCTTACTGAGTTGAATTGTTGATTCTAACTTGAGGTGATGTTTTTCTGTTGTGGAAACTGGGTTCCTGTCTTTTCCCTGATATGTGGTCTTTTAGGTTTATGTCCTATAAGACATATATGGAAATGGTTGTGTTCAACGAAGTTCATCTTATAGTTTGATTGTGTTATAGGGGTTGCTCGGTTTCGTCGTGTTGTACGAGTCATCTTTATCATTAATCAGTTTCTGCAGTTTGTAAGACATTGGATCGAGCAACATAATCTTTCTGATGTATTGACAAAGAAAACTGATATATAGAAAGATCCTATACCTATACGTGGTGACCAGTATACAGAATTTGATCTTTTGGTTGATTTATGTTATAATTGGTAGGTATGTTTGCAGTTATCTAGTTTCAACTGAGCACAATCGATAAATTACCTATGATTTATGTAATCCAAAAGAAGGCATGATCCTTATTTGGCGGAGAGAGTCTTACTAGGTTGTTATATTTCTGCTTAAAAATAATATCTCCCATATTGAAGTCTAGTACTACATTTGAGATAATTTTGAAATTTTCCGTCATTCGCCCGTAGCAATGTCCTTTGACCATATGCAAATTTTTTGTTTTTTTACTTCTAATAGGGTAATATTGATATTTATCTGGTTTTACCATCATGCAGCTAGAAACAATTATAATACAAGACATCTTGCCAAGATTTTGATTCAATTAGCATGGTGTTTGCAAGAATGTGTATCTGCTTCAGATGTGGCATTATCTCCATACTCCAAAGCTCTCAATGCATTGTTTGTATCATCTGTTTTTCTCAAGTATTTCATTGAGAATTTGAGGAGTGACAGCTTTGGAGAACTATATCTATCACTTGTTGAAACAGAGCCTTTGCCGAATAATATAACCAAAGGTTCGGATTCTGCAAGTTTTAGCTCGTCCGCTTGTTTTGATGATGAGAAATTCATTCATTTTGACTTTGCACTTTTTTCTTTTATATCTGGCGTGTGAACCTCATCATGCAGATCAAAATGTCGTGAACCTTGTCATGGACAGTGTGCTCAACTTTATCGCTAACGTTGACGTAAGGTATACTATAATCATGGCTTGATGGTACTTTCATATATCCTCTTATATGCATTGACACTCCAATGATTCTTTTTCCTATTCGCTAAAGCCCTGGCACATACCTTCTTCACTATGAAGTGCTTAACTTCATGCTGATATCCATGTCCACTCAACTCCTCTCGGGGCCTTCACCAGGTCCAAGTGATACACACCCTTTTATAGAAGCATTGATGACTCAGGTAAACTGGAGTAACATGGCTTTCATTTTTACCTGTGAATAGGGTTTCCTGCTTAATTTTTTTTTTTTGCTCGCAGGAGAGCTCTTTGGTTAATGCAGTTGTTCGTAAGTTATTGCTCATATACATTGCACGCCCACAGTTCCCCGTTAGTAGTTCTTACGACATATTTTCTGGAGGAAGTCGTCGTGGTGTTTTGAAAAGAGTTAGTTCTGCAGCTGGTATGAAAATGCCAATGCACCTCTCTCCATCTCTCTCTCTCTCTCTCTCTCTCTCTCTATATTTTTATATATATATATATATATCTCCACTTTTCCAATATTTTGATTTACATCTTCGTTTGTTGTTTGTGTTTTCTTTCATTTATTTTGAGGAACTTTATTGCAAATAATGTGGTGTTAGTGTTCCGGAGTCTACCTCGAGTTTAATTGTGCAATTCATTTCTTGCTTACACCTAGAACATCCTGTCATTAACGGGAGTAAGCGGGGATGGACAAAACTTCCAGGTCTCTTTAATGTGTAGCTATCTTATGCGTGTCTTCCCATTGGAAGAGGTCCTCAACTCTTTTTCTGGACATTTTAAGATGCGGCGGCACTTTATTCTATGTCTAGGTTATATACATTATCTGTCTTTGATATAATGAACTATTTCTTGACCGAGATGCAATTCTCTTCTGCAGCAAACTTGATGCTATTGCCATTAAATTTCCTGGTCCGCCCAAATGATGAAGTCACGAAAAGTCCATTGGCTGAAGCCAGTCTAAATGTTGTACTTATTCTTTGTTATTATCATAAATATTCTTCAGACTACATGAAGGATAGTGATGATAATAACAGAGTTAACTCTCTCCGCATGCAAGAATCACATTTCGTAGACAATCCTTTCCGTAAAGCATTGGAAAACGTCCGGGATACTGAGTGTAAGAAGCTGGTGCATTTGCTCATCTAACTTGACTTATGTCTTTGTAGATTTTATCATATAGAGTACTCAAGTCTCTGATATGGTCTTGCTGCAGTTGATCGCGCTGATATTGAGGGAAATGGGCATAGTGGTCCTTTTGTGAGATTACCTTTTGCTTCTCTTTACGACACTCTTGGCTTGTAAGTTGTTCTACTTCCTTGAGCTTTGCACAAGAATTTAAATATTTGACAGTTTTTGTGAAGATTAGAACACAAATCAATTAAACATGTGAAGCTCCATATAGGAGATCTGGTCTAGCTTTTCTTTGCCATAGAATGTATTTAATACTTTTAATTGTCAAATGAGTTAGTTTTATCAGAATAATTTACAGATGTGCTCACAAATAAATTTGCTTATCTGTATAGCTGGACTACAACTATGAGAACGAATTTTATTTTTTTATTTTTAATTTTGCTCATCTATTTATTCACGTGTCTGTGTTTAGGTGTGTGGCTGATGAAACATCAGTACTGTTGCTTTATTCACTAGTGCATGGAAATTCTGACTTTCTGGAATACGTTTTGGTGCGAACAGACCTTGATACGCTGGTATGACCAGAGGATTCTTTTCGATTGCTTTTTGTTCGTCATTTTCCTCTTTCTGTTTTCCCAGCTCAAATTGGATTCCTCATGTGGTTTTGTGATTCACAGTTGATGCCAATGCTGGCGACACTGTACAATGCCCCAAGAAGGACATCTAATCATATCTATATGGTGCTTGTCATCTTTCTGATTCTAAGTCAAGATTCATCATTTAATGCCAGCATTCACAAACTGGTAAAGCAAATTTTATCACCCATACCAAGTTTTGAACATTTCTCAGTAAAATTTAATCTTGTCACAGATACTTCCCAATGTTTCATGGTATCAAGAGCGCCTTCTCCATCAAACTTCTCTGGGATCCCTGATGGTGATAATATTAATTAGAACCGTAAAATACAATCTTTCCAAGCTACGGGTAAGATCGTGGCCCCTATTTTCTTTCTTTGAATTTCCACTCAATTTACTACAGTAGGAGCCCCTTTAAGCTTCATTTAACTTTTTATGCGTGGAGGGAAATGGATTTTCTGAGTACTCTATTGAAACCCAAGAACTTTTGTCTCTACTTCTTGGTTGTCACTTATCTGCTAATTATCATTGGCAGTACTATGCGCTTGAAAGTTATTTACCTAAAAATCTAATCTTATGCATGATGACATTCAACAAAGTTCCCTAATGTTCAAAATGATAAGAAAAATATGATGGCTTGAGGATAACCACATATAATATATTTGAATATAGGCATTTTTTTATTTATCATCACAATGTAATATGATAATTTCGTAAGACATTTCAAAGTTGAAGTATTAATTTATAATCTCAAGGAACGTAACAAATGTATATGTTTGCCGACACCTTTACTGCACAGGATATATATCTACATACCAATTGTTTGGCAACGCTGGCAAATATGGCTCCACATGTCCACCGGCTGAATGCTTATGCATCACAGCGGTTGGTTAGCCTTTTCGACATGCTTTCGCGCAAGTATGTATGTCTTGTTATTATTTGTCATTGTCATTTTGTTGTTGAGTTTCAGTATTTGATTCTCATGCATTTTCATCGATGAAATTTCATTCTTTAGGTACAACAAGTTAGCAGAGCTGAAAAATGACAAAATGCAAATATCAGATGTTGATCAAGTAGACAGCCTTCCTGATGATTCGGTACTGACTCATTTTATTTAGCATTGCAGAAATAAAAATATATGTTACTCTACAGCGTTCAATTTATTCTTTTTAATCTGCTGCAGTCAGCCGAACTGCACATATATACAGACTTTTTGAGGCTTGTGCTGGAAATTATAAACGCAATCCTTACATATGCTTTGCCTCGCAATCCAGAGGTATAGTGAATTGCAAAATATAAGAAACAATAACACATATCGACGTATCACTGTTCTCTGTCTTAATATGTTCCCATCTTTCAGGTTGTTTATGCTATTATGCATAGGCAGGAGATTTTTCTACCTTACAAAAATCATCCGCGCTTTAACGAGCTGTTGGAGAACATATATACTGTATGCACTTGGTGTCATATATTTCATACTTTCACTTCTTTTATACAGATTTTGTCATCCAGCGACTTATCGATTATTTCTCCTGCATTTTAGGTCTTGGACTTCTTTAACAGCAGAATGGATGCACAGAACATAGATGGGGAATTGTCAGTGGAGAAAGTGCTCGAAATCATAATCAACACTTGCCGATCTTGGAGAGGTGAAGGAATGAAGGTACAGAGTAGATGCTCCCTCGTGAATATCGATTGCATAACTTCTGATCATTTTATCTTATAAAAAAACCCTATTTTTAATGTTTATATCTCAAGATGTTTACGCAATTGCGCTTCACCTACGAACAAGAGAGTCATCCCGAGGAATTCTTCACTCCATATGTTTGGCAGCTGGTCATGGCTCGCAGGTATATATATGCTTAGCTTAACATCATCATTATCAGATTCTTTTTCTGCCTATGCATTGATGTTTATACACATTTGCAGTGGCTTCACTTTCAATCCCAGCAACATAAACTTGTTCCCAGTACCTTTAGAAGTAAGTTCCTATCTTCAGCAGTAGATGATTTCATTTTTACAAAAATTAAAATATAAATGGGCGGTGATCGCAGGCCATAGATGACGAATGGGACGGAGAGAATAAGCATGAAAATGGAGACGCAAAAGAACTTTCTGTCGAAGATGAGACGAGCCTCGTTGTATAGGCCGAGCTAAATAAATAACAAAAAGGTACATGAACAGATCAAGTTTAACAGATCAAGTTTATTGTATATACGCAGTGGTTATTTGGCCATACATACTCAAATATATATTGGCCTATAGGTACAGTTTGTTGTTCTTTCTTTCCTTTGAAGCGATTAAAAAACCGATGTACTAAGAGATGATGAGGTTCGTAATTCATTGTTTCTTTGTGAGATTATGACAGACATGGTAAAGAAGGATCTTTGAACCATTTAAAAAGGAAAATGATGAGAAAACAACTTCTTTCTTCGTCCAAGTGCTTAGAGAGGAAGATTAAGACCTTTCCCAACTTCAACACCAATTATCTGAAGTATGCCTTTGTTCAGAATCTGAAAGGAAAGAAGAAAAAAAACTAGTATCATCGCTAAAGAAGAAGCAAAAGAAAAAAGAAGAAGCTTACAAGTTCAACAATGAAAGTGCCTATGAGTCCAATCATACAAGCCCTTGAGTTCCACACCTCGGCGGTCTTGGTGAATCCCAGGAAAGGTGGGTTGAATTTCGGCTGTTCTTTCGGCAATTCCACCTTGAGAATTATTTCATCAATACACACGCATGAATTCAACGCTCTGATGATTATTAAATGTAGAAGAATGAAATAAATGGAAACCCCAGTGGGAAGCTTAGCTGCTTGAACCATGAGGCTCTTCCTTTGTGTAACATAATAATTGCGTCGTCGTCGTCCAAAAATTGCTGCTGCTGCTGATGCATTATTACTATTGTTCTTGATTGAATGATATGCTACATCGTCGAAGAGGAAAGAAGACGACGTAGTCCAAAGAAGTCGTGAAGTAGTAGCCATCTTCAACTCAAGCGATAATTGTCTGTGCTGTGTTTGCCAGTTGAATGAAATGGTGCGTTGAAATTGAATCTCATGCCATCTATATCTAAATTCTAATCTATCTCATGATTTTGGTCCCACTCGTTTCATTTTGAGTGAGGACCTGAAAGCAAAGCTCAACCACTCACTCTACTTCGTTATTTATGTAAATATTGGGCTTTGGATTCAATTCTATTGGGCCGTCATGGCAGCCCAATACACTATCTTGAAATGATTTTTTCCCTATATTTTTCGTTAATTCAACCTTTTCTTTTGTGGGTGTGTGTTGTGTTAATTTAGAACCTCAATAGATACAATACCATTACCATACCACTGTATCAAAAACTCCGGTTAACATCGAGTTCAAAAAAACTAGGAATTTTATGGCACGAATCAATGTCACATCAACAGGTGCTTACATAAGGTGCTCACATAAAATTCCTCATTATTATATATATATATATATATATATATATATATAGTTTGGTTACTTGAGATATCATCATGACTTGGACTACTAATTCATGTTGTTTTGAAATTAAAAAAGAAAATAGTAGAAGAGGGTGTGATATGATACTTATGTCAATATACGATCATATTCAATTCCATCACACACAAGCTAATAATTACAAATGTGAGAAGCGCCCTCGTAAATAGGAACCTGCACTTAGCCCCACCGTTGAACACGTGAGATAATAAAGTCTTGTCCGCTGGCTAGCTCGACTGGCGACTGCCATGGCCGCCACGAATCCTATCGTGGCCGCACAACCGTTGATCCTCTCAGGCGCAAAACCGTCGAAGGAGAACAAATCTGTGGTTCTCTTAGGAGTTAAGTCAGGTCCTCCGTCGTGCTTCTGCTGTTGCGGCTGCTCTTTCTCGACAAGGCCATCATTGTTATTGCTACTATCGTCGTCTTTCATGCTTCTTACCGTAAACTTATTAACACTGTCAGTCCTTTTCAAGGGTGAGATGAAACTATTAGAAATTGTTGAGTTCTTCTAAAATCAATTTGTGATAGGAGGAGATAGTATCTTGATATATAAGTTTTTGATATAAGAGTTTAATTTAAGCGATGCGGGACGACACTCAATTTTACAATCTCAACACGCCCTCTCACGTGTGGCGTTACATGCTAACACGTGAACATAGAAATCGAGATGTCCTTTCTAAGACCCGGTGGTAGCGAAAATTTGAAGGATTTGACTGCATATGTGTAAACCTTAGCGTCAGCATGGGCTCAATGGAGCTTTTACACGATCGCATTTTGTGTTTGTACTTTCGTAGTGCTAAAGATGTCTCATCGCACATGAAAGGGAAACGACTTTGAAGGATAATATTTGAAAAAAAAATGTAGTGGATAATAGGGGTAGGGTGCATGAGTTTGACGGATTGATTTTTATTGGGCCATAAGACATAAAAATAAATGGGCCAATAAAAATTACGCCGTTAAGTTTCCACAATCTGCAGAGACAATTTTAAGAATTTTCAAACTAGTATCTTTCAGCAAGAAGCCTAGCTCGCGCACTCAAACTGCTTGATGAAATGCCTATTGGCCGAAGTTCACTACAGAGAATCCGAAGGGGTTGAATGCTCGACGAAAAATTGCTTACGAAATCATGGTAATTCCTTTTTTTTTTTATGACTCGGATTACAGTTCTTGCTTTAGTACATTTCTTATCGTTTTATCACCTCTTCTACTGGGACAACGAAAAGAACATTTATTTCTGTTCTAGTCTGAGAAATTATCTTCCATCGCTGCATGTTCTTGAGCCGTGAACTGTGTCCATCTTGAATAATTGAATTATTTTCTCTTCACTCTATATCGCAAAGCTTCGGCGATACGATTTGTTACGTATTTTATGGTTTGCAGGTTTTCTTACTACAGATTGATTGCCTATAGAATGTGCAAGAGAAAGTCGAACCTCAGCTTCCGATACCTTATCTCCTCCTATTCGTATCACCATTGCTGAAGAAAGGAGAAGGCATACATACACACATAGACAAAGATGAGATCGCTGACGTTGCATAGCCAATATCGACATGAAGATATCAATCAGCCCAAAAGACAACCACCCAATTTTCCGCCTCTTGCAAATATGCAAAACCTTGTCTTCTTTCAAGAAATTCCATGCCCAAATGATCACGAGCGGCCTCATTTCCCACACATACCCCATCAGCCGTGTGCTCCTCGTCTCATGCGTTCTTTCTCCTCTGTCTTACACTTTGTCCATCTTCGATAGCGTCAAGGAACCGACTACATTCATCCATAACACTCTCATATCGTCCTTAGCCGAAAAGGGTCGCCCTGAGATTGCTTTATCCCTCTACGAAAACGTTCTTGCCAAGCCTACCTTGGGACCTAATGAGTACACATATCCATCTCTGTTCAAGGCTCTTGGAGCCCGTCAGTGGTTCAGACATGGACAAATCTTGCATGCCCATGTCCTAAAGTTTCTGGGAATTCCTCGAGATAGGTTCGTCCTCGCCTCGCTGCTCAAATTCTATGCGAAATGCGGGAAAGTAGGTACTGCTAGGTGTGTTTTCGATCAAATAAGGGCGCCAGACTTGGCCTCGTGGAACTCGATGCTATCTTCGTATGCTAGAGATTCCAGCGTAAGCCTTTTAGATGGTTTCAATTGCCTGAACAGCGATGGTAACACTCGTACTTCTTCGTCTGAGGTTTTGAATCTGTTCAGACGCATGCAAAAGTCTGCTGGGCTGCAGCCAAACGAAGTAACGCTAGTTGCTCTAATTACTGCTTGCTCGGACATGGGCGCTCTCAGCCAAGGCGTGTGGGCCCACGCCTTTGCAATCAGAAAGAATCTCAGCTTAAATTGCTTCGTCGCCACGGCGCTGATTACCTTGTACGCAAACTTGGGCTGGCTCAAGTTTTCTCAGGAGCTATTCGATCAACTGAGTTGTAAGGACAAGTTTTGCTTCAACGCAATGATCAGAGCCCTCGCAATCCACGGCCATGGAAGCGAAGCTCTTACGCTGTTCGAATCGATGAAGAAAGAAGGTTTCTTCCCCGACGATTTCACAATCTTGGCTGTAATGACTGCTTGTTCCCACATAGGCTTGGTTGACGAAGGATGCTACTATTTAGAAACGATGGGTAGTAAATACGGGCTCGAGCCTAAGCTCGAGCACTATTCTTGCCTCTTGGATCTACTGGGCCGGGCCGGGCTCGTCGAGGAAGCCCATAACAGAGTTCTAGCGATGCCCATGAAGCCCAACGCAGTCATATGGAGGTCTTTGCTCGGCGCAGCCAGGGTTCATGGAAACATCGAAATAGGCGAACGCTCGCTGATCGAATTGCTCGAGCTAGAGCCCGAGACTAGCGGGAATTACGTGCTGTTGTCCAATATATACGCGTGCATGGATCGGTGGGACGACGTAAGAAGGGTTCGAAAGCTGATGAAAAATCATGGGATTCGAAAAACGCCTGGAATTAGTTCGGTCGAGGTCGACGGTGGGGTCCACGAGTTCTTGACTGGGGACAAAAGCCATCCTCGTGCGAGAGACATATACTCGAAGATCGAAGAGATGAACACGAAACTGCAAGAGTACGGTCATAGGCCGAGATTAGGAGAGGTAATGTTCGACGTCGAAGCTGAAGAGAAGGGAGAAGCGCTTTCTTACCACAGCGAAAGGTTGGCCATTGCGTTCGCTCTCATTGCGATAACCGATCTCTGTACGCCTGTAAGGATCATCAAGAACTTACGGGTATGCGTCGATTGTCATTCTGCTACGAAGCTTATTTCTGTTATATATGGTAGGGAGATTATTGTTAGGGATAGGAATCGATTTCATCACTTTAAGGATGGGACTTGCTCTTGTTTGGATTATTGGTAGGTGAAAGCAATTGGAAAATTTCTGATAAAGACTCTGTCTTTTTGCTGATTTTAGCAAGAGAGGAGGCTGATTTGATCAGTTTAGATATTGGGGCGCGAATTTTATTTGAAAAAAAAGCTCTCTTTTTTATTGCATTTATGGACCCTTTTTTTTCAGACAATTAACCCTAGTATATAATCTCATGTAGATCAATTAGTGATGTTATGATAAATAATTTTCTTTACTGTATGGATTCTATTGGATCGACATTTCAACTAAATTATTTGTTAATTTTTGTTTTACTGAGAGCCAACTTCTTCAAGTTTTTAGTCAATGGCATCGAAAATCCAAAAAACAGAAACAAAAGGTACCATTCAATTAAAGACTAATTCAATAGAAATGAAAAAAAAACTGTATTATTATTATCTTAAAGTATGATATATATATATATACATATCTATACTCTTTTATTAAACATCAAGGCTTAGGATAAACTGTTAAAATTTAGTCCCAGTTTAATTAATTAAAACCAATATATTTGAATTAAAATAAAACGATAACCTACATCTTTTACTGTATATTCCAATTTTACGACTCCATTTTTCGTACACATTTATATATTGTATACTAGTACTTTATCCGTGTAGTTTTCTGTCTGATTGTTTGCCACAGTCTAATTTTGTCCAAATTCCATGAGTATTCCCAACATAGAAATTGAAATTAAAAACTCACATCTCTAAGTTTAGTGTACCAGCAACATACATTTTGATATTATATTAATATATATGTATATGTATATATATATCTATATGTATATATACGAATACATATAATTAGCACATGAATCGATATTTTCTCTAAAGCATAGTTTTACAGCACAGGGCTCAAAAAACTTTAATCTTACATAATCCCCTACATAAACACATATTCAATTCCCACTAAGCACAATAAGATTTCGTCATTTGCTCGAAAGATTCTTATAGGGGAAAATATTGTATTTAATGTATGATTGCCCTTTAGCATGCCTGCCAATTAGCTAACATGATTCGCCTGCAGTGGCTTTGGATGCTCTATGTTAGGATATAATAATATATACTATTATGTACATAGATTTTTCAGTAAACATTACCTAACAATTAAATATTAAAATTCAAAGATGGGGAATCTTTCTCTCTAGTCTTTCCTTAAGGGTTATGGGCTTATTTTATTCAATGTAATATGGATCTTGCTTCTAAAATTATTGCACAGTAGTACAAACATTAATGTTTAATCCAAAGAAATTTGTAATTACAATATTGGGAATTACAAATGTTCTATTTTGAGAACTGTTATATAATAATAGAGCTCTCAAAATAACATAAAAACTGTTCGATACAATTAAACTTTCATATTCAACATTGATCTTCGATAACCCATGCATATGGTATCATATCTTCTTCATTCTTTGTCTTCATGGAAAGAAAAAGCACCATAATACTAATTAATGCAACCCATGCCTAAGCCTTTAGCATCTGTTCCTCTCATGATTCTCAGTCTCTTGCAAGACGACATAAACATGCTGCTCATCACAAATCAATTACATCCCAATGTCATTACAGTTCAAGACAAGACATAAATTCATGCAAAAAAAGAAATAAACAGATTAGGGTAAAGAACTTACTCCCATGGAACATCTCCAACAAGCATCAAGTCACCATCTTTGTCTTCATAAGCTGGTGCATATTCAGATCCCTGGTAGCCTTCCCTCTCTGAATATTCACCTGAAATGAGAGGGAAAGGTAATTAGGTACTGATGATTAATGCAAGAAAATATGGCTTCAAGAAATTCCACTAATTATAGTTAGTTACCTATGGTGAGGTTGAACATGTTTCCCAAGGCCTTGATGAGCTCTTTATATCCATTGTAAACCTTGAGATCGATCTTCCTAAGATAAGGCGCACCTTCCATGCTCACTTTCACGTAGATCCCTGATTCAGTTTCTTTCTTAATCTGTGAACTGTTTTTCCTGTAAGATCTCACTGGTGGCCAACCAACCATCTGTGCCCTGAAATGTAAAGAAGAAAAAAAGGGATATATTATAAGTCTCCCATATTCCTTCATACGCATATGTCTTTGTTTCTGCAATTCAAGATTTTTAAAATCCGTACTTCGGCGCAGGTGGAGCTTCATGAACAGTACACGAGTTGGCAGTAGAAACTGAGCTTTTAACATCATCAGTAGAATTCTCAGGCGAAGATCGCTTGTTCGTCGTCTTTGTTGAGGACAAGTCAGCATCTTCGCTTTGATCATCTGTTGTACCAGGTAATCCTAATCTCAGCTCAGTGGCCTTCAAGTTCAAATCACCTTCGTCAGCCATGGATTCTTGCAAATAGTTGTTGTCAGAATAGAATTGACCCTTTAATGGTTCAAAGAACTCAGCTTTATATGATAGTAATCTTGGAGGCGTCTAATAGCTGGTTTTGTTTTGGTTATGAAATGATGCAATGAAACTCTTTTATAAGGGAATATGATCGTATGTTGTGACGAAGATGAGGAATTTTTTTTTTTTAATATGTATCTTTTTTCTATTATTACATGTAAAGTCCACACATGAATTTCGGACAAAGTCAAGTTATGCTGTCTGAGGGAAATGCAGCAAGTTCAAGATATTTGGGGACAAGAGAGGGACAAATTAAGCCGTCCTTATGGAATATATTTAATGCTTTTAAATTTAAATTGATGGTTTTAATTTTTTAACGGACGGTGGAGATTGGGTTTTCAAGGTGTGTGAGATTAGATCACGTCCGTTGGATATGTAGGGTTTTGGGATGATCATTGATTTGAGGCGCATTACCATGTGAAAGGAGAGATTGGCCCACATGCGAATTAAATTATTTGTTTATGTGTAGATATATTTATATGGTTTAAGCATCTATCACAAGCCTATCGATGATTATTATTGTTCATTAAAATACATAATTAAATTGGTTAGAGGAGTAAATTTGTCCAATTATCTCAATAATTCGATAGACTAATTTGAGTGTAAAGCTTATGCTTAATCATGAATATACCCTTTATGTGCGTCGTCTTAATTTAAATCTATCATCTTTGTCGTTGTAATGATTCCAAGAATATACGTAAAGTAATAGAAGTAATAAGTATTTAATTATTAAATTAATACAAATGGTGACAATAACAAGCATTGAAGTACTTCACTTCACTCTATACTTTCCGGTACTGTTTTGGTTTTTGTCATATTATAAGAACAAACTCTACAAGACGACAGCCACACAAGTCTGAGGATAAGCCAATTTTATCTCATTCCTTTTTTCTTCCAACTTTATATAATTTGATTTATATAAATATCACATTCTTGAAAAGAATAATAACAACGTATATGATATATGAGGACAAAGACAACATAAACCTGTCACTTTTGCATTTGCTGCCATAAATCCGTGGTGATTCCCTTCTCTAACAGTTATATATATATATATATATATATTATATCAGGCCAAGTAAATAATTTCGAACAAGGGCAACATAATGTCCATTCTTATAATGTGCACGTGAATTTGATATATAAACATTAAAAAGGATAAAACCCATTTAAATTTAATCTTATAAGTGTTTCCAGTAGAAGAGCAGAGGTGCATATACGAATATACACCGACACCATTTTCAAGAACTGTACTGTATATAAGGACAACCTAATGTTGACCAAGTCAAAATGCCTTCTCCAGCTATTCATTTATTTTTTGCGATTTTAGTAGACAACTTATGGATATTTAATAAATATTGGGGCCTATGTTTCTCAAATAAAGAGGAACAATAACAGAAGATAGAAAGAAAAGTTGATGCCTTCTCTTCTAATATATATGTCGCCTGGGTTTAGTTGTCCATTCGCAAGTGTCCCAAATACACACATTTTTTGCGTGTTCGAAGTTTTGCCACGTCCAAAGCCCCAACACCATTCAATCTCAATATCTTTATTTACTTTTTTTCCTTATCACATTATCTAAAAAAATTAGTATCTATCTTTGCTGCTTAAAGTCAAGACGGACGGGTGTGGAGACTAATGTTACGACGAGATATTATATATTTAAAAAACATAGGAGTAGGACCTTTGCTCTCAAAGGTAATAACGTCTATAAATACATGACAGTTCAGCAGTTACAATCTGCATATTGTTTGGATTTTCGTCCTATCTTTTTCTTTATTTACTGTAATATCTTTTTGTTATGTGTATGAAATTAATCATCTCTATTAAGGATTGAATGTGATCGGAGAATGAATGTTTTACCAGTAGTTGTTCTCTAATGGGTTATCAAACTGAACTTGGGATTTCGAGCAAGATCCATTACAAGATTTTGTGTCACTACTACACTAAGTTTGACTCATCAAAGTTAAAACTTTAGGATACGTTTTCCAGAAAGCAAAGCACAAGGAAAGTTTTTAGGTTATTAGTTTAGTTATATAATATGCAAATAAATTTCAGCAACTCAAACTTTAATTTACTATAAGAATATTTGGCAATTAAATAGTCTACCTATCCACTTAGGTATAACTAAGTCCCATTATAATTCGACATATGACACGTTATATATAATGTAACGGGATTGTTGGTTTTATTCACATGAGTATGATAGTGTGATAAAACTGTCACATTTCAAATTTATGATAGGAATTGAGTTATACCCATGTATATATGTTGAAAATGCATTCTCCATTAAAAACATACTAACGTTTAGTTTAAAAAAAAGGTATGAATCTAGACTAATAAGAGACGATTGTCCCATTCTCAAACGGAACATACATATTGAATAACTACTATTGCCCTCAAAGATTCTTAAAGTTGCATAGTTATTACGGCGACTTATAAGGGGTTCCTTAAGGCTCCGTTTGGTTTACGGATTTCGACGTGGAAAAGAAAATGAAAAGTGGAATGGTACGACACATGAAGCGTAATGAACAATGATTTATTGCGTACGACCACACTTTTTTTTTCTTTTCCGCATCGAATTCCCCAGACCAAACACACCCTAAAAGATCGAACTAATAAAGCCATTCTCCACTTTCTTTTATTATAAATACAACATAAATAAAAAATCTATTTTGACTCCGAATAAAATAGTTATATGGGTAATGTGTACCTAACAGTCTTAACATATCGGTTTATCATATGACTGCAAACCAGCATTATAAGTTGATCTAAGCGACGACGTGTGCTCCTTCGATTTTCTTGACGGCATTCCTCAGCTTAAGCTGAAGGCTTTGCCTCGTCGGAACCATTACAACGTTTGTCCAAACCAAAGACCCATTTTCGTTATGTCGATCTTTGTACAATTCGACTATCGACTCTGCTTCATCGTTCAAATCTCTTACAGTATCCAAACATCGTATCTCCTCGGGGTCGATCAACAGGTTGCTGTCTCCGTCTTTCCATGCTATCAACTGCCAATGGTAGTAACGTTCGGATCGTACTATAATATGGATCGACATGTCATAAAATTTAATGCACACTTAAACACTCATACCCTCGGTGGACCTCCTTGCGCATTCGTGCAATACAGCCTCGCGTTGTCGACAAGGCGAGAATACTTCGGGAACGCCATCGCAAACCTCTTGTGGGATTTCAGTTGCGATTTTACCCTCACCGCGCGTCCCGTGTGTATTGCCCTCCTTCGAAAAAAAGGAGAAAAGAAAAGAATTCGTATAAAATGTCGTTATTGTTCGATCGAACCATTAAAATATAGACCTTGTTAATTGTCCAGTCCGCCTCTAAAAGCTTAGGTTTTGGAGTAAGTGTATCATATTTCAAATTCACATGTATTATATTTCTAACACGCCTCCACATTTAAGGTGATCTTTCCCCAATTCTTAATTAATGAGTGGTCATGAGGATTCATACTCATAACCTCCAGGTCTGAGCTTCGATTCCATGTTGAAATGACCACTTCACTTAAAAGCTTAAGCCCAAAAGGGAGAATTATCATATTTTAAATTTATATATTATATTTCCAACAGACCTTATGCCTCTGACGATGGCAAGAAACGGATCGCAGACTACTCCGACGAGCTCTATCCGATAGGGTTTTCTAACTCCATTACATCCCCGACGATCATCTTCCGCTACCTCTCCATCGTCGTCGTCGATTTGAGCCCAATAATTTTCCGTCACGCTACCATCTTCCAACAAAACCTTGTAGCCCTCGCCCATTCTATAACGGCGTATGTGCACGTTTCGGGCCATGGCTATGGTCTGCTCAACGAAGGGCTCCCAAGATAGCGTACCGTCCATTATTACGTCCCGCCCCTCGTTCAGCGCGGTGACTAGGAGCGATGACGCCGCATCGGTTGATGGCTGATGCACCTATATATTATATATCGCTTTATATAATTTAAACATCGGATTCATGCATAGAAGGATCGGAAGAATTACGCGTAATGATAAGATAGTTCTTTTTTATTACGAGCTCGGCGGTTTGAAGCATGTCTTGGTGATGACCCCTTGAGCTAAGCGCTCGATAGATCACGTCCGTCTCCTTAAAAGCGTCCGCCTCCACGACCACGGCGTTCGCCATAGCTCCCGCCCAGAACGATCTGCAGAAGGAAGATTAAGGGTGAGTTTGGCATACATAATTCGTATACGGACAGCACGACGAAAAACTAAATCAGCACATCGAACGATGATACCTTACGCTTCAATTCGACACACTTTATTTTATTTTCTGTTGAAATTTCTAATTGGGCTTTGTCCCACATCGGATAATTCAAGCTCTTGAATCCACTATATTAAGAGGCATTCTCCTCATATTACCAATTGGTTTTAGGAAAAACCCATTGATTTCTAATATGGTATCAGAGCGAGCTTCCGCTCACCGTCACTCGATTCATAGGTCCACATGTTAGGCCAGTCATACTACCCGTGAGGGGGCGTGTTGAGATTTCCAAAGGCTCTGTCCCACACCAGATTTAAATTCAAGCTCTTGAATTCACTTCATATATGATATATCACAGGCTTTCTCCTCCTATCACCAATTGGTTTTAGGAAGAAGTCCTTAATTTCTGATATTTTCCTAACCGAAATCAACATACCAGACGCAGCATAAAAGAAAAAAGGCAAACGAAAACCCATTACAAAACAAGAAAACGTACTCTTTGATTATGTCTTTGAGGACGGTGCTTTTTCCGGCGCCCATTCCCCCGCCCATGAGGAGTAGGACGGGACTTCTCTCGCATAGGGCCGCAGGAACCATTACGTCGGAATGGTTCAGCGAATTATTTTCGTTCGTCAAGTTTCCGATGGCCTTCATTTCTTCGACTAGGGTGGAGAAGAGTCTCGTCACTTTTAGTTCTCGTGCTATCTTCTCAAACCTTTGTTTCCTATGTACATGTAATGTAATTAGAAGCGTTGATAGATGGATATTAATGGCTTAGAATTAGAGAAAATGAAAGTTGATATTTATTTATATGCCTAATTTGCTCTAGTTTGATTTACTAGGGATGCAACGTTGATTTTTATTGAGACCAACAATCTGTACAGACTAACCTATCTTTATATATATGTAAATGGGACATTTCTCCAAAAAAAAGTTGATTTTATTGTCGTTCTGATTCCATATCCTTAGAATTGTATTATTTCGCTCACGATTCTTACGATACGACGTCCTTTGAAATTTTCGCTTGGGAGTTTTGAATATGAAATATGTGTAGAACGAGAAGAAAATAAGAAAATGCACTGAAAGTTTTCAGATTCGAGATTTGAATAAAGAGCAAATTGGTTGGGCTATGCTTTGTCAGACGTATCTCTCGGTAAGAGTTATTTCTCTCTCTCTTTTGGCTAAATACCTACAACAAGTCATGCGCTAACAAATATTCCGATAAGAGACATTTTTTGTGATATTTTGCGCAATAATTATCACAATAGGGGGCACTTTAGCTGAAAATCACGTAAGCACTTTAGTCATTCATAATATCTTTTATGTCACCAAGCACTAAAGAATATGACATCCAACTTCATAAAAGAATATAAAGGTTGAATAAGACAACCATACTAATAACTCAAGTTCAACTCACCTTGTAGCAGCCATTACAAACTCCTTGAGCTTCCTCTGCTCAGAATCCACACTTAGCACCTGCAATAATTAATCTTTTATTAATTAGAGCGAAGCTTTAATAATAAATATTAAATAAAATATAGTGTAAGACCTGAGTGATCATTTGAGGGGCATGGCTCCAATGAAACGCAAAGTATCCAAGAATGCATCTTTCGAATTCTTCGACCAACTTGACGTACAAATCCTCGGCATCGGATTCATTCGCTAAGTATTCGTACATCTTATTATCGACACCTTTCGATTTTTTCAAGTAATCGTAGGCCAACTTTACCAACTGTGGACACTCGTCGATTTCATCGTCCAAACCTATTTGCCTTGCTGCAATTATTATTACATGAGAAAGATAGTTACTTTAGGACAAAAAAAAGGTTTGATCTAAATGATTTAATTGTAGTTACCAACGTAATGCGAAAATCTTTCGATATTTGCTACACGGCCCGACTCGGAGCGCTCCAAGAACGGCTCGAGGCGATGATATTCGTCTTTCGGCGAAAGCTTCGACTTACGATTTCGGTGGAAATGCATCGGATAAATCCAACGGTTGTGGTTACAGCTACGATTTATGCAAGAACACAGTCAGGCAATACTTTTATATCTGCAATATAATTTTGAACTATGAGCTGCTTAACATTATTATGAGACTCTCTATATATAGATATAGATATATACCATTTGCCTGGCACGTTTATACATGTGTATAATATATATGTATATATATATATATATGTACAAGTCAAAGTCAAACGATGTGCCTTGAAGCAGCGTTGGATATAGTGCGTGAGGTTGAAAAGTATGCATCAAGATGCAAGTATTACTTTTCTTGAAGCTTGGGTACTTCACACCAACGACTTGGTTTTTTATTTTTATTTTTTCCTTTCTTGGTTTGGATTTAATTCAGTGACATGATTGATGTGCGTGGGAGGATGTAATGCCAATGATTTCAATTCTGTAATGACTTGTATATAAAAAAAAAAAAGAGATTTGAATAACTGAATAACATAACAACATGCAAGTGGGACGAGGGAGAAGTAATAACCAAGTATATTGAATGTGAAAATAGTATTTAGCATATGCAAACGAAATATTACCATCATTTACGGGGGTAATTATTCCAACACTAACTAGCTAGTGGTTCTGGTTCATTTACTCGATTAGCTGTTTTTGTTGACGGCTTTTTTATAATCAAATTGAGTCAATTGTATTGTTTAGTAAATGAAATGGGTTAATTTACTAGCGATAATAACGAATTTGCCACTCCGATAATCTTGACAATGGGTGGGTTAATAGCAAGGACATTTCCCGCCGGAATCCTCGCCACACAATAACATAAATTAAAAGCATTCGATGAGATCACAATGAAGCATGAATAATAATAACGTGTAATTCATATTAAGTAATTTACGAATTTCGATTGCAATATAAAGGGGAAGAAAAAGAACATTGATAACAACAAGTGGCGGAGCTATGAACTATTACCACTGGGGTCCATTTAGTACTACTAACTTTCCCAGGCTCATTTATACTAGTAATATATATTTTTTTAAAATTAGTGGGGTCCACATACTAATTTTAGTTGTATTGAATTCTAATATAAAAAAAATTCACCTAATAAATACTTTTTAAAAAAAATTCCAGTGGGGTCCATGGACCCCACTGGTCCTCACGTGGCTCCGCCACTGATAACAACATTAACACCGTGTTAGATCAGGAAAAATAGTGAGGAAAATGAACTAAAGAGAAGACGAAATTCACTAGTTTTTCTTTCATTTTCCTCACCATTTGGTGAAGAAATTGAATTTCTATAGTTTTAACTTTAAATTTAGTTTAATTTTCTTTTTTTTTTCTCCGCATCTATTTCTCTAATTAACCAAATGTAAAAATTAGTCTTTCTTTTTCATTTATATTCCTTTCCTTGCTTCATTCTTTAAATCAATCACACCCCAAGATTTAGGATGTCACCGTGGTACTTTAGTAATTTCCATCATATCTCCACGGAGAAAGTACAGGGAATCGCGCGGCCGTGGAGTAATCATTGTCCGCCTCTTCTCTGCCAACGGAGAAAAAGTTCTCACATAATCTTCCCATGAATAGACAAAATGAGGAATTCACCCCGCCGCAATCGATGCGGGCCCCACATGGAACAGGCCGTTGCCAAAATGAATTCTTGGTAATTGTTTAAAAATGGGCCACGGTTCTTGGCCCGGTATTTTTTTTTCGAAATTCGTGGCTATCAATGAAAACGAAGAACTTCTCACTGGGCTAAACTCAAAAAGCCCATAAATTGGACGAAAATTGGTCCAAGTAAGAGCGCCGGTGAAACTGTCATGCCCAATTACAGCTGTCAATTTCAGCCCGCGGCCCGCGGACTGTGATTTTTTAGGCCCCCAATGGGTGGGTTAGCCCGCGGGCCGGTCCGCCATTACATAATTAAATCTATTAATAAGTGCCACAATTAGTTAAAAAATTAATAGTAAATTAAATAATAAAACTAAAAAAAACAAGTTTTTGAAGGTGGGTGGGCTTGTCCCGCCGGCGGGCCGGGGCAGGCTAGGCTTCAATTTCTATGACATGCCAGCCGCCTGCCCCGCGAAACAGTGGGCTTAGGCCTGTGAGGAGCCTGCCCGCCTCTGACCGGTTTTGACACCTCTATGCCCAATAGTTTTTTTTACAACAAGAAAATAAAAATTATTTTATTAATTTATGAAGCTTAATTTACTGAACAGAACTTGTTAGACACTTGTCCAATATGTCCAATCAACTTGGAACTGTTATTGGCTTAAACAATTGCTCGTGAGTACGTGACTTGGTCGAATTTTATTGCAATCATAGGTACGTACAGTACAAAGTGATTAATAGTAATGAAAAAAAATGAAATGCAAGACTTTTCTCATCATTTCACCAAAACTATACTATATGACGTTTTTTGCCTCCTGCATATACAATATATATGTTTTAGTGAAGTCAGAAGAACGGTTAAACTAGTACAATAAGAATTTTGATTTTCTTTGTTCATTAATAACTTTATCCTTGAATAACAATGATTTTTTTTTTCCAAATCTTGATTTTCAAAGCGCACGACTGCTTTAATTTATCCAACACACTCGAGTTGTCTCCTTTTCTTCTTTGACTCATTATAACGTTTACCATTGAAAAGCATTAATCGATCTCAACTCTCATATTAATGTTTTGCAGCGTACCTCGTGTGTTACTATTTAGGATATAATTATATATATAAGCAGCGTCGTTCAATCCTAGATAGATTTCCTTGTCGTTTAAACACACTCACGCACCACAACACACGAATGGTAGAAATCATTAATTGTCTAATGAAGTCGAGAGAACCTACTATACTACAATCATTTATTACATAAGTCGGCTAAGTTAACTAAGATGGAGGAAAACTCGATGAACCAAATAACTCACCGTTTAGCAACGAATCAATGAGTCCAATACTACATACATACTTTTTACTCATCAATCACGTAACGTTAACATATATAGTTACGATTTACTAAGGGGTCCGAGAATAATGGAAATTCAAATGATGATGCTTGGTGTAAAAAAAAGAGGACACTATGCAATAATAGTCAGATACATCCAAAGTAGAAATTTACCGATACTTTTTCATTTACCTCCACAAGAAAAAGTCCGTGAACGCCATTGGAACTTCTTCTAGGGTCTGGTGAAGTTCTTCAAAAGTCTTCATTCATACCGTTTATAATTTCCACACAATTTGCAGAAATAAATCTATCAGTGAATCAAAGTATTATTATTGAAGAAAATAGATTATTGCAACGCCCCCAATATCTTCCTTGTACCTTTCTTTGTCGTCCTCGAGCTGTTCAAGCAAACGAACATGTAGAGAAAAGCTGTTATGTTATATATATCGACTATCACATTATTATAGCTTTCGAGGAAATCAAGAATTAGATAGATACTACAAAAACAGATATATGAGTTTAGAGCTCTTAACTTCTAATTTGGGTGAGTCGCTGAGGGGAATGAAGCCTGGTCCGAAATCACTTGGGTACGCTTAGGGACACATATGGTCTCGAACCAGACAGCATTCTCCTCAACATATTTATGTCATAAGATAGAAATAATGTTTTTTTTTTTATGTCGCCATGCACTAAGATTTTTCTTGGGGTGATCTCTTGTTTAAGATATATATTTACGCTTTGTGAAGATGGACTTTATTTTTACGCGTTGCGAAAGGTCATGCTTTTCCCACGTAAAAAGAACTACAACTCGTTTTTTTGAGATAGGGGTTTTGATAAATGTGATTACGCTTCATTAATTTCATCTTGTTTATTTTATGACTTGTTCATCTTTTCTTTCCATATTATGTTAAAGACATTTGGTACGAGTAACAAGCAAAGATAAAAGCATGATTCGCGGTGAGGCAAAGATTAATATGTTCAAGATCCTATAAAAAGATAATAGGGAACGTTTTTTTTTCTTTTGAAAAGATTATTCCATGATTCCAATGCTTATTTCTATTGAATTTGATCTAGAAGGGGGTGTGCTTGAACCAACAAATATAAAACAGGTCATAAGCTTGTGGTCGCGTATCACATTTTAATTTTATATACTTCACTTCTTATATGTCCCTTATTTTTAGGATTTTTCTTATCCTACATTAAACGTGATTTTTTTTTGTTTCAGGGATCGTCATGAGAATTGTACCTATAAAACAATCTTTTACGCGGAACTCAAATTTGGGAAAATTCACCGTTGAGGTGATGTAACGATTTCACAGTTTTGCAGAGGAGGACACAATAAGATAAAAAGCCCAATTACGGGTATTAGTTCGCATTGATCCAACACAATCATTGAGTGGGGAATGAGACATCTTCACCATAATTCGAGGATTAGTTCCATTAGATCTGTCAAAACGGGCCGCTGGGGCGGCTTGTAGCTAGCCAAAGCCCGTCTGATCTAAGCTAGAAATGAAGGCCTGCTCCGCCCTACAGGCGGGCAGCGGGCCTGTCCCACCCCAAAATAAAAAAGAAAGGCAGAAAATTTACAATAAAAATGGAATGTTTAAGCTTGAAATTACTACTAGTCAAATCTAACATCTTTAATAATAATTTTTTAATTTATTAAACTTGATTAAATTAAAATTCGTAATTCAATTATTTATATCAATTGTTAATAAAACAAATATTTATAATACCTGGCTGGCCTGTCCGCATTCCACGGCCGCGCGGGCTTGTGCGTAAGGCCGCTCTCTGGCGGGCTTGAGAAATGGCGGCCCCGTTCAGCCCGTTTGACACGACCATAACTTAAAAAAAACTATATTAAAGATGATTTAAAAATAATTGTTCAATTTTAAATTACAATGAAAAAGCTTCCCCTGCACGCCCATCTTTCTCCCTCAAGCACAACAAAAGCACTTCAACGGACACTGAAGCTGAAAGGAGACGAAAGGAAGCCATGGACGAACAAACACCGAAATACACATGCTTGAAGCTCGAAATACAGTCCTCAGAAACCTCAAAACGCGAACCTATCTTCGTCAAGGGCACTTGGTACAGGAATCGATTTCATCTCGGCGTTACAGACGGCCTCAATGCGTGGACATGCCACGGTAATAATCTCTACTACTTCAAAAACGTTCATCCTTTCGCCGAAAATGTTCTGATCCTTTTCTTCTTTCTTTAAGCTTCCGAGGAGGAAGTTAGCGAGAGAGCCTCGTATTGGGACCAAGAGCCTTCGGATTACATCGAATTGGCCGAGAAGTATTTAGGGTTTCAACAGCCTGGCTCAATCTACAAGTTCGCCGATGCTGGTGACGGGTTCAGAAGGGTTCGTCTTTTTCCTTTTCTTCGATCTTGATTGGTCGTGAACTAATGTGCTTTGCCCTTTTCGATTTTGTCAATTTTGCTATTTTTGGTGCTTCTCCATTTCAAAGTGACTAGTTGAGCTTTTTGGTTGAGTTACAATATATAGACGACGTATTTTAGAGCCTTAGCTTTTGGCATTTTGCAGCTATCGTGGACATTTGAGAAGGAAGGCACAAAGCTAGAATGGCGTTGGAAATGCCAACCTTCTCCAAACAGCAAGGAGACAACATGTGAAGTCTTGGACTTTCTCATGGATTCCAACATAAAATTGAGCGTAAGAGAACAAAAAAATGATAAATTTTTGTGAGGATAAACCTCTGTGTCTTGTCTTGTGTGTTTCTTATATTATTGCATGTCTCAATAACTTATCCAATCTGCTGTGTATACGCCGTAGACTTGCCTTAACAGCTTCGTTTCTCATCGAATAGGAAGAAGTCGTATGGAAGACAGAATCATTCGAAAAACTTCAAATAGAGGCCGAGAAATGCCTTGAACAAAGCACAAGGCTCAGCCGCGAGAAGGCTGAGTTCGAATCTGAAATATATGGCAAAGTAAGTCTAATCCCCTATGGTTTTTTTCATTTTTCCCAGTCTTTTATCCTACAATATCAGACGATCCTTTGGTTTTAGTTCGTGCAAGTCCTAAACTCGAAGAAAGCGAAACTGAGAGAGCTTCGTGATAGGCTTGCAAAGGAAGAGACACATCGGCCATCTTCAGACGAGGAAGCAAATTCCACGGATAGGACTGAGAGCTTTGGCCAAGAAAGCGATGAAGATTTAGGAGAGCAAACTGCTAGTGGAAGTTCGTCCAAGGTTGTCTCCACTAGTAAGCCCCGCGGTAGAAAAAGGAAATAGCCCGCAATTCGATTTCCTACTTTGGTCGATGTTCGTATGTCTGAAATCTCTCTTGTAAAGACGATCCTGAGTCTATATAGTGTTAGACTTGTGTTTTTTGTATCAGTTTCTTCATCTTGTGTTTATATGAAGCCTAAATTTTGGTTAAATATTAGGCACGAGCTCGAAGATGAATTGCCAATGGCCCAGTTGATTAAAGTCGAATTCGGACTCATAATTCGAATCGATCGAATCGATTCACTGAGTTCGTGGGTCTACTTGACTTTTTTTTTTTTTACCTAAGTGGCCAATGAAAAAACCCTAGAAGATATACTTGTGAGACAAACACACGTAGGACACATACCAAACTACGTACTGCTTTTATAATTACATATTAAAATTCTAAATTATATGTCTGGTGTGTGTTTTGTTTTTTCTGCTCTTGCTACTCATCCCCTTTTTTGACGATTTTCGTCTCAAAATCACTGCGCTCGTGCGATAAAGCTTCAATCCTTTTTCGAGCAAGGTTTCTGGAATTTTATAAATCCGAGCTGAATTAAGCGATTATGCTCTTCTTACTCGTTTTACTTCCACGTACTGTTATTCGACGGGATCTTTTATCTTTATCATATATTGAATTGGGGGTTTTTCGTGCGTGGATAGGGTCGTTTGTGGATGCAGATGATTGGTTTGATTTGCGTGGCTGGTGTTCGTAATTCGAATTGTTGAAGTTTTTGTTTCCTATTGATTTAATCTGAATTGAAACTTGCGTCTTTTCCCTGCTGGGTTGTGTGTAAGGGGTGAATGTGGTTTTCCCTGCTGGGTTGTGTGTCAGGGGTGAATGTGGTTTTAGTCGATTGTTTTTTACTGCATTCTGATCGATCATGCTCGGGGTTTAGAGCAATTTTTTGGTTGTACTTTTTTTTCTCTAGCTCATTGCCGTTTTGGATTAAAGCTGTGATTTTCAGTCATTCTTGTTCGTGATGAGTGTCTGTATGTTGTCATTTGATATTAGTCCAAATGTGATTCTTATCCAAGTTTAGTTTATGCGACAGCTTGGAGTGGAGATAACTGTAAGGGAATTCTTGAGATTCAACAAAAATGGCAAGCATTGTTACAGGGCAATCTGATGACGGGATTAGCTTTGAAGGATCATCGAGCATTCATCAGTTTGAATCATCGGAGAAGTGGAGATCTTCTGAGCAAGTTCACAATGCAACTCCCTCAACTTCTCCTCCTTACTGGGATAGTGATGATGAGGATGAAGGTTTATTTTTCTGCTTATATGTATTCGTCTGTTATCTATATGAGGGTGAATCACTGGCGCTGTAAATTGCATGTATCTACATATTGTCTCTGTCTTACTAAGCTGTTCGTTGACCCATACTATGTTTGCAGGACCAAAGCCTTCTGACTTGTATGGCCATTACACATGGAAAATTGAGAAGTTTTCACAAATCAACAAAAGAGAACTTCGAAGCGACCCTTTTGAGGCTGGAGGCTACAAATGGTATGTTATGACCTCAGAGTTGTTTATATTACAGTTCATCTCTTAGATCCCGAATTTGTGTTCTGCTACTTTCTAGGTTAAATATGGATATCTACAAATAATGGTATCTGGAAGCTCTTATCTGCAAATGATTGAATCTATATGTTGCCATAGGTACATATTGATTTACCCGCAAGGCTGTGATGTGATTAATCACCTCTCTTTATTTCTATGTGTCGCCAATCATGACAAGCTTTTACCGGGTACGATATCATCCAATGAAGCATGAATTTTACCCGTAAGGCTGTGATGTTTTGACATGGAATAAACCATTCCTCCTTACGAACAGGGTGGAGCCATTATGCACAATTCACCATTACTTTGGTCAACAAGGATCCTAAGAAGTCAAAACATTCTGGTAGTGTCTATTCCTCTTTGTTCCGAAAATGAAATATGCATGTAAGTATGATTAATACTCCTGTAACAACATTCTCATACAAGTTTGCACCAGCAGATACGTTACATCGATTCATGAAGAAGGAACACGACTGGGGATGGAAGAAATTTATGGAGCTATCAAAAGTATTGGAAGACTTTGTTGATGAAGATACTTTAGTAATTAAAGCTAAAGTACAAGTTATAAGGTATTACAATCATGACGCCCACCTACTAATCTATGTCGTTGTTTCATGTTTGATCATGTAATTTAAAATGTTTGTCTTTTTTGTAATCTTCCTCTCAAAGCTGCTGAAAGTTGTCTTGCTCGTTACTAAGGGCTAAATATTTGTCTACTGAGCATGAAACACGCATGGAACCGGTGAAAAACTGTGCTCGTTTGCTCTTAGACTTAGCTCACATTTTATTGCTGAATTGCTTTTTGATTCGTGATTGTCATGGAATTTCGGCGCGTTTATTACGTTCAGTTGAATGTCCTTGTGGATCCACCTCTTTTTGGTAGATTAAATGTTTATTGCTCATTTTTTGGTTATTTTTCACCGTCCACAAATCTTTCAGTGAGTAAGTAGGTGGCCCGTACATCTCTCAACAGGCTTCTAACATATATTGATATCTGTTTACCTGAAGGGAGAGAAAAGACAGACTATTTCGTTGTCTTAGCTATGAATATAGAAGGGAACTTGCACGAAGGTATTTGATAAATGTTGAGCAAATCTTCCGGCGTTTTGTGGAGGAAAGACGAGGCAAATTTTGGAAGCTAATAGAGGATAAAGCTAAGTGGTCCAGGTATTCTAATTCTACACATGTATTCCAGTCGCTTGCTTTTAACTTTCACATTTCTAGTAGTGTTTGTTTCTTTGAACTAAGCTGCATGTGAATTTTGAATAAGTTGTTTCAAAGAATCTGTGTTTGTAAAATAGAATAGTATGAAGCTATCTTTATTGTATGCCAGAGTAAAACAAAATAACTTTAAATTGCATTGTTAAAGAATTAAGTATCTAGGTGGGTTTTGCTTTAGGAATCACTGATACGTGTTGACTGTTGATTGTGCGTATTATATGTTAGAACTAAATTGGTCGAGAAATTGATACTGTCTTAATGTGGATGTATAGGAGCTGCGATGTTGTACACGCCTGTTAAATGAAATTGGGTTTCTGCAAGCTTTTCTCTTTTCACGTTGCATTACTTCCTCTCCTTTATTATCACAACATTCCAATCTCAAGTACTTACAATTATGACTTTATTTCAGCTTTTCTTCTTTTTGGCTGGCAATGGATCAAAGTTCTAGGTCGAGCATGTCCCGAGCGAAATCAGATGCAATACGTAAATTAGTTGTGAAGAATTTCTTCAATGAGAAAGATGTCAATTCCACCCTTGTAATGGATTCGCTGTACACTGGTCTTAAAGCTATTGAAGGCCAGGTTTCGGCTAGAAAGAGTAAGCATATTGAGGCAGAAGATCAACCAGTCCCCATCGTTAGTATGGATGAGGACGTGTTTGTTTTAGTTGATGACGTGTTGCCACTGCTTGAGAGGGCTGCGAAAGAACCCTTGCCTCCAAAGGATGACAAGGGTCTGCAAAACCATATCAAGGTTTGTATGATGATACACAACTACTTGGTCGAATGCCCTTTGCCCCTGCTAGTTATTTATATCTAAGCAGTATTACAGT
This sequence comes from Craterostigma plantagineum, assembly GCA_027422505.1. Classification (NCBI taxonomy): domain Eukaryota; kingdom Viridiplantae; phylum Streptophyta; class Magnoliopsida; order Lamiales; family Linderniaceae; genus Craterostigma; species Craterostigma plantagineum. The sequence goes on along the minus strand of JAPQWV010000124.1, from coordinate 1,395,421 downwards.
TCTTCATTGGCGAGCTGGTCGCACTACCATGATAAAATCGCATACATAGTTTCCCTTGTCTTTGTAACAATTTTAGTTGGTGATATTTATCATTGATAAACAACCAGAGGTTCTGTGCAACCCATCCTTCACCCGAATACAACATATTGTCCTTACTTTGAATTTAGGACGTGGGTGCTGGAGAGGAGTCCGACAAAGATATCAGTGAGTGTGACGAGAGACGACTTACTGAATTGGGTCGTCGGACTATTGAGATATTTATTCTGGCCCATGTTTTCAGGTAATCGGCTGCCATATTTATTGCTATCTCAAAATGGTTGTGCCCACCATTGTTCCATGGACGATGATATGGTGCTTGTTGCTCTTCCATTCTCTTGACTTACTAGATTGCATACATAGACTCTTGTAAATGTGAGGAGCTTACCTGGAAGCTGTTTCTTGTCTGATCTAAAAATGGATTACTGTTATGTCGATAGCCCTTTAAACGCATTATTTGTAGTAATCGTTTTTTTTCAAGGAGTATTTGTAGTAATCAGCTTTATATAAATCCTTAATTCTTGCTCTTGTCACAGTAAGATTGAAGTTGCATACCAGGAGGCTGTTGCTTTAAAGAAGCAAGAAGAACTCATCCAAGAGGAGGCAGCTTTGCTTGCCAAAGGGAGGTGTGGAGGAACAGATAGTAAGAAGTCCAAAAAGAAGCAGGTTTGGTTTTTTTCATGTGAAAGCTTTTGGATAACCCCTGGTGATTGGCGATAAAGAGGTTGCAATTGGCATCGATTATGGCATTGGTATTATCGTTTTACTAATGTTGGATAATGCTGATCTACATTGAATACCTTTCCTGTTTTCTTGTCTCCAGGGAAAACAGAAACGAAACAGCCGTAAAGGGAAAGACAAGAGTAGAGATGAGAAATCTAGCCATTATACACTAGGCAATAATGGTCTGCAAAGTGATATGATTGAGATAAAAGAAGTTTTATCTCCCAATTCAGAAATAACCCTTGAAAAGTCGGATGCATTGGAGGATTCGTCCGATGTCTCTGATCCTATAGACTGCGTTGCCGAAATAATTCCACCTGATGAGTCAGAAGATACTGATAACTCTGAAATACATCTGTCCACAGAAGTCAGTAGCGTGCAAAATGGTATTGAATGCAGAAGTTCATCACTAATCGGTGATAGTTCGTCTACTTGTTCCTCCGACTCTTTTACTGCCGTTGTGAGTAAAAGGCCTCAAAATGGAAACTCACTCCTGAAAAAAGATAAAAGTTCTGTAAGCAGGTGATCACTCGTCTTAACCGAACTGAAAGTTCTTAGCTATTAGTTTATAAGTGATTAGTAGCTTTTCTTTTTGACTTTTTTTAGAGGGAAGAAGCACGGAAGCGTTGTTGTTTCTGATTCTTTCGATTGGATCGATGGAGACGCAAACAAATCACTTAGATCTATGACTAGAGACCCAAGGAACCTGTCTGAGACATCTCGAGTTGATTCTCTTCCACATGCTGCTCTTTCACTGTCGAAGGATAGGATGGTAAATGGAGCTAAATTTGCTGTGAAGAAGGTATGTAGTATGATCGTTTCATGATTATATAAGGCAAATTTGTTGGGCATCATCTATTGTTTCTCGGCAAACAGACTAATGTTTCTGCACTCATTTTCCGTAGGAGGAAAAACCTGCTTCGTTATCTGAAAATGTCATCAACTGCAAAGTATCTCCGAACCGAGAAACTTCTTGCAAGAATCCTACGGCAAATTCTTTATCTTCTATTACTGCAAGGTCGGAACCAATGGCCAATGCTGCAAAGGAACTGTCAACCATCGAAAGACCGTCTTCTGACAGTCCTAAACAATCTGATACATCAGTAAGCCCACCAAACTCAGTTCAAACATCTCCAACTCTGAGACAAGATAAACAGAAACATATAGCTACAGTACATAGAGAAAACCCAGTCGAGCATGAAAGATCACAGTTTGAGAAGCTTCCAACAGAACGAGCGACTGTTTCGACTGAAAAGCCCACCATAGTGTCCTTGCCCGGGCTATCAAGGCCTTTGAGTGCTCCAATAACCTCTGAGCCACGGCCCATTTCTTCGGCTACTCCAACGCCCCAAACCAGCCATATCGTGTCACGCTCTGTAAGTTTTGCTGGGCGTTTCGCTACTGAACCTTCTTTACCCTCAGCTCAAAGCAGTATTCCTCAATCCTATCGTAATGCTATGATTGGTGGTGGCCTTAGCAGCAATGGTTTGGTGATTAATGCTTCGCTCTCGTACACCCAAGGATCTACTTCTCTTGCCACACCTCCAGTGATAAACTCGCACAGTTTAGACAGAGCCGTCGATCCCAGTCTGCCAAACCATAGTTTTCCATTTGGGATGATGATAAATCATCAGAATGCACCACTTTGGAGAGAAAGAGAATCGGTTAAAAGGGAACATACTAGCAACTACTTACCCGAGGATCATGGTGAATCACTTATTAGTGACATGCAAAGTTTTGATAGATCTGAAGACAATCATCTCTCCTCTGATTTCTTGGCTGGTACGTCGGGCCGTCAAGGCCATGTAACTGAGGACTTTCCTCACTTGGCTATTATAAACGAATTGCTCGACGATGATAATAGTGGAGTTGGAAGGTTATCAGTGTTTGGTTCGAATAGCCATGGAAGGTTTGGCAATGGGCTTCGCAGTATGGATAGACAGTTTAGTTTCCCAGGCGAAGCATCGACTGGGCAGGGCATATTGTTTGGACAGAGTAGATTGGAGCGGACGATGAGTTATCATCATGATAGTGATGGCATTTGGCACGGTTACGGTGCTTCTAGAAGTTTCTACGACATGGTTCCTCAGATCAGTTTGAGACAAAATAGGAACAGATATAGTAGTAGCAGTGATGCTTTGGAGAATCATCAGTGGCTGCAATCGAATGGCTCTGATATGGCTAATTATCATCAGATGAATACTACTGATAGTAGTAGCTATCGAACGACTGATTATCAACGGTTAAGCGGTAATGGCTATATTGGCTTTCGACCTTATTCGAATGGGCTTTGAAAGATAGGTTCTGACCGTCTTATTATCGAGAAGTTACGGGTTTTTTTTGTCTGCAATGTTGATGATCGCTGAAACGATAGCTGAACTTATAGGAATGGCTACGGTAAGAAGCTTTAATTCTGTAAAGTGATTCTTCGCCTTTATTTAATAATCTGATGAAGTTTTTTGCCCTTATTATCTGAAGCTGAGTGTTCGAAATTATTTCGTCATTACAAGCCATAGGCATGTTTATATCCAATGACTGAAGCAATGAATTGATGGTCATTGCCATATGTTAGTTAAGGCTGCGTTTACTTTAACATTTGAGAAAACGAAGTATAAAAAAGCAAGTTAAAATATGAGATAATAATCTTGTACAGTAATTATTATATCTTGTTTAGTTTCAAAATTTTATCTCCATATTATTTGTAAATTTACAAAAGTAGCCTTTATTTCATTAATATATAGTTTATAAAATACTTATTTTTAGGTATATGGAAAAATATAAGATGGATATCAATTTGATTGTCATGAAATAAGGAGTAAATAGTGTTGTTTATTTATTTTTACCATATAAACTACATGAAATAAAAATGATTTTATGATTGAGTGGAATAAGGACATTTTGGTCATTTTATAATTAATATGGGTTGGATTAATTATTTTAGCTATACACGTTTGATGACTTTATAGTGGGCTTGACAGTTTATTGTAGCAGACCATTGATTTATTTCGAGCCATGTACAGTGAATACTTTTTAAAGTGAACAATATTAGACCGGATAAAAAAGCCTTTATCTTGATATAACCAACCAACTAAACGCAGCCTAAGTTTGATACAATATTCCCAGATTATAATGCGGTTGCTATCATGTCTATAGTTACGATCGAAACAAAATATTAGTCGAACAGAAATCATCATATAATTTCAGATATTATAATGACATAATATCCTTCTCTAATCATCCCAAACGTGTGCTGTTCTGTTCTTGCTACCTCGGCCTCTCCGAAGCCCCTTCGAAAATGACTCTTTTTTCGAACCAATAGATACAAATTAAATTATTAAAAACAGATAAAAACATAAATAGCCGTTTTCTCGAGCATATATATGCTTGAAATCTTGTCGAGAGACGGTCAATAGAGTTCAGTTGCTTAGTCGCTAACGTTAACTGTCATTTTCTGAGTTCGTCTGTTTCGGAAGTATTACAATCTAATCACTCTTTCGAAGTATTACCAGTTGAAAACAGATCAAACACGTTTCGTTTTTCTCGTACTCTCCGAACTACGAAACGGTTAGGACAAATGAACTTGGTTCCAAACTAATTAGCTTATGCTTCAAAAAACAAGAATGTCCCTAGATAATAAACCATCATGCTGTATATTTTCTTGTTATTGCCGGCCAGACAAACACAAAAAACCAAAAAATCCGACGAAACTGATCTATCTCACAGGTAAATTATTACATTGGGACAAAGACAAAAAAAGAAGGCGTTAATCGCAATCTCATGTAAACCTTCCACGACCTCTTTATCTTAGAGCAAACCCTTTGCTATACCAACCCAAAACGTACAAAAAGAAACTAAAAAAGGAAAAAAAAAAAAAAAAAAGGAAGAAGAAGAGTTACATGTCTCCTGGAAAACTATTCAGTAGCGATGATGATTCAAGCCCAGAAAACGATCAACGGAGACAAGGAAATAAGCCAAATGGGGACAAAGTCGGCTTTGTACGTTCTTACCAATGCAGTTTCTGCAAGCGTGGTTTTACCAACGCCCAAGCATTAGGTGGGCACATGAACATACATAGGAAAGAAAAGGCAAAGGCGAAGCAGAAGAACGTTGAAATTCAAGAAGAACCCTCGCCTGGGAATGCGAAAGGGAATAACGACGTATCTTCGAAGTTTAGTTACAACCCTAATAACAAAATCCCAAATTTCGACGATCACCACCTTCAGTTTCAGCTTCAGCAGCAGCTGAGCTATTACATGTCGGTAAGAGAACAGCTCAAGTACAAAGTCTACTTGCCACAATCAAACCCTAATAATAATACTGTCCTAAAAGGGTCGAATTTACGCGCTTCGATGCCCGACTTGCGTAGCGATGATCATGATCATGAGAATCTGAGCCTTAAGATTGGTCTTAAGCCACTTGATGAAGAAGTGATTGATGAAAGGGGAAATAATGATGAGGTTGATTTGGAGCTTCGATTAGGGCATAACCCAAAAAGGTGATGTTGTCAATCATATGAAGTGTAAGATGTATAAAGATGATCGAAGATCACTAATAATATCTATCTAATAATATCTTTTGCTGCTTTCTGACTGCTTTTGGCTATTTGCCATTCAGTAATTGTACACTCTTATGCATAAGGGAGAGATCATAGTTATGACATTATTGTTCTCCCCATTTAGTTATTTGAATTTGACATTGTTCGCTTTAGAACGTTAAATGCCGAATAAACTATCTTTGTTTTCGTACTAAAAGCATGTCTTAATCGATGATCATATCCTCTGGGCAATTGGTTCTAATTCAAGGATATCGATAACCATAGGCGCACTTGGGTTATAGTACGTATTTATTAATGTTTAACATAGAAGTTATATATGTATGCAATGTACGTTTTTAGTTGGTTTCGAACTTCGTTATTCAGTACCTACCGTAGATTCATTGTAATGACTTACGATATATATCGATGTAATCTTATGCTTCATGTTTACTGACGATTTGGCTTCTTCATAATTGATGTTTTAAAACGTTTCGTAGCGCACTATAGCGCATTTTAGCGGAAAAATGCATTAACGTGCAAGAAAAATAGCGTTTTGTCCTCTATAGCATAAGTATTTAAAGTAAAAGTTCAAATAGCGTGAGTAATAGCGTAAAAAGCGCGCTAAATTGCTCATATGCTACGCTATATGAGCAATTTAACGCCCTTTTACGCTATTGCCCACGCTATTTGAATTTTTACTTAAAATACTTGCGCTACGGAGGACAAAACGCTTTTTTTTTTTTGCGCTTTAATGCGTTTTTCTGCTAAATCCCATTTACATATATAAGTGTGCGTGTGATGAGAAGGTCCTCCGATATCTCTCTGTAACAAACTACAGATGACTGAGATTGAAAAAGTTACCGTTAATAACCCAATCAACATACAAAGTCTTTCACACTCAAATTCATAATCTTACACAAAAACAGCTCAACACACAGACCTGATCCCATATTCACCTGATGTGCAAGAAGGATTTCTAACAAGAACTATCACAACAAACCTTAGGAAACAGATCAAAATCCAAGAAACATAAAAAAAAAAGCAAAGAAAAAATAAAATTATCAGGTCCCAAACGACCCTCGAACTTCCCTTTGCCATTCCACGCAATCTTCAAGATCGAAACTACTAACGCAATCCATCAAAGCGCTGTGCTGCCTTTCATACCTGCAAATATAGTTCAATCCCACTAACACCTCGCAAATCGCCTTCTCCATCTTCTCCTTGTCAGCAAAGTACAGCGTCTGAATCAAAAGCACGTTAGTCCTCGCAACAATCTGATGCTGTTCGAAGTTCCTCTCGCTCTGCCACCTAACCATTGAATGGGCCATAGGCACGAGCCACCTAAGCACCGAGTCGAGCCTTTCCCTCCATTCGTGGGCCAAATGTGCGTCGTAGATGGCCACTTCCTTGGCGTAGGAGCTCAGCTTAGCCTTCATGGCCTTCCTCAGGCTCATGGGAAGCATCTGATATAGATCGTTTCGAGCCTCTTCGCCTACTAGCTGAGGGTACTTTAGTAATTTCTCCAATACGATGATGATGTTTGCGTAGTGTATGGCTAGAGCTGAGCCTCCAATGGTGTTAGGGGTGGCACAGGCTAGAATCTTGCTCTTGGGCCCGAGCTTTGAGCTGTTTACGAGAATGCCCTTTGACACGAGTTCATCTATGGCGCATCGATTTCGTTCGATCGCCTGAATGAAGCTACTGGGATAGTAAGGATGGTCTTTCTTTTCACAGCTTGAAACGCTTGAAAAGGCTGATATTTGGCTGAGCTGATCGTCATCATAGCTGGCGCCGTCGTCTACTTTCGAAGCAGAAATTCGAAGATTTAGGCATTCAGCGAACATCCTTCGAGGACCGTTATTATTACCACATAGAAAGATGTAATCTTCAGGACGAACGGAGCCCTCTTCGTCCTTCTTCTTCTGAGGTGGCCCAAACTTCGATCTTGAATTTTTCAGGCTTCGATTTTCAGGAAAATTGTTAATGCTCTTGGCTGAAATGGACTTTCCTAAACTGGGATCTCTATCAGCCTTGCAAGAAGCCATAGCCATATTTTCATCGCCGAACAAAGAGTAAATCCTTGCGTATACAGTGCATACGGTCCTCGCCAACAGCTCGGTAGCCTTATCGTAGGTCTGATTCCATAGAGAAATCTCTTGCAAGTGCTTCACATCTTGCTTCTGCCAAGTCAGCTTCTGCTCGAAAGCTTTCCTCGTCTCTTCGAGCTGATTTTGCTGGAATTTCTTGGTAGCAGATTCTAACTCGTTCATCACTTCCATCTCAGCGTATAAAGCTGCTGTAGACTTCACATAACGCTCCATTTTTCTTACCATACTCTCCATATCCTTAACCAAGAATCCCAACTCCTTAACATCGATTACCCCAGAAAGAATATCGCCGTAAACGTGCTCAAACCCTTGCAATGCTGAAAGTGTGCATCTTTTCCCTAATCTAGACACAACGCTAGCAACCCTATTCAAATCGTCGAGTTTTTCGACTAGTGCGAGCTCTAAGAGCTGCTTATCGTCGCTCGAAACGAGGGCTTTGATTCCTTCAGAGTTAAAGATTTCACTTTTGAGCTTAAGGATCTCAGCATCACTCGTAGATTTGTACAGATGAACAACCTTCGACATGACGTTAGCGACTTCGAAAGAGAGTATGCCCAAAGTAAGCCTCTCTTGCGAACACTGATCTCTTTTAGCCGAAGTTTCGAGAAACAAAGCGTGCTTTAAATTGCTACTCACCTGATTACCCATTTTTAGCAGCCAAGGCTCGGCCACCATTTTCTGCCTTTTTCTTCGCACCAAAATAAGATCTGACGGCTACTGAAACTCGAGCTTCAAATCAAAACTTCTACCAATTGCTTTCAGAAGCATTCTTGGAAGATTAATATGCAAGGGAAAATCAAAAGGGCCCTTAATTTTCGAGGAAAGCACAATAAAGGTCGCTGGGTAGCAAAAATGGAGAGAAAAGAAAGAAGGGTCGTCAATTTTTTCGTCAAGGACAGTGTAAACAGAAATCCCAGAATATGAGAATGCCCAAGAATGTTGGGAATTTGAGTAGGCGTTTACATTAAGAAGAATGAAAAAGTTCAGGTTTTTCTTGAGGAGGTATATGCGAAGCAGAAATGGAGCGATGAGGTGGGGAAGATGAAGAATGGGAGGGAAAAGAAAACAAAACGAATGAGTGGATTTGCTCTCTGTAATCTTTTTCAAATGCTCAGTGCGTGTGTGAGTTTTTGGTGTAGATTCTGTGTTGAAAAGGCGAAAGCAGGTTGAAGATGGTGGGCCTTTAATTGATGTCTATGAACAGAAAGATTTAATTTTCCTTTTAATGTTTTTATTATTACTTTTGGTTAGTGATTCTGGCAAAGTATTGGTAAAAAATGAAGAGCAACTAAATTATCTATCAAAAATAGGGGTGGTTCGGTATACCGTACCAAAACTGTGACATCGTATACCGTACCGAAATTTCGGTATCGAAAAAATCATACCAAAATTTCGTTATACCTTAAATTTCGATAAGGTATCATACCGAAATTTCGGTATGATATCGGTATCATACCTTCTATACCATTCACACGGAGGGTTTTTTACCATGTGCGTCTCGTAATTCGTTAATTCGTTGTTTTGAATTTTTAGTCTATTCAAACTCCTTAAACCCCAATAAGATGGATTATTAATGCCATATTTTTCAAAATAAAAAGATTTTTAATTCATAAAATAACCTTAAATAATTTACATATTTTAGTCAGTCTCCTTAGTAAGACAAAGAACTTTACATAACCACAAAATACAACTTTATATACAGATTAATTAAAACGAACGGCTATTTAAAAAATTAGTGAAAATTAACAAAAAGTTGGGTATGGTTAATAATATATGGGCTAAATAAATTTATGAAGATCCTTATAATATTTTTATTCATTTTATATTATTTGAAATAATATAATATATGTAAGTATGTGTATATATATATATAATATATTATATATATATATAAAATATTAAAAAATTTAGTATTTCAGTATAATCGGTATACCTAATTTTTAAAATTTTCATACCATTACCGTACCGAATCGGTATGGTATCGTACCTTACCAAAAACTTCGGTATACCAAAATTTTCGATATTTTCAGTACGTTTCGTACGACGGTAAATCGGTATATTTCCCCAGCCCTAATAAAAAATTGCATGTAGAAGTAGATTAAGAATTCAAACTCTCCTAAAATATGTATGAATTTGAAACATTATGTACACATTAGGAGTACTAGTCAGTTGGAAGTCGAGGTAATCTCTTAAACCCTAATGAGATTTTAATTCAACTCAGATTGAATTTAGTTAAAATGCGGAGACTATGGTAGTTTTGAAGTGAAAAAAGTGAAGTTGTATTAATTAGATTCCAACAAAATGAACAAAAAAGTCTACAATTTTGAAATTTTGTCAAGTTTGATATTGTGAAATAAATAGATAAAATAATTACTCCCCCGATTATTTACATGTCGTTTTAGCTCTCCAATTTTGTTTCTAATTAGATGTCGTTTTACAGATTTCAATAGAAATATTTATCATATTTCCAGTTTTACCCTTTTTATGATTTGCAATATTACAATGTCCAATAAGTATATGACCTCTCATTAAAATTAACTAGGGGTATATTGAACATTTTATTCTATTTCTTAATATGATTGAAAAAACTTAAACTAAATAAAATCGGAGGAGTAGTTTCCTTGATCTAATGGACCCCATAGAATTCCTAACAGCTTCATGAAGACTTCACTAAATTTCTTGTACCCACTCGTTTATTCTCATAATTTAAAATTTTATTTACCTGAAAAAATAGTCAATGCATTTTTTAGCCAGATTCCATTCTACATATGACGACAATTTTAGAATATTACAAACCAAAATGAGAAATATTTGATGAATGTGTTAATTATTACATCAAGACATAGAGATACTAAGACAATAAGTAAATGACAAAGAAGTTAAAGAATCTCTAACAGCTCGACACTTGCAAGTAACAAACCCTTAACTAAGCTGTGGATTTGGATCAACAAAACCTTCAGCAACTCCAAAAAACAAACCTACTATAAAATAGATTCTAAAAAATACAAAATTATCCTCAATGTTTATTATGTGAATCAACATAAGCCCTGATTTCGTCTGAACAAATTTAGTCTTGTGTTTTGGACCAATTTGATCGGTCGTCATGATTAACGTCTTAGTGGGACGTACTTTATTTAACCTTTGTGGTACATTAGATTGTTTTTTCTGTTTATTTGTCGGCTGATAAAATTATATAAGGGCTTAACGAATCTCGAATCTTGCATCTTGATACAGTTTCGTTGACTTCCTAGATAAAAAATTGCATGGATGGTTGACAAAGTAATCTCACTTTATAAAATTATAAGCTAAGATAGCACTATTGTCATCGAAGAAAAAAGATCACAATCCGCGCGATTAGTGTCGACATATTGCTTCTTTGAAAAGTCAAAGAAGATATTGTTTCACGTGGCAATTCTTTTCAAAGGTGGGCTTTCTATTGTTCACACATCGAATGATCTAAGGGGTGACGTGATGTGTTTTGTCTTCCTACTTGAGATTTCTCCTATAAATAGGTAACGAGGGAGCAGCATAAAAACACACACAGATAGAGAGAAAAGTGAGAGATAGAGAGAAATAAATAATAGAGAGTTTGTCGGTATTTTTCTCCGACTATAAAGAGAGAGGTTGAGAGTTTTTTCCTTTATAGATTGAGAGGTTGTAACTCCTATATTTTTCCTATATAGTGGATTCTTCTTCCTTGCCCGTGGTTTTTACCCCGATTTACTTGGGGGTTTTCCACGTTAAATCTCGGTGTCCACATTTTATCTTTAATTACCCAAATATTAGCCGCAATATTATTCGACCGGGTCCGCTGTCACGCCAACAATTAGATCCTTAATAATCATTGCAAACATTAGCACAACCTTTTAGATATTCTTAGGCTCGCATGAGATCCATCGTTTACTTTCTGTCTGCAAGAAGACCATATATAAACATATAAAATTCTTTCTTTTGACTTCAAACTTGGTATGGTAAGCGAAATTCAAATTCATCAAAGAGATTGGGAATTATGATTTCATTTATTGCACTAACCTACCCTTCTTTGTTTTCATTAAATATTGAATGAAACAAACATTGGTTGTGCTTTGCACTAATTGTAAGAAGTATGGGCACTTGGATGATGTCTGTAAACACAAGGGGAACAAGGCATGGCAACAGATTTTACCAAAACAGGATAACCTCGTAGCAACAGAAAAAGATCCCAAGGATGTGGGGGACCCCCCAGGAACAAAAGTGATCCCAAGTGAGGCTAAGGATGTGACTGGTAATAAGCCACATACATCTCCTATGATACGAAATATCAGTGGTAGACACTCTTGGGCAGAAGTGTTCCAATTAGAGGAGGAGGGACATGGGGATAGAGTCAATTCAAACCCTTCCAAGCAGAGGGTACATGACTGCGGTCATGGATAGGGCTGCCGTGTGGAACATTAGGGGCCTTAATGGCCCTTCCAAGCAGAAGGAGGTAACTCTGTTCTGCAGTAAATATAGAATAAATATAATGTGTCTGCTAGAAACTAAGCTGAAACTGGGATGCATCCATACTGTAAGTGCTAGAATCTTTTGTGGCTGGGAAGTGAGTCATAATCTGAGTGAGCACCCAAGTGGTAGAATAGTGGTTCTGTGGCGAGAAGATATGGAGCTGGAGTTACTATCAAAAACAGAACAGCTTATGCACTTTAAAGTCAGGAAGGCTGGAGTTTTTATTACATACCTCACTTGTGTATATGGGTTCAATGACCTGCCGGGTAGAGAGAGACTATGGGAATCCATCAAGCAGTTGGGAGAGGGTATGAATGACCCTTGGATGGTATGGGGGGATTTCAATAACATCCGAGGTTTTGAGGACAGGATTGGTGGAGCTGAAATTAATGCAAATGAGTTCACAAGCTTCAACCACTGCTTGCAACTATGCCAGCTGGAGGAAATCAGACGGAGTGGCTGCAATTTCACATGGACTAATAAACAGAAAAGAGATAGTAGAATATGGAGTAGGATCGATTGGGCTTTTGCAAATGAGGCATGGATCTCAAAGCACTTTGAGCACACTGTGATCTATTTGAATGAAGGAGTCTCTGATCACACTCCTTTGCTTCTCAGATGTAATGGGCAGCAGCAGGTAGGCAGAAGACCATTTAAATACTTCAACATGTGGAGCCTAGCCCCTACCTTTTTGCAGACCGTGCAAAATAACTGGTTGGCTTCAAGTGGCGCAGCTATGAGGAACCTCTGGGAGAATCTGATTAGAATGCAGAGGCCCCTGAAGGCTTTAAACAGAGAAACCTTTGTTGATATTGTGAAGCAAACTGAGGTTGCAAGAGGTAAATTGGAGGAGGTGCAACGGGAGCTACATGGAGATCCCCTAAATTTCGAACTGCTAGAAAAAGAAGCTGATATCAGGAAGGAATATGGTTTCCTATCCCAAGCCAGTGAGCAGTTCTTAAGGCAAAAAGCTAAATTGAGATGGTTGGATAAAGGCGACCAAAACACTGCATATTTTCATGCCATGATTAAACAGAGAGCCTATTCTAATCGAGTGATCTCTATATCTACGGGTGAGGGCAGAATTATAACAGATCCTGAGGAACTAAGCACACACTTTACAGAATATTTCAAGGGGCTGCTGGGGAAGGCTTCCTCAAAACAGATAAGACTTCAGGAAAGAGTAGCAGAAGAAGGCTATGTATTGAATTTGTCAGATCAACTAAAGCTAGTGCAACCTTTTGATAAAAGGGAAGTTCTGGAGGCAATGAAGGCAATACATAAGGATGCTGCACCTGGGCCGGATGGCTATGGAAGTGATTTCTTCCTCAAAGCTTGGAGCATTGTAGGTAATCAGGTAACTAATGCGGTCATGGAATTCTTTGAAACAGGGAAGCTCCATCCAAGCTTGAACAACACAGTATTATGCCTTATCCCTAAGGTTAGTAACCCTGCTATAGCCCAGGAGTTTAGACCTATCTCTTGCTGCAACTCAGTCTACAAATGCATCTCAAAGATGCTGTGTGCTCGGCTTAAGCCACTTTTACCCAAGCTAATCCATGATAACCAGAGTGCCTTTGTTGAAGGAAGATCTATTGTGCATAATATACTGTTATGCCAAGATTTGCTTCGACTATATAATAGGAAACATGCATCTGCAAGGGCCCTTATGAAAGTGGACTTAAAGAAGGCGTATGATTCCGTGGAATGGTCTTTTCTGGAGGAATGGTTAAAGCTGCTGAAGTTCCCTAGGAAATTCATCAAGTGGATCATGGCTTGTGTAACCAAGGTGACTTTTACCATTTCTATTAATGGGGCTCAAACCGGTTCTTTTGCTGCTGCTCGAGGTCTGAGGCAGGGGGACCCTATCTCACCATTGTTATTTGTCATAGCAATGGAGTATTTGACAAGACAATTGCAGCTCTTGTCTAAAGACCCTCAGTTTAGATTCCACCCGCTTTGCAAACAGATTAGGCTAGTGAATTTATGTTTCGCTGATGACCTAATGATTTTCTGCAAAGGGACAGTAGGAGCGGTGAGGGTGGTGACTGAGGTCCTTAAACAGTTTAAGACAGTGTCCGGATTGGAGGCCAATCAACAGAAATCGAGTATATTCATGGCTGGAACAAAAAACTTAGTGGCAGAGCATATCGCACAGATAACTGGGTTTCAATTAGGGATGTATCTTATGAAATATTTGGGAGTCCCGATATCCCCGACGAAATGGACTAGTAGCTCCTGCCAATGTTTGGTAGAGAAGATCACTAGCCGAATTAAATGCTGGGCAACTCGAAATTTATCATATGCCGGGAGATTGTGCTTGATTAACTCGGTGCTCTTGGCGACACACGGCTACTGGGGCTCGATATTCCTACTGCCAAAGGAAGTTTCCAAGGAGGTGGACAAAATCTGCAGGGAATTCTTATGGGGCAGATCAGTGAATGGGAAGAGTTTGGCCCTTATTAGCTGGGACACGGTCTGTCAGCCGAAGAAGCAAGGGGGTCTAAATCTACGGGATTGTGTGACCTGGAACAGTGCTTTGGCCGGAAAACAGATCTGGGACATCACAAACAAAACAGACTCTCTTTGGATAAAATGGATCAACACTATATACCTAAAAGGCACAAATTTCTGGGACTTCTTACCTGCCTTAGACTCAAGTTGGCACTGGAAGAAATTGAATCGACTCAAAAGGAAGTTCCAAGATGGATATAATGAGAGGAGATGGATATTGTCGACTGATGGGAAATATTCCATCAAATCTGGATATATTTGGCTTAAGGGGGCAGCTTCCTACTTTCCGTATTGTAAAGCTGTGTGGAACAGATACAACTTACCGAAACATTCCTTCATTTTTTGGTTGATAATGCATAGGAAACTACTAACTTCTGACCGACTGTTAGGCTGGGGGTTGTGTATCACTGATAGCAAGTGCAGGTTATGTGGTATAACAGAGGAATCACTTGAACACATTTTTGTGGAGTGCTGGTTCAGTCGCGAGGTATTGCAGAAGATTCACAGCTGGCTAAACTTGGGAGGAATGGTGTCCACCTATGCTGGTTTGTGTGAATGGGTGATGCGTGTGGGAGGAAAGAGGGATATTCATCATAGCATTGTGATTGCTTGTTACTCTGCTACTCTATACCATTTATGGTGTGAAAGGAATAGAAGACTACATGAAGGGCGAGTGATGACAGTGGAACAAATCACACACCTAATAGCGGCAGAGATGAGAGGAAGAATTAGAAGTGTTTGTCGAGTGAAGAAGGCCACCAAATCTGATACTTTTAACCGTGTTTGTTATGGTTCTTTAGTATAAGTCCTTGTATAGAATTGTGGGGAATTGAAGTAGGGATGTAACTTTCGATAGTGGTAAATGAAAATCTCATTTTACCAAAAAAAAACATTGGTTGTGCTTGAGGGTAAATAACTGTCTATATGAATCCCATTCTTGAAAAATGGAGGACTCCGAAAAAGTGAATGCAACATCATTTAATAATCGTGTAATTTTTATCTCAAGATCATATGGGTCGAATTTATAAATAAGGAGTAGAAAAATGTATCCGTCCTTATAGGGATGGCAATGGAGCGGGGCGGGGGCAGGGATCTAATCCCCATCCCCGTCCCCGCGATGCATTCGGGGATGAAATCGTCCCCGTCCCCGTCCCCGCGGGGATTCCCCACGGGGATTCTCCGCCCCTTAATTTTCTGTAAAAAATAACATCTTTAATATAATATATAAATTTGAATATAGTTGTGTAATAAATATTATATAAATTATAATTTTATATATTATTTGTATTAATTTAATATTTTTTAATCTATATTTTGATATTATTTTACTATTATTTAAATTATAGTGTAATATTATATAGATTATAATATATAAAAGAGGGTTCGGGGACGGGGCGGGATCCCATCCGAAGTTAAGCGTGCTTGGGCGAGAGTAGTAATAGGATGAGTGACCCCCTGGGAAGTCCTCGTGTTGTACCCCATTTTTTACTCGTGACAACATTCTTTGGGTATTCATTTTGCAATAAAGTGACGTTGTTACTTTTCACTCTCAACACCTATGGATTTCGCAAATCTCAATTTTTATAATAGAGTCACGTGAATAGTGCTTCTGTGCTATTTTTTTTTCGTTGAAAGTGCGAGACATCAACGACTGCGACGTTCACGAACTAGCGTGGTTACCGAACAACGCACCGGTCTTTGTTGAGAATTTTCAATACCGTGGGGATCCCATGGGGAGACATCATTCCCCGTCCCCGCCCCGCAGGGATAAAATCTCGGGGATTCCCCGCCCCGTTCGGGGCGGATCCCCTCGGGGACGGGGAATCCCCAGCCATTGCCAACCCTACGTCCTTAGGCTAATTTTTCAGCTAGTGACAAAACTTCGATTTATAAATTGCGTGGTCAACATTGATAAAAGTAAAATATACGAGGAATGGAAAATGAATTGCAACATGCAGTATCAAATAAAAATTTATATTGAGATGTCAAAACTTAAAGAGAAGTTTAAAGTTAAGTACCTAATAGTATAAAAAAACATAAAAATCAATCCACTGTCAGTATTTTTTATATCTAGGTATCTAATCGAATACACATAGGTATCCGGCTGAAGGCATACCATATTAAAATTTAGGTATACTAGGGAAATGTATTTTTCTATATATAATACGTTGACAAAACGTATATCATGCTTACAGAGATATCACACAAGATATTTAGAAATTAGGTATTACGTAATACGATACGTAATATACATATAAAAATTCTGTAAACTATGATAAAATGGTACTAATAACCAAACAGGTAGTTATATGTAAAAAAACTATTCTATAGGTACCTGTATATAAAATTTTTCTGACAGGATACTGAACTGATAAAGTTTGATTCTTTTGGGTATTGAATTGTAGATACACCAAAATTAAAAAGGAATAAAATATGTTTGTGATAAATAGTTATAAAAAAAGAATTAATGGGGATTTTACATAAAATTACCTTATTAAGTTAGCAAATCAATACCCTGCCAGTATTTTTTTATACGCAGGTACGTGTCAGAATAAACTTTTTGCACATTGGTACTTGCCTGCCGCAATGTACATCATATTGCACATTTAGGTACCATATAGAAACGTATTGTGGTACGTAATACGTCTAGAAAATGGTACCGTCATATAGTTAGCCGCATGGATCGTATATAGGTACCATATATGTGTACCATATAAATGCGTGACGTGGTACGCAATATACATATAAAAAGGTACGTCAAGTCCGAGAAAATAGTACGCACAGTCGAACGTGTACTTATATAAAAAAACTTCTGACATGGGTACTGAGTTACAAATTTTTTGTACGGGTATTTTTCTATAGATTCACCTTAATTATAAGCTAAATCTAGTATAAAAAGAATCGAACTCAACCCAATACGTTCTAGGGGGCCTTAAAATTTAATATCTTTTCTTGCCAAGACAATCCCATGTAATATGGCGATGGCCCAATTTGTTCAATTTTATTTTTCTTATTACGTATGTACTGGACAGATTCATGTTGCTGTAGATTTGCTGAAAATACCCAATTAATCAGTACTTGATGAAAGTTATTTGTATTGTAAAGTTGATTCCAATTCAATTTTGTTTCTTGAACAATATAAACCAATATTCGGATACAAAGTAACGGTCATAAATAAATTCCTTTTTTTTTTTGTTGGCTCGGGTCCTAATTCTTTAATGGACTTAACTATTTGATGTATGAGTTGGGCTGTTATGCAACGATTAATTACAAGGGACCCCAATGAATTGATCGATATTTAAAGCTTCGTGGCTAATTATTATTTTCTCGAGCTCAATAGTCCACATTATGAATTTTTCTTATATTCATTATTATATTTCTGGCTGGAGAACATTGACAAGAAAAGTTTCAATGTCGAGTCGGGTACCCAGTCAGCAACATAAATTAATGATATTCTATTATTAGAAGGGGACCCCTCTAACTAATATATCTATTTAAAAATCCCATTTTCTTCACTATCTATTTACCTTGTCACCCAAGCATGGTATCTTCTTTATATCTCCATGTCATAGGATATGTTTGATTTTATTTGAAGTGAAAACATAAAAAGCCGTAATGATGTAACTCAATCATGAGATTCATGACGAAATAGTTCAAAATTCAAAAGCAAAAAGCGTCGTTTAATTGCAATGATGCTTACAATCAAGTCAAAAATTAGATCTTTATGGTCCATCATATCATCTCCTTCTAATCTTGTCGTGTAAATTAACACACACTTTATACAACCATGTAAAACAATTTTCTACAATCCACCCCAAGCAAAATTGAAAAGCAGAACGAAAAAAAGATCGTCTTTTTTGTTTTTCCTTTCTTAAAGATTATAAAACATCTTACAAAAAAATAATACAATTAGGGCTCTAAAACAAGAGGTTGAACAGAAGCAGCACACCTTGAAAGCGATCTGCCATGTCCAAACGAAAAGAATGATCTCTTAATTCTATTACCATTATTACTGCTGCTGCTGCTACAACCTTCATTAGCAAATAACATCTCACTATGCCTCTGCATAATTTCTTGAACAGCCAAATAAAGCTGCGAATCATCAGCTGAATCCATGGAGAAAGACCTCCTCATGGGCCGTTGAAAATCAAATAATCTCTCCTCCTTAGTCCTATTCATCCCAATGCATTCATCTCCCATGCTCGAAACACAATTCGATTTCTTCTCCCTTCTGCTGAGAATCATCCTAGGTTGCTGCAATTTCCTCGGAGAGGGGCTTATGGTAATGAACTCATCGTCTTCATTACCAAGGCCTTGAGACGAAGAATCGATCTCTATCACGACGTAATCTAGCAGATGATCCCTAGGCGGGCTTTTTGGATCGAGGGATAGATTGAGATAATGTCTGAAATCTGCCACGCAGTTTGCAGAAATGCTCCTTCTGCACAAAGGGCAGTTTGCATTGTTCTGAAGCCAAACGTCGATGCAATCTATGTGGAAAGAATGGCCGCACTGAGGTATAGCTCTTAGCCTCTCTTTCTCTTGAAACTCGCTCAAACAAACTGCGCATTCTTGGGAAAATCTCTGCTCTTTGTCTTTAGAATCTTGACGGATTTCTTTCCTGAACTCTAGGATTGGGATTGACCTTATGGTGGATTCGTCGAGGCCGCGGCCGGCCGTAGCCGCCGCCGGCGGGCGAACCGTCGGTGGGTTTTCTTCCCGGCGTGTCCTATAGGAGGAAAATCGCCGGAGGAGATCGATTCTGTGCCAATTCAAGCAGCACTTGATGACGAAAATGTAGTAGCTGACCAGCAAAAACCCAGTGGCTAATATGCAATTGCTACTGCTATGATTGGGAAACTTGTTTGAGGCGGCGTTGGGGTGTGAATCTGTGTTGCTCCGCCGTTGAAGAGGGTGTGCGGCGGCGGTGGGCTTTTCGCCGGAGATAGTAAAATCTTTGTTTCAGACATTGGGAAGATATGGAAAGAAGGAAAAGGATAATGGTGGAAGTGTAACTATATCAAGATTTTTAAGTAAGGCATAGATAGGAAGAATTTAATGAGCTTGCGTGACGTAGATTTTGAAAAAGGGGTGGCATTAAAATCTATTGAAATTAAATTGAAGTGTGGAAGTTTGGAGAAAGTATGTTATATAATAGGGTAGGGAGGGAGGGACCATGTATGAAATGAGAGAACTTAAGGTGAGATAAATGCATTCGTACTATTTATTGGAGAAGAAGAAATGAGGGAGGCTTTCTATGTTAATGTAACGTGAATTGTATAATATTTGATAATATTTTTTTAAAGCTCGACCAATTAACAAAAAAAAAACTAAATCTCTTTCGGGACATGTACATGTATATATAACATGTTTCAATTTGTGGGCGTACTTTGTATATTGCCTTTTGTATTTCATATGTGAGAAAATGAAGGAAAGCATAAAGCCTATGAAGAGAGAAATTCTACAGGCGATGGAAAATGTAATGTTTATTTTTCACATCAAATTCGTTTCTTATAATAAAGGATTATTCTGGCATGCTATGTGTAAAAAATTTATCCAATGGGATATTTTTCTATAGATTTCACCATTATTTAATTTGCTATTTATTTACATGTGATGGAGACTTAAGTATGATGTAAGACAAAAAAAATACCCACCGTATGAAGTGCGGTTGATGTCAAAGTACATGTGGACACATGTACGAGAAGTCGACTTATGAAACCTAAAATCTAATACTATAGTATAGACTTATGGAGATCTACACCAAATAATTGCGTTTTATTTATGGGATTGTACTTGCTTTGTATTTTTAAATTTTTATTGATAAATAGGGGTGGGCCTGAAGCTCGAGTATAAAATGAATATATCTTTTTATGCTTTTTTTTCCCTTTAATAATCAAATAATCATTTAGTGGATACATAACGCACTAATCAATTTGTAATAATTTGTATAGATAATGGCGGTGATGGATTTGATTTAGTGTGAAATCATCTTTACAATCTCTGTCTCCGTTTTCGTCCCAAAGAATCAGCCGTTAGAATTTTAAATTGTGGTTCACAATTTTTTTTTTTACAAAATATGAAAGCTACAAATTTCCTTAACATACATAGAAAATTATTTATGAACAATCGCGTTGAAAGAGGAAAAAACGAGTTTTCTTGTCATACGCTGTACTGTTTTGAAAGATAAATACTTTATAAATAACTGATATAAGTCGATGCTTTATTTGCTGACGAGTTAAGAAAGTCAAAGCAGACAATCCAATGTAATCATATTTAGTCAAATCCCACGTCAAACTAGTATTGAAATCGTTACGAATCAAATCTTGTGACCTTTTAAGAAATCGAATTCATGCTTTACATAGACTGAATTTATCTACGTTTTATCAATATACAAATCTGAACTTCCTATGCCAATATCTATATGTGCATATAATATGATCAGTATGTGTAGTGTATATATGTTTTTTTAATTTTTATTCCCACAGAGCACATGGGAGGAACAGAGACATTAAGACAGTTAACACTTCACAAGGAGCATCTCCAGATAGATGTGAACTAACATCTATCCATATTTCTCTTCTTGGTCGTACAATCATGGCATTATATAAATATATATATATATATATATATATGTGTGTGTGTGTGTTTGTGTGTATATATATATATTACGTTTATTAGTCCTCTTCGGTCCAAAGAGTATCAATCGAATACTCCCGTAAGAAAATCCCCTGCGATAATGTTTTAAATGAATAAATAAAAATTGACAGACACGTCGCTAGTTTGTTGTGAAAGTTGGGCAGAAAACTTTGGTAGGAAAAAAAAACAATTTTGATATTAAACCAAGTTCTTGCACAAATTAGTTAGCCTTACCAAAGTGAAACTATAAGGATCTATTAGTCCCACACCGAATACCGCGACAAATATTATGTGCTTTATATATTCGAAAATGCTTTCTCTTGTTCGGTAGTTTGGAAAAGATCAAAACTCTCAAAATTCTAAAACTCTGACCTGACCAAACTACCTTTTTGCTTTATACGACAAAAGATACATTATTATAAGAAAAGTTTGATTAACCACTTTTCTCTGTCCTATTTTTATTAAGCTTGTTTTTTTTTATTCTTCAAATCGCATGCATCATATTTCTCTTGACATCGAGGTTATTAATCAGTTAGATCAGTGATAATAATGCAAAACAAATAGCATGCATATAAATACGAAGAAGGCTTTATTTTTAATATCTCACTTACGAAGTTACATAATTATATAAAACATCACATATCCCTCTACCAGCCTTTCTCTCTATATATTTTACCATCTTCCCATATAATCTTTACCCACCGCTGGCCGGCGGTGTTGACTTCTTAGGTGGTGGCGGAGACTTCTTCTTATGCCAAGAAAAAGGTGGCATAGGCCACCCATAATGGTGGTGCGGCGGTGGTGCCGCCACCACGCCGTGGTGGTGCGGTGGTGGTCCGTGGTGGTGGGGTGGCGGTGCTTTTTTCCTCCCCCAAGGAAAGTTTGGCCTCCAAGGCACCTTTCCATGGTGATCATGGCCGGGCGAAAATGGTGGTGGCGATTTCTTTCTATTACCCCAAGCCCATGCCTTTGAGTTAGGGTTAGTTGTCGAAGCAAATGTTGTCTTAGCTTCTTCATCTTCGTCGGCGGTGGTAAGAGAGTTGGCTCGAGAGAGAATCGCGGTGTTTGTTATGGCAATGAAAAGTAGGAACGTTACTACGACTGTGGTGGAAATCAGTGTATTAGCCATAGCTGTAAATTCTGATCTTATTATTATGATGTAAGAAAAATATAGTTTGAGGGTTTCTTTTATATGGTGCATGGATTGTATGCCTTGCGAGTTAAATGTGCGGGCTTGCGTTAATGCTATTTTCCTTTGGTGTTGGGGCTTTTGATGACAATGCGTGGAAAGAAAATTGCATTGATTGTAGGTTTCATGAAAAGATGGGATGGTTAATGCTTCATAAGAAAGACTAGGATTATAACCATACACAATTATGATTTAGCACATTCACATATTAATAGTAATACAATTAACCTAACAAAAATTACAGTAAGACATTCAACTCAATAAGCATCGGCGCATTTTTTAAATCTTCCATTTATTTCAAAACCCAAGGTTTTTCGTTAGCTTTTATGGGATTTCTAAACTTCACAAAATCATGCGGCAATATTAAACCTTTATTTTTTTATTAATCAAATATCTTTTGAGGTTTTTTTTTTCCGTTTGAGTTGCCGAGAATAAATATGTATATATTAGAATGATACTCCATTCAAACTTACATGTTATGGAATCTCATCTCAAAAGTAATGTGACATGCACTTCTTAGGATAGATAATGGAAAAAAATAATCAAACGTTATTATATTTGAATAAAATTATGAAATTAATTATCCTACACTTCCTCAAGTAGAATGGCCATACATTACATTATTATTCTTCTTATATGTACTACTGCCTCAGTCCCGCTAATTTTATCACATTTTTCTATTTCGGGTGTCCCAATAAATTTATCACCTTTCCTTTTTGGGTAAAAAATAAACACTATTTTAAATGTAATTGGAGGGAAAAGTAAATGGTGGAAATAATTAGGAAAATGTTATAAATTTAAACAAGTTGTTTATATCTAACCCATTGTACTATATTATTATAATAACGTCACCTTAATTTGAGTGCCCAACAACTTATGATAAAGTTGCTGGGACAGAGTGAGTATTTATTAAGCGTGAGGGCTTGATAGGAACGGTCAATTAGTCTTCCAAATTGAGCTTTATTAATAAATTGAAAAAAGAAAACTACCCATCCACTACCATTAATTACTATTTTTAGTTATTTCACATTTAATTTATAATAAATGAATTTTCTACTTATAACTATATAATTATACTTATAACTATATATAATTAAATTTAAATTATAATTTCTACTCAATATTTTTAATTAAAATAAATTTATGATATATTTAAATATATTATATCACACTCATGTGAGCGTGCAAAGAATACTAGTTAGTATTTAAGTTACTAGAGACATACAAAATCTTAAATCCATCCCTCTCCCCTATCTTGAATCCACCCCTCAATGCAGATAAATACAAACTGACCTTTTATTAATGTCAACTAATAATAATTATGCTACTGAAATTTTGGTACCAAACCACATTAAATGACAAATCCCTCACAAAAAAGCCCTCTCAATCTAACTGCCAAGTGTCCCCTCATAACCCCCTCCGTCCTCCTATAAATACCACCCACCATTTTCATCCCACTCCACCATCAAATACAAACTCCAAACCCTAATACACAAACAGAATCATTCATAATTTCCCGACCATGTCCACCAAGCACTTCTTTCTCATTACGCTCTTAGCACTTTCTTTGTCCGTTCCATCGCTTGCCAGGCAAGACCCTCAATCTTTCGTCGACGACTTTGAACTGGGCCAAGATTTGCACAGGCGAAAGCCAAAACAGCCCATTATTTCTCCATCACCATCTTCTTCGGCCATTGACGAGGATGTGTATGAATCTTTGAAGCACAAGCACAAGCATGGACATGGGCCTTCGCCTTCGCCCAGTGCTAAGGAATGGAGTTTCGAAAATAATGAAGGTGTTGACGAGTCTTTGAAGCTTAGGCGCAAGCAAGCGCCGGCGCCTAGCCCTTATAAAACTCACTAGTGAAAGATGTAATTGATTGATTTTGCAATGAATTCATCTTGAATTGTGTTGGGTGTGCAAACATCACATCCCACACCGGTCAAGTGAAGGAAATCCAAGAGGTTTATAAGCTTGTGGGTTCACTCCCTCTATTGCCAATTGGTTTTAGAGAGGAACCCCACAAGCTTATCTCGGGTTGGGTTTGGGTTGGAATTGGGTCCAAAAAAATCCCTACATGGTGCGGTGAGCGTGGACAAAGGCGTGAGGGTGCCTGCAGACGGAAAAAAAAAAAAAATTCTAGCCCGGATACGGTGTGGGTGGTGTGTCCCCGGCCCCTGGAGGGACGATTGGTAAATCTGCCGGGGAGAGCGCTTGGTGCAGTGATTGCGGAGAAGCGCTTGGGGCAGATAATCGTCGAAGGGGAGGCCCGGTGTGTGGTCTTGAGTTTGAGGGGAGGTTTGTTGGGTGTGCAAACATCACATCCCACACCGGTCAAGTGAAGGAAATCCAAGAGGTTTATAAGCTTGTGGGTTCACTCCCTCTATTGCCAATTGGTTTTAGAGAGGAACCCCACAAGCTTATCTCGGGTTGGGTTTGGGTTGGAATTGGGTCCAAAAAAATCCCTACAAATTGAAATAATTAATGTTGTTTTGTGGTGAAAGGATTATTGTGTGTGTTTTAAGGTTTCAAATTTATATGAAGTGGAATGCCATATGAGATATTTCGAAGAATTAAGGGGACTAAATAGTCCAGATGCTCGCTTGGGTACCATCCAGAGAAAATTAAACCGTTAAAGAATAAATGAACACAACCATAAAAAGGAAAAAACAAACAAGGAAATGTAGGAAGGTACGGTCACTACAAAAAATGTTAATTTTTGTGAGGATATTTTTCCTCTCAAAAGAGAAAAATTTCGTCACATAAATTTTATGTGACGAAAAAATTTCGTCACCGGCTCGTCACCGAAGGCCCGTGGCATAAGATCAAATCGCACATGATGCGACGAAGTTTTATTTCCTCACATTAGACTTATGTGAGGACTTCCTTTCTCGTCGCATAAAATTGCTTATGTGACAATAGATTCGTCATATTATGTATTACATTTTTGTCATATATTTTGAACTCCTCACATTTAAACCTGTAAATGTAACAAACAATTCGTCACATTAAAAATATTTTGATGCTATATAATACGAAAATATTCCTCACAATAAACAGCTTGTGAAAACTATATTATTTATTTATTATATTGTGAAAATTATTAAAAACATTGTTATTTCTATTATATGCTGCGTTACATCATTGATGCCAACATGAATTTAATATTCATTTGTATTACTGAAAAGTATAAAATTATATAACATCCAGATTAATTTGTCAACCAATTAACAGATAACTACGATACAAACTAACAAGTTGCTCAGAAAATGAAAAGTAACAGCCAGACAAACTGCAAGTCATACAACTATCATAAATGTCACCATGTGTAGCAATCAACAAGTTTGTATGTCCATGTTAATTGTCTCGATCTGCAGAGAATAGGAGAATAAGACAATTATCTCAATGAAAATATGACATACGAATACATAATCTGAATACAAATATCAAAATAAGCATTTTGAAGTCTAGGTTGTGCTTCATACCTGATGAAATGCGTGAACTGCCTGACAAGTTTTCTGTAAGTTTTTGCATGTTGGCCATTTGAGCTCGTAAATCTTCGAGTTCCTTCTTTTGGTCTTCCACAGTTTTATGCAAATCAACATTAGAACTTGTAGCATAGAAACGTCCACCTCGAACTACCTCAACCCCATGTCCCATTCCTTTCACATATCCTGATCTATGACCTAGTGCAGAGCTCAAAATTTCTTCCTCAGTCATCGGCTCTCCATCTCCATTTTTAGGTTGATTCCTTTTAGCAACCATGTATTCCTAGCAATTAATCGATAACGCATGTTAATAAAGTACCATCTATATATTCAACAATAAAGGGAGTTTCAGTGGCTTACATGAATAATCTTAGCAGTATCATTAACAAATTCACCGCCTTTCTTCTTCGTATGGACGTCTCTCCAAAGATCTACTTTACCTTTTAATTCCACAGCCTGTTGTTCTAATCGTAAAATAGACAGAAGAAGACCTAAGCTCGCAGAGAATGTTAGGTTAGAGCAAGAGGGTGATCCTCCTTTAAATATATTCCTGCTAAAGAATCAAGTATCGCAATAATTAATTGGGAATTAGGATAACCTTGACATGATAGATATAGTTGCCAGACTAAATCACTGGCCAAGCTAAATATCAGACTAATAACCTTACTCGGATAGGAATACAGTGAATGGAACAATTGGTAAGGTGTAATCAGATGCTCTCCATCTTTTGGATTGAAAAATTGTCCGACTCCCATTGTAGACGCTGGAGAAGGTCCACCGAAAAGAGTCTGAGAAGTGAACAGAATGTCCTGTAATTAGCTCCAAGTCTACAGCCTTAGAAAGAAACATTTAAAATTTCTGATAAAAGAGTAAACATAAAATTAGAACATTTTGAAGAGTCTACTAGGAAAAACTCTCTGAAACATATGACAAATACCGGGCTAGGTGCCACAGATTTTGAATCTCCAGCCACCGACTTCTCCCATCCATCGATAAAAGCGTAACACTTTTGGTTAGGATGTGAAGACCCCCCTCCACTCCATCCTCACTCCACCAGACGGTACTTGGGCAGTCGGATGTGGTAGGAACTCGGTGCCCTATTTCGTTGCATTAGATGTTATCGAAATTCTTTTATAAGTTCCAGAAGGTGAAGGTCAATAACGAACGATGAACAAGCAGAGATAAAATTAACACTGTAAAATGCTCATATAAGATTCATAGATGATTCTCTGTCAAAACAAAACTAAATACAATTCAGCTAGAAATACCAGCAAATTTGTGGTTTTGATGAAGTAAACAATCAGCAGAAGTGCTTGGTTGTGGAAATTGCTGCAAGGACATAAAGCTCTTTGGAATTTATGAAGCATTTGTGTAAGAATTCCAAGTCTTAGCCGTACATCACGCAGAGGCTGAGTTGTCTCCGCATCTACTAGACTGAGAAGTGTGTGCGAGACCTAAACAAATGGTTATAATCAGGAATCTCTAACTTCAATCATTCAGATAATACAGTATTTGGAGTTTGGGATGTGAATCGATGTCCACAAACCTAAAAACAGGACTCAAATAAAATAATTAAAGGATGATGTACCTTCACTGAGCGGCTAATTGCAGCTCACTGGAATCTGGACTAAATCACGAATGCATCCAACTCTTATTCATCGCTCCGTACCTACAGAGGAGACCTACGCCTCAATAAGATAAACAAGCCAAAAACCGACCTACTGAAGCTAAAATCACACGCTTACACTCGAAAGTCGAAACGCAGCAGAAATCGAATCAATAGACCGAAAGTTTCGTTCTCCCGACGAGTACAAGATTATCAGGCAAATCAGAATTGACTGAGAATCTGAGCCATCTCTTCTTCTCACTATGCTTGATACAAGGATGCAGTATCAGCCCAAGCGCCACAGTATCGAGATTACAGGCTAAGTGCGGGCGGATTTATTGCTCGGAGAGGGAGAACTGGGTTGCATCGAGTTCTTCAGTGAGGATGGCTTATTTTATCCAGCGGCGTTCTCTCGGCAGTTTTTCCTTTCTTCCACAACTTAATTTTTTTTTTTTCGAAACGATAGCTTGCATTAATAACAAAGATACCGGGCTAAATAGCCCAAGAGGTCTCACCGGTACATCATCAACCGGGAGAACAAAGGCTCACATAGGAGCAAAACAATCCCACAAGGGGAAACAAACACTCCCAGCAGTGGGAGAAAAGGGTCCACAAAAGACAAAAAAACTGACCGAAAACAGAACACCATAATCTACGACCAAGAACTAAAGAACCTATAACAGACAAAGCGGTTAGGCTAAATCTACGATACTCTTCACTTTAACCTGGTCTTCGACTTCTGAGTTTTGTCTTGATCGGACTGAAGGCTCCAAAAGGAGAAAAGGCTCCCGACCCAAGGGTCCGGAGAAACGAGGTCCCACTACAGGACACTCACGGATGGCGAGCTGGGACGGCCAATGGCGGAGACCGGCGCAACAGGAGGGAAAGGCGGTGGAGGAGTATGACAGGTGGGCTGACAGGAGGGCGGACAGCTGGCTGACGGCGATGGACGGCCGGGCGGCGACTGGACAGCAGGCGCCTTCCAGCGACAGCGGGCAGAGGGCGACGATAAGGCGGCGGGCAGCAGAAAAAAAAAAAAAAAAAAACCAGAAAACTAAAAGGGCTCCCCCAACCTCCGCTAACGGAGGCGGGGGAGGGGGTTAGAGGGTGGTGTGGGGCTGTTGTTGGAGGAGAGGGGGTAGACGGTGGTGGGTGGGTGGGGTGAGTGGCGGCTGTGGGGTGATGAAGGGTTAGGGTTTTGAGGAGAGAGGGAGGAGAAAATTTTTTTTCTTCCACAACTTAATGGAATGTGTATATTATTATAATTGACTAATTTAACATTAAAACTTTTCATTTTATGTGAAGATTATTTTTTTTTGTCACATGAAATTTATCTGTTATTAAGAAATTATTAGTTTTATGTGAGGATTTTATGTATCACATTATATTCTAGCTTTGGTGAGGAAATGCACCAATATTATATGACAAAATTAAATTTTCCTCACATACAATATATTCACTTGTGAGGAAAAAACTTTCGTCACAATATATAATAGTTATTGCGAGGAAAAATTATTTCCTCATATAAGCTACTTTTATGTGATGAATTTTAATGTTCTCACAAAAAATTGGTCACATAAGATAACATTTTTTGTAGTGGGTGTTTTTGTCGAAATCGGTTTACCATCTGTAAATCTGATCTTAATATGATGATGTAAGAAAAACTATAGTTTGAGGGTTTATGTCGAGATTATAAAAAAGTGGGTGTTGTCTCACATCGGATTCAAGCTCTTCGAGCCAGTATATATATAAGAGGTTTTCTCCTCATATTACCAATTGGTTTTAGGAAGGATCCCTCGATTTCTAATAATTTTGTTTTATATAGTGCACGATGATATGCCTTGATGCAATTTAATCGTTACTTTACTTTTATTTCTTAAATAACTTAATTAATTAATATTTAAAATATAAAACATATTGCAGATACATAAAATTACTAGTTTTATAGTTATTTAAGTTTATAAAGACCTACAAAATCTTGAATCAACCCTTCTGCTACATACAAAACGTTGAACTACCCCTCTATGAGAGATAGATACAAACTTGACCTTATATTAATGTCAATATTCCCTTAATAACAATAATGCTACTGAAATCTTGGTACCAAAACCACATTAAATAGAGAATCCCTCACAAAAAGCCCTCTCAATCTAACCCTCCACGTGTCCCCTTCCAATCGCCTCCATCCTCCTATAAATACCACATAGCACCATTTTCATCTCCAAAGACTCCAATCACCATCATATCAAACAACAACAGTATTATTATCTCCCCCACCAAATTCCCGACCATGTCCACCAAGCACTTCTTTCTCATTACGCTCTTAGCACTTTCTTTCTCCCTTCCATCGCTTGCCAGGCAAGGACCTCACTCTTTCGTCGACGACTTTGAATTGGGCGAAGATTTGCACAAGCGAAAGCCAAAGCAGCCCATTATTTCCCCATCGCCATCTTCTTCGGCCATCGAAGACGACGTGTATGAGTCTTTGAAGCACAAGCACAAGCGTGGACATGGGCCATCGCCGTCGCCGAGTGCTAAGGATGGAGTTTTGAAGAAGATGATGAAGGCGTAGATGAGTCTTTGAAGCTTAGGCGCAAGAGGGCGCCCGCGCCTAGCCCTATTGTACATCTTTAGTGAAAGGATTTTGGAATTGAATTTATATCTTGAATTGAAATAACGTTGATTTGTGGTGAAAGGGTTGTTGATGTGTTTTAGGGTTTGAATTGACGTGGAGCGGAATTTAATTTGAAGAATTAACGCGCTGTTTTCTTTATTTTTGATGAAAATTTGAATTAAAGCAATAAAATGTACCGGGACTAAAAAGCTATTAATATGCTTAACGAAAACAAACCGAAAGAGAAGATTAAAGACAACAAGCACGAAAAGAATAAAACTGAACAAAAATAATTAAAGAACCTACTACGAATCAGTCTAACACTCCATAAGAAATTGCTATTAAGCACAAATCTACTACTACCTCCGTCCCAAACCGTTTTGGACATTTTACTATATCGGGCGTCCCAAACCATTTTGGACATTTCCTTTTATAGCAAAAGACTACCACAAACAATCAATATAATAATATTAAATATCATCAAAAGACGTGCCAAAACATACACTTTTTTACCTTTCCAACACACAATATTATTAAAATATTCAGTTTCTTAATTCCCGTGCCAATACCCAAATGTCCATAAACTTATGGGACGGAGGGAGTATTCGTTTTCGTGTGAAAAGGTAAACTCTCCTTATATCGAGATATATGTGTGTAGGTAGTCAGCAACCTACTCAAGTAATGATGTACCATTTACCTTATGTCTATATAGCTAATTATTTATGTTACCATGGATTTTATCACGGTTAAACATAGATGTAATTCATCGGAAACCACAAAGAAAAGTGCATCACTTTGGGCCTTAGTCAGATAATATCTTTTATGTTAGGAAGGGATTCCAACTCCTATAAATATGTGAAAGAATTACATATACTAATCATCATATCATCTCTTAGCTTGAATCTTTTCATATTTTCATCTTCTCATACCTCTAACTCTTGCTGAGATCTTTACTACACTGAGAGAAAGAATGAAAGAAGTTTCGACTAACATGAACGCTGAACGAGCTTCTCCCTTCGAACGTAATTTTTTTGCGATTTTTCAGATATTCGAGAACATTTCGAGTTGAATGACAGATAAATTCCAACGCTTCATTTTAGGCGGAGGATTTTTTCTCTCATGATATTATTATATCTGAAGGTTTTCTCTCTCATGTTATTATATGGCTAAGATGAAAAAAGAAAAATAATACTTATATTCACATATATGCATGTTGATGACCCAAGAGTTGTACGGTTGTACCTTAGCCGTCGTCGCCATGCAGGGCTCGCTCGTCGTGTCGGCGGTTTTTAGGCATAAGAACGAAGCGCCTTCTTACGAGGAGAGCGTTACGGCGTCCTTGGTTCCCCAACCGGACTACGTCTAGAGGATTATCTTGATGTTCTACGCGTCTCCCGCGGCGCTGACTTACTCCTGGCGGACGAAGATGCTCGAGACGGCTCGGTACACGGCTTTGATGGCGAAGGACGCGAAGCGCGTGGCGCGGGACATGGGTCGGGTTCTGAACGTGGAGTTCGGGGACGAGGGGGAGAAGGTCGAGGGGCTGGCGGGGAAGGAGGCGAATAACTTCGGGTTATTTTCGAGGGAGTTTTTGCGGAGGCACGGGCTTCATCTGTTCGGGACCATGTTGACTTGGTTCCTTTTGGATATAGCTTTTTACAGTCTCTTTCAGAAGGACGTGCTCTCGAACATCGGGTGGATCCTGCCGGCCAAGACGAGGACCGCGATCGGGAAGGTTTATAAGATTGCTAGGGCTCAGTCTCTGATCGCGCTTTGTAGTACGGTTCCTGGGTATTGGTTCACCGTCGCCTTCATCGACATACTGGGAAAGGTGCGAGTTAAATTCATTTTTTTGTTGAATAACCGCTACACCTAAATGGCGTCCTCGTTTTAAAAAATTTTATATATGGGAGAAATGCCATTTTTAGTCCTCAATGTTTGTGCTACGGACGTTTTTTGGCCCCCATATTCCGTAATGATACTTTTAGTTCTCAATGTTACCGACAATGTGCCGTTTTGGTCCTTAGATTAATTTATCTGTTAGATTTGACAGATTTGGCCCCGAGATGACAATTTTAATTCTTAATGTTACCAATTATGGGTCGTCTTCAGCTTAAAGTGTTAGATTTGAATAATTTAACTGTTAGACTGATGGATTTTACGGACCAAAGCATATGCGTCCAAAATAGTCGTATATTCGGACTAACCGGGCACGTACATTACGCTCTGTCAAAACTAAGTGTTAAATTAACCAGGTGACAAAACGGCACAAAGCGACAACATTGTGACTAGAAGTAGCATCTTGTAAAATGTAAACCAAAAACGCCTATAACCCAGATGTTGGGACCAAAAAATTGCGCGTTCGCCATTTTTTTATCATACTTCCAACAATTTTCGATTATTATTACACTCGTTTTGGATCATTCGAAAATAGACGTGTTCAAACGGTTTGAAAAACCGTAACCAAACTATACCGAACCGGCGGTCAACGGTTCGGTTAACTATGGTCAACGTTTACGGTTTAAACGTTACCAAACCGTTATTTAATACAATTAAGTTACGGATATCGAAATTTCTAACCGTCAACCGCCGGTTTTCTAATAAGTAAAATTATAAAATATATTGTTCCTTTGAGTTAGGCTTGAGTTTTTATAGTTGTTTTTTATTTGTGTATTATATTATGAAACGGTCACTTCTTTGTTGCTTCTATGCTTTTTTTTCTATGTTTCAACAACACGGAAGAAGGAGAAGGCTTAATGAGTGCTCGTCGAGCCCCGGAAGCGAAAATTGAGCGATCATATTTTTCTTTATGGTGTAATTGTATTTTCTCTAAGATGGAATGAAAATTTTTATCTTATTAAATAAAATTAATTCTTTTTTGTTTATTTAAGTCACTTTTTTTGTAAAAAAAAAACCAAAAAATAAAAATGAAACCGTAAACCTGCGGTTCAAACCGTAATCGCCGGCTCCTCCGGTTACAAACCGTAACCGTGGTTACCGCGGATCGGTTACGGTTAGAGATTTTCACTAACCGTGAACCGACGGTTATAACCGTGAACCGTTGAACACGTCTATTCAAAAATAGTAATAACATTCGCGATTTGGTCGACCAGGTTCGTGATACAGCTAATGGGATTCTTCTTCATGACTATATTCATGTTCGCCATCGCCATACCGCACGACCACTGGCTCCAGAAATCCAACCGCATAGGGTTCGACGTGATGTACGCGCTCACTCCTTCTTTGGCAACTTCGGCCAAACCCCACCACCTTCGTAGTCCCCGCGGAGATCTTCCCGGCGAGGCTGAGGTCGACCTGCCACGGCATCTCCGCTGCCGCCGGAAAGGCGGGAGCCATCGTCGGGGCCTACAATTTCCTCTACGCGGCGCATAGCACGCACAAGGACAAGGTCGACACGGGATTTCCCACTGGGATTGGAGTGAAGAACTCTCTAATCATATTGGGTGGCATCAACGCCCTCGGAATGGTTTGCATGTTCGCCGTCCCCAAGGCTAAGGGAAGTCCCTCGAGGGGCTTCCCAGGAAGTCGTCGTCAACAACGGAGATGAGCTTGAGTGCGCTTGATTACACACGTGTTATTACTATATATGTTTATATGCAGTTTTTCTATTGTATACGAGCTTTGTCATAATACTATTGAATTTGTGTTACTTGTGATGCTTTTTTCTATATGTCACTTGTGAAGTTTTTAAGTTTCGTTCATTTTTTACTTTTATCTTCTTTCAATTAAGAGAACAATGGCTTATGGTGAGAGTGCAACTCTAATGTTTAAACCGCACAGCAGTCAGCGCCACGATTCGATTGCTCTCAGCATGGGACAATTATTGCTCCCAACAAGAACACGTCATACTATCGTTTTTCATAGTTTGGTTTCAAGATTATGGTCTGAAAGATGATAAAAGAGTAATTTTGCAGCATAGCTATACTATCCATAAGATGGATTGAATTGAAGCAGACAAAACTTTAGGCTCCGTTTGGTTTACGGAATTTAACGTGGAAAAGAAAAGGAAAAGTGGAATGGTACGACCCGCGAAGCGTAATGTCCAATGATTCAATGCGTATGAGCACACTTTTCTTTTCTTTTCCGCGTCGAATTCCGCGGACCAAACGCAACCTTAATCTTTCACTGTGGAAATGAATCAAACAGATTATGATGTGTTGCAGATTTAAATTAACAATCCAACACGTCTCATCCATTAATTATATCGACACCAAATATACAAATTGTGACTTGCACACCTGCGTCTAACATCATTGTAATGAAATTACTGATGGGTTGATTCTTGAAAGATGAAACCCATCTCATAAAAATTGGTTTTTTATTTACCTGATTTTCTTTAACCATCATCAGCTATTAATGGCTAATCTTTCATTCCTATTGAGACATCAGTATGAAAGTATTGAAGAAAAGGGGACTTCGCATGAAGAAGATCAATTGAAACTGAAGAAGCTAAGTTCAACAGATAGAAATAGTATCAGTAGTCAAAAGAACCAAAGGCGCGTTATACCAAAACTGAAAGACTTTACTTATAAAACTGCGGCTAGTAACAGCGTTTTCAAGTCTGACAGGGATGCTATAAGTATTTGAAGATTGGCGCCAGTTTTCTTTAATCGAGCTCATTCATCGAGCTCATTTAGCTCTTCTCTGTTTTTCCTCTCTGTACTCTGTAAAAATCATCCCCTCCATCAATAAAGATTTCTCAGTTTTGATCGTGGATGTAGGGTTCTTTAAAGGAATCCGAACCACGTTAAAACGAATTGTTCCTTAATTCTTGTTATGGTATCAGAGCACAAGACAACGCTGCGAAATTGAAAGCGGAAGAAAGCAATTGATTTCTTGTTGGTCGATTGGAAAACTGGGAAGAAGTGAAGCACACACGAATTTAGTTGATCGATCGAAGCATACAGCCATCCAATGGACCCGATTGTACCATCAGTCAACCCAGGATCTACGGTCTTGATTAATGACCCATACTTCTTGAATAATAACGACACCTCAGGGCAGATTCTCGTTCATGAGTTGCTGAATGGGGAGAATTACACAGGTTGGAGTAGGGCTATGATGATAGCATTGATTGGGCGGAACAAAGAAGGCTTTGTTAATGGCGAATTGTTGCCGCCAGTCGATGATCCTCAAGACCAAGTCACCACGAAGAATCAGCTAAGCGCGTGGCGAAGGAATAATAACGTAGTGATATCATGGATCTTGAACTCTGTGACGAAATAAATCTCCGCCAGTATCCTTTACAGCTCATCTGCGAGAGAAGTTTGGGTCGATCTGCAAGAAAGATTCGGCCAATCTAACAAGCCGAGGATTTTCCAACTACGAAGGGATATGGTCAATCTTGCACAAGGCCTGAACAGTGTATCAGTGTATTTCACGAAACTTAAAACATTGTGGGATGAATTATCAAGCTATGGACCTCCCTGTAAGTGTACTTGTGGAGGGATAAATGGGATGAAGACACACTACGATGAGGAGTATGTCATGGCCTTCTTGATGGGTCTGAATGACACATATTCACAGATAAGAGGGCAGATCTTGCTCATGGATCCATTGCCTCCAATAAACAAGGTATTCTCTCTACTAGCACAAGAGGAAAAACAAAGGTCTATGGGAATTGCGTTTGCAGGAGGAACAACTGATACGAGCAGCACTATGGCAATGCTGACAAGGGGAGATGTAGAACCAGTTAAGAAAGGGCTGCTTGGACAGAAAAGGGATGGAGGAAAGCCCATTTGTACTCACTGCCACAAGAAAGGACATACAATTGAGACGTGCTATCAACTCCACGGATTCCCACCTGGGTTCAAGCAGTTTCAGAAGTATAAAGGTGCAAGAACCAATAACTTCGCAGTTGAACAAGTGTCTAAGGGAGCCAGCTCAATTCTTGGTGTGGCTGCTGGTGAGGAAACTGTCCAGCTCCAACTGACAGCTCTGCAGCTGAAAAGCTTAAAAGAGTTGCTGAACCAATCAGTGGTCAATCAATTACCCTCTAATGAAGAGTCCAAAAGGCAGCTTGAGAAGGGAGGAGGTATGTGTCTCTCCTTTAATCTGCCTAAGGTAACAGGTAAAACTTGTTGGTTAATAGATTCAGGAGCAACTCGACATGTTTGTGGAAATGAAACTATCTTGCATAGTGTGCATAAAATACCAGAATCTAGTGTAATCTTGCCAGACAACTCGATTATAAAGGTCACAAAGGCAGGTTATTTTACTATGAATCAGTTTATCACTTTGAAGGAGGTTCTGATAGTTCCTCAATTCCAGTTTAATTTGATATCTGTTAGTGCATTGGCGAAGGATATGAATTGTCATTTTTCTTTTGAGACTAATGGTTTCACTATACAGGATCATACTCAACGGATGATTGGCAGGGGTAAGGAAGTAGCGGGGCTGTATATCTTCCATGTCAATTCTGCTGTACCAGTTTCAGCCGAGAGCAGAAATTTTTTTCTGAATAAATTGTCTGTAAATGTATGGCATGATAGGTTAGGCCACCCTTCGATTAAGGTTCTAGACATGCTTAAGTCTACTTTGAGACATGAGTCTGGTGATATGAATGCTTTTTGTAAGATCTGTCCACTCGCTAAACACAGAAGACTACCTTTTCAAAATGATCATAAAATTGCTTGTTCACCATTTGATTTAATCCATTGTGATGTTTGGGGTCCTCTCTATGCACCCTCACACCTAGGACACAGATATTTCATAACCATTGTAGATGATTACTCTCGTTACACTTGGGAATTCATGCTTCAACACAAGTCAGAGGTGCAAGTGATCATTCCATATCTTTTAGCTTACATAGACACTCATTTCAAAAGGAAGGTTAAGGTGCTCATATCTGACAATGCGAAGGAGTTTGCCATGACTAAACTGTTCAGGGAAAAGGGGATAATACACCACCTATTTTGTGTACAAACGCCTCAGCAAAACTCAGTTGTAGAAAGAAAGCATCAACACCTTTTAAACGTAGCCCGCTCTTTATTTTTCCAATCAGGTTTGGCCATTAGGTATTGGTCAGAATGCATTTTAACTGCTGCATTTCTCATTAATAGAACTCCCTCTATAGTGTTAAAGGGTAAGAGTCCATATGATTTGCTTTATCAAAGACCCATAGATTATCACATGCTGCGAGTATTTGGCTCTCTATGCTATGCTTCTACACTCTCAGCAGGTAGAAGAAAGTTTGATGAAAGGGCTAGGGAGTGCATTTTCATGGGATACCCTAATGGTGTCAAGGGGTACAAGCTTATGGATATGAAAACAAAAGAAATATTCATTTCTAGGGATGTCACATTTAGAGAGGATGTCTTTCCCCTCAGAAATCAGGCCTTACCTGCTGCTGCAGAAGACCCATTCTCCTCACTTGTAGTTCCCAGAAGCTGTGACAACTACACTGGTTTGGAACAAGGAGATCATCCCAGCACAGAGGTGGAGCAAGCACCATGCGATCAAGTGAATACTGATGGGCTAGCAGCTGCAAATGAGCCCCAGACAGTTCTCCCATCAAGGGATACTGATGAGTCATCAGCTGCAAGTGATACACAGATAGTAACTCCACCAGGTACAGAGGAGAATGAAGCTTTAGACACTGAGCATATTTCATGCCAGGAGCCAAGGAGATCTGGAAGGGAACACAAAAAGCCAACATACTTGCAGGACTTCCACTGCAACAAACTCACAGAGGGGCAGACAAGATACCCAATTTCACAGGTTTTGTCCTACAAGAATTTCTCTGATCACTATCAGACCTTTATCTGCCATGTCTCATTGGCAAGAGAACCTAGGTGCTATGAACAAGCTGCAACTTCTGAGAAGTGGCTATCTGCAATGCAAGAGGAATTTCAGGCCTTAGAGGATAATCAAACATGGTCCGTGGTGCCACTACCAGAAGGGAAAAAGGCCATTGGTTGGGTCTACAAGGTTAAGCTGAATTCTGTGGGAGAAGTTGACAAGTATAAAGCAAGGTTGGTGGCTAAGGGTTATGATCAAAGAGAAGGAGTGGATTATCTCGACACATTTGCCCCGGTTGCTAAATCTAGTACCATCAGAATCATCCTTACTTTGGCAGCTAAACTCAAGTGGAATCTTATACAACTAGATGTCAATAACGCATTTTTGAATGGTGATTTGGCTGAGGAGGTTTACATGGAGTTACCCCAAGGATTCTACCCGGGAGAACAAAGGACAGGGATGGACAGAATGGTATGCAAGCTTCACAAATCACTATATGGTCTGAAGCAGAGTTCGAGGCAATGGAATAGGAAGTTCACCAATGCTGTTAGAAACTTTGGCTTTGAGCAAACTCAGTCAGATCATACCCTATTTGTAAAAGGGAGAGATCAGAATATGGTAATTTTGTTGGTCTATGTGGATGATATCATCCTCGGGGGATCATCTGAGCATATGGTGCAAGAAGCAAAGGACTTTTTGAAGGGCTGTTTCAAGACCAAAGACCTAGGAGAGCTTCGATATTTTCTTGGTCTCGAGATAGCCCGAAGTAAAACAGGTATCTACATCTCACAGCGAAATTATGCATTGCAACTGTTAGAGGATTCGGGGTACCTGGGGGCAAAACCTTTGACAACACCAATCAGTCCAGGTGACAAGATTACAGAAACTGATGGCGAACTGATGGGTGATCCATTCAAATACCGAAGACTAGTTGGCCGTCTTCTCTACCTTACTTTTACTCGGCCAGATATATCTTTTGCAGTACATAAACTCAGTCAATATATCTCTGCTCGAGAACTGGACATATGAAGGCAGTCCACCACTTACTCAGGTACATAAAAGCCGCGCCAGGACAGGGATTGCTCCTATCATCAGATCAGAACATGGCCCTGAAAGGGTTTAGTGATGCTGACTGGGCTACCTGTCAAGACACCAGAAGATCAGTTTCGGGCTACTGCACTTTCCTAGGTGATTCTCTAGTAACTTGGAAAGCTAAGAAACAAGCGACTGTGTCTAGATCATCCACAGAAGCGGAATACAGGGCCTTAGGATCACTCGTGGCTGAGATGCTGTGGATTAAGCAATTGCTGAAGGAGCTGAAAATTGAATTAAGGCAGGTACCAGTTGCATTCTGTGATAATCAGTCTGCAATGATGTTAGCTACAAACCCCAAATTCCACGAGAGATCGAAACATATTGAAGTGGATTGCCACTTCGTGAGACATCATGTCTCCAATGGAACAATAAGGATCTTGCCAGTCATGACAGAAGAACAATTAGCTGATGTTCTTACAAAGCCTCTCACAGGGCCTCAGCTGCAGAAGTTCCTTGTCAAGCTGTCCGTTGTTGATTTACACCGTCCACCTTGCGGGGGGATATTGAGACATCAGTATGAAAGTATTGAAGAAAAGGGGACTTCGCATGAAGAAGATCAATTGAAACTGAAGAAGCTAAGTTCAACAGATAGAAATAGTATCAGTAGTCAAAAGAACCAAAGGCGCGTTATACCAAAACTGAAAGACTTTACTTATAAAACTGCGGCTAGTAACAGCGTTTTCAAGTCTGACAGGGATGCTATAAGTATTTGAAGATTGGCGCCAGTTTTCTTTAATCGAGCTCATTCATCGAGCTCATTTAGCTCTTCTCTGTTTTTCCTCTCTGTACTCTGTAAAAATCATCCCCTCCATCAATAAAGATTTCTCAGTTTTGATCGTGGATGTAGGGTTCTTTAAAGGAATCCGAACCACGTTAAATCGAATTGTTCCTTAATTCTTGTTAATTCCTTTCTTTAATTTCTTCCAATTCGATTCCCTGCCTCGATTCAACGTAATCAAGTGAAGTACTTGGGACAATATTATTATCCTCAATTCTTGAATGTAGCCATGGATTCTTCAGTTGTTCATTATCCTCGTCCAAAAATTTTCAACCCAAATAGCTGTCGGCCCATCACTACACATTTTTTTCCTATTAATTGTATTGATCTCTCATTATTATGTATTAGCAAACTGAGTCAGTCATATTAGTTTTTCTCAACGAAACTTGATCATACTATATAATACACTCTTTATATCCATTTGAAAGTGTCGTCGATGAGAAGATGAACAAGAAACTTAATAATTTTTATAGTGCTAATTAAGATTGCATGTCAGCATTTAGTTTGCCAGCCTTGTGTTTGGTAATCGCCGATGGGACTTTGAACGTTATTATGGAATACGTAACTACGTGGATACATACAGCTAGCAATAATGATCGTATATGTGAGTTTGACTTGTTCAAAAAGGATACAATGGTCAACGCCCACTTAGAAGACATTGTCTTAATTAAGACCATGCAAAAAATCTCCTTGTTAGTTGACTTTGACTAACTATATTAAGTCAAACATGAACATATTTTAGTTAAATCATTTTGTTAAGGCAACTCGCCATAAATTAAAAATCGTGTATCACGGGTTTAGACGTAGTTTAAGATATATTAGTAAGCACACTCCTATACGATAGTGTCGATAATACTATACATCTGCGTTATTTGTCACTTGTCACTTAGTGATATATTCATATTATGGGGTGGAAACGGACATTTTTGTAAATTCGACGATATATTGATATGATGCAATCGTTTATTGATATGATGATGGCATGGCTAAGTAGTGTAGTGTTCTAAATGAATGGAACAAAATAAATCTTACGGTTCGATTAATTCGGTAAAAAGACTAAATTCAATGCTGCATTTTGAAGCCAAAGCCACATTAAAAGTCTGAATACAATGGGAATCATGGCTGCATTTCGAAGAGCCATTTGCTAAGTTTACAATCCTATTTTTAAAAGCTTTTATAAATTCATTATATAGAACGATACAAAATACCTTGCATTTTCGAAAACATATATTGTTAGAAATAAATATAATGTATCATTTAGATGCGATTACTAAATTTGTAAGAAGTCTTCTAGCAATGTGTCCATAT
This sequence comes from Craterostigma plantagineum, assembly GCA_027422505.1. Classification (NCBI taxonomy): domain Eukaryota; kingdom Viridiplantae; phylum Streptophyta; class Magnoliopsida; order Lamiales; family Linderniaceae; genus Craterostigma; species Craterostigma plantagineum. The sequence continues at coordinate 1,354,545 of JAPQWV010000124.1, read as the reverse complement.
AGTGGCTTAATGATGAACCAAAGTTTTCTATTACGGAGAAATGCAAAATAAATATCATTAGGAGATTACCAAACAGAATCCGTAAAAACGCAACTTTTGGTCGACATATTTCGGCTACTTTATTGTATGCGGACTTTGTTCGAAAACAAAAGGAAAAAGTCAACATATGTGAACTCGTTAATAATTTTAGTTTTACCAATTATGAAAGAAAGTACTTATGGACAAATTCAAAAGCGACCTCCGATTTTTCACCCCAAGACAAAATTAAGTTGTCTTCTATTCTAGAACAACATATCGTGAAATATTTAATGGTCAACTTGGCATTATTCAGTTGTGGAGGGTAATATAGTCTTCTTGCAACTCCACACACGTGCGCTGATTGATGTTGACTGGACCCCACCACCCTGAGAAAGTTCAGTCAAACTATATCGGTGAACATTATGAGAGGGAGAGAAGTTTATTAAATTTATTAAAATTTTGCATTTTTATCTCATCAAAGAAAATTCAAAGACTGCTCAAGACATGCATGTATATTATGGTATTGTCTTACCTATCCACTTAGGTACCTAACTCCCACTAAAAATATGACATGTATAATGTCCATTTAGTGAAACACACGAATGGTGTTTTAACATAGTGGGGTTAGCGTAAATGTGTCAGGTATCATTTTCTGAGTGGAGTTGTGTTATTCAATTGGATAGGAAAGACAAAACAAATTTTATATACTTGTTTTTTACTATCTCGTCCAATGCATGATATTAACTATTTGTAATTATTGCATATACGTTTTGTGTAGTAGATAGTTATTGACCAATTTGATTGTGAGTAGTTTCTTATTGATTTCTATATTTTTTTTAAATTTATAATAATTAACTATTGGACACGTGTCAGCATTCTAAAGTCATCTACATCTCTATAATTATATAAGATATGTAATATATACTAGTAACTTTTTCCACACTTAAATGCATGCGTATAAAAATGTATCATATTTTATTTGAACCTTTAATAGAATTAATTTAAATTTAGTTATCTATATTTATAAGTATATAAAATAAAATTTTCGATTTATTATGTAATTAGATGTAAAATATTACGAAAAATATAAAATGAGATAAAAAATTTTATACAAAATTGCGAGTTTACAGCAAAAGATAATGGCAAACTTTTTCAATTTAGTAATATTTACAAAAAAAAAAGACTAAATCGACATACCAATGTGGCTGTTTATATAAATCAGTTTATATAAACCTCGCACCCTTAATAGAATATACTATTAAGTGATATCGTCTTATTGACTCACTTATTCAGTTAACTTTGCCCTGAATCAAATCCTAATAATATTATTAGCTATGAGATGATTCGGACTTCAAGCAAAATTAATTCCTGTTCTGCATTTACCGTCTCAAATTTACACAAACTATAACGATTTATATCTGAATATATCAACTCGATCGTCACCAAAGTAGTTATCTGATTGTCGATTATTTTAATATCTCCAATCCCCTAAGGTTTATTTAGGTGCAATAACAGTAGTAAGAATTACTATTAATCGCCGCCAAGTATGCTTCAAATCCATAGCATGACAACAACAGTTTTAAGTTTTAACTGGTTCAAAGGTATCCCAACTAACCTTTTATATTTAATAAGATTCAATGTGGATTTAATCAACATACGAAATCTATATATATTTCATTAAAATATATAAAGGTAGACAGAAAGGGAAAGATCCAACTTCGAGGAAATTGCCACGCTTAGACTAAGTAGAATTTCTGATAGTAAAAAGATGCTTACTCCCTCGCGTTATGTAAGTTTATATATATACTCAGCATTGGCATCATAATTTTCACACAAGCTGAACACTGTCGAGAGAGAGAGAGAGAGATAGAGAGAGAGAGAGAGAGAGAGAGATTGAGAAGAAGAATATTTATTATTTATTTAATTTTGTAAGTTAGAAATGGTGAGGGCTCCATGTTGTGAGAGGGAGGGCCTGAAGAAAGGGCCGTGGAGCTCTGAAGAAGATGAGATTTTAGTGTCTTTTATTCAGGAAAATGGCCATGAAAATTGGAGAGCTCTCCCTAAGCAAGCTGGTAATTAACTAACTATATTTAAAATTTATATCCAATACATGCAATTTATATATTTTTTTTTCATTTGCAGGGCTGTTGAGGTGTGGAAAGAGTTGCAGACTTCGATGGACGAACTATCTCAGACCTGATGTAAAGAGGGGAAACTTCAGCCATGAAGAAGAACAAGCTATCATCGAACTTCATGAAAAGCTCGGAAATAGGTATGTATATATCTGTATCTAGGTTGCATTATTATATCTTAAGCTTACAAGAAACCATCATTCAATGTTCTATCGTTAGGAAGAAATTAATAGCATATATGTCCAACTTGGTTATTCTTGTTGTCGTACCCACCAATAGGTTGAATCATATAAAAATATGTACATTTAAACAAATTTGAATTTAAAATTAAATTAATCGTTTAATGCCTTCGCTATCTATAAAATCAACAAGTGTTCGAACAGACATTGCACGTAGTACTTTGCATATTCCTAGGATTCTCCTTCCCAATAATTACTCTAATACTCAAGCACAAGATATTGCCGGCCAATGATTACATCAAATGATAATAGATTTATTTATTTTTTAATCTTAATTCAGGTGGTCTGCAATTGCATCAAAATTACCGGGAAGAACGGATAATGAGATAAAGAACGTTTGGCACACTCACATAAAGAAAAAACTCAAAGATTATCAGCCTCGTAACCTTCGAAATAATAATATTAATAATGACTCCAAGAGGCACACAACACCTCTTGAAATTCCCAAGGAGACCCCAAAGATTTAGATGTATTCAGTTCGGACCCAAGTAGTAACACTTGCGCCAGCGAAACGTACTCGGTGACAGACTCATCGTGGGAAAGAACGGTCGTAAAGAACGACGAAATGGGCTACAGCTCGGAAAATTATCCTAAGATAGACGAAAGCTTTTGGTCCGAAGAACTGTCGAGCGAAACCATGGCCGGCGACGAATTCAATTTTCAACTAACGGAGAGCATGGGGAAGGTTATTGATGAGGATGTGGGCTTTTGGTACAATCTTTTCATGGGAGCTGAAGATAGCATTCTTAGTTTACCCAACTGTTGAGGGCTCCGTTGCAATTCTAAATAGACAAAGAATTCTTTAACAGTTCATGTCAATTGTCATATATAATTTCAAGGAGAAGAGCCATAATACAAAATATTGTCTTGGTTCAAACCTTCCATAATGGGCAAGATAGAGCAATTTCAAGAGCCATAAAACCTTCCATTGAAAAAAAAAAAACCCTTTTCAACTTTGGCCAAGATAGGGCTGAGCAATTTCAAATAGAAAGTATCAAAGGCAGAGAATAAGCAGATAAAGGTAACACATTAAAGATCAAGGTTTCAAATTGACTTCAGATTCAAAACATGTTCATACATCACGGCACATTATGAAGTTTTTATAGTGATGGTAAGGCGTGAAGCCACCATTACCACTTATTGAAATAATAACTCGAAAACTGCAGCTATATCATGTCATCACTGCAACAACAACAAACGAGGATGAGAGCTCTAAGAAAGACAAGAGTACGCTAGAGCTTTCTCCTCGGACAACTCTGCAGCTGTCAAATCCAATTTCTTACGGGAGAACTCGTCAATGGAGAGCCCTGTAGTTAGAAAAAAGAAAACCCGAATTCAGAAATTAAAGTTAACATCATTACACTCGAGAATAACGACGATGCTATCTATATTTTGTTTTATAGCTTCAAACCTTGAACAATAGACCACTCTCCATTCTTGCAAATGACGGGGAAAGAATAGATGAGCCCAGCTGGAATATTGTAAGAGCCATCAGAGTATACACCCATCGAAACCCAAGTACCCTGGAATTATTTAATCCAAAAATGTATTCAGACAATCCGTTATATAATAATCATCAACTTGAAGTTTGATGTCAAAAGATATATGTAAGAGAGACTGCTTACCTCAGGAGTTCCAAGGACCCAGTCACGAATATGGTCACAGGCAGAACTAGCAGCAGAAAGTGCACTCGACAACCTTCTAGCCTTGATAATTGCAGCACCACGCTGCTGAACAGTAGTTATGAACTCTGCGTTCAACCTATCAAAAAGAAAAATTTTGGAGTTGTTAGAAAAGGGATGACATATAAATGCTACATGTTGCATAAAAGATCATTTACGGTATGCAACTTCTTTTTTACCATTCGTCGTCAGCAACAAGCTCACGAACAGGTTTCTCTCCTGATGGGGTTATCACGGTAGCATGGTTAACATCAGGGTACTGAGTCGAGGAGTGGTTTCCCCAGATGATGACATTTTTAACATCTGAAACTTGAACGTTCAATCTCTCTGAGATTTGACCAAGTGCCCTGTTATGGTCCAATCTGGTTAGACAAGTGATGTTCTTCTCAGGGATCGATGGGGCAAACTCTTTCAGAATCAATGCGTTGGTGTTGGCCGGATTAGCAACAACTAAAACCTGCAGACGATTATATGTCAGAAATTGTCAATTCTAAGAAAACCCACCAAAAAACGGCAAGCACTAGTACTTATTTGCTTAACAAAGATAAATATGATACTGAAAAATTACCTTGCAGTTGGGAGCAGCATGTTTCTCAAGGGCAGAAGCTTGGGACTTGTAGATGGAGACATTCTTAGCCATTACATCTTTCCGTTCCATACCCTCTTTCCTAGGGAATCCACCAACCATAACAGCAACGTTGACCCCAGTGCAAGCTTCAACAGCATCGGTAGTGGCCACAACACCTGATCCAAACACGGGAAGAATGTAAAGCTTTGATACATGTCACTCATTACATGGTATTAAAACTATCCAATTAAAAACGGAATTGTTCTAAAAGAGAAAGGCCTTTGGTAAATGATAAACCTTTAAGAAGGGGAAATGCAGCATCAACCAACTCCATTTTAACTCCGTTGAGTGCTTCAGCAGCCGGCGGAATATCAAGCATGTGGAGGATCACAGGTTGGTCAGGGCCCAACATTATACCACGGGCAATCATGGGAACAAGAGCATATCCAATTTGCCCTGCAAGATGAACACACATCTATAAAATTCCCAGTAACATTATATCACCAGAAAATGATAGAACAGCAAAGATGACGATTGACGATTAAGAAAAATCAAATTTTAGTTCAATAATCAGCAATTTGCATTCTTCAGTACATTGCAGATAAACTTTTAATGAACTTCCTTCCCTATACAGGATGTACAAACTGTTACATATATCAGATCATTACTAGCCAATAGCCACATAGTAAAAATTGCAAAAAACAGCTACACAACACTAACTATTTTAGCTCACTTGACTATAACATTCCAAGTGGATTAAGATACTTTGACAAATTGAAGCACTTGAGTATCCTATCACTGAGTCAATAGACAGTGATTAGTGATGATACTATCAGGCTACAAACCATCGTCATCTAATTTTCCTCGGACAAAATCAGATTTATCCGAAGTTCAGAACCAAATATTCCCACATCTCTATAAAGAAAATACCGAATCATCACATATTTGTGAGATGCATAAACTAGAAGTACCCGATCTAACATTTGACAAACCACTTAACACGCACAACACCTTCCTTCCATCCAATTACTTACAGAAAGCAAGGAACGGCCCCAAAACCAACAGAAAAAGCCGATCCAGCAACTGATGTATAAACCAACAAATAAAGCACAGATCTTCGATCTAAACTAGTACCTGCAGCACCAGTGACGAGAACACGAGCTGGTTCTTTGGCCATTGCTTCGCTATTAGATCGGAGCGTCGATGATACCGAGGAGACGATTTTGTGATCTGAAATAGAGCAGTGATGGAGCAATCAAAGGGTTTAAGAAGAATGTGGCCTTTATTTAACACAGAATATTATGACTATGTCCAGGGTAAATTTTGCCGTTCCAAAAAGGATAAGATAATACGATGTCGTTTTCGGTCATGCCTCGGCCCGCCTCGTGGTCCGTGACGTTGCGGCATCTGTAAGCGAAATTATCAAAGACTTATTCGCTAATTTAATATTGAATTATGATATCTATCCATCGATCACAAAAAATTAAACGAAACTTTATATATTGGTCAACAAATATTATTTGATGCAATTTTATAGCAAATGACTTTGTTATGGTGTTCTATCTCGCAGCCCTAGCGTAACTTTCCACCCCGAATAAATGTGAATATTCATGACATAACCGTTGGGTTTAGGCTTTTTAGACCATAGGTCCAAAGACAAACGTAATCGATTTTTTATTGAATCGAGAAGTATCGTCCATCGAAACATGAAATTGATCAAAGATTCATAATATATGTTTCGAGATTATCTATTAAATTGCTAAAAATGATGGATGATAAATTAACTAGTAAAGCTAGCCCAAATAAAATAAAATAAAAATTAAAAAAATTGATGACGTGGCGGGCTGATGACATGTCACTGACACGTGCGCTGACGAGATGACGTGGTGCTGATTGGGGGCTGAGCGCTGAGGTGGCTGATAAAGGGTATTGCTAAATAATTCAAAGTTGTGACTGTTCGCATATAAATTCCTAGTCAATGTTTATCTCTATTTACAATTTCGGTCCAGTCAAACGTAGTCAAATGAAAAGTCATGACGTTTCAAGAATTGATCCCTTCAACTTTTTAAAACCTATAAATTGGTCCCCTAGTTGACAGCATTTTAGAAAAGTTGACAGCATCTGCCTTAAGCATGATAAAGCAAGAAAGGCTCAAGTCTAGCAGATTCGCTCGATAATTTCGTTACGGTGTGCGACGTTTGAAATTCCTGAAGTCGGTGTATCTTCGGAACGTATTGCGACAACCCGAGACACTGAAATACGGGGCAATAGCGTCTTCCGGAAAGCATACAACGTACGTGCCTCGGTTTCGACGTATAAAACCGAAACTCTGTCCGATTTACGAACCCCATCGATAAGACACCCTAGACCCACAATAACAACGGTATATATATATATATATATATATATATATATATGTATATATATATATATATATATATATATATATATAACACAAACGATACAATACCAATGTACATAGATTGAGACCCATAACATTAATAGGGCACGAAAATAGAAATACAGATATAGTAAGAGAAAAGAATGAAAGATAAAGCACAAAGAATCTCTTCTTCATTCACCTTCAAGCACTTCTCTTCAACATGTCTTGAAAATCAAGAATGGATTGCTCTCTTTCAAGCCTCATGTCCCGGCGAAACTTGGCTATGAACTCCTCAGCTCTTTCATCGATGTCTCTAAACTGTCTTCGCATCGAAGGAAGTTTCAACTTATTATCAGCCGAAGGAGAAACAACGCAAGATTTTGCTTTCCCTTCTTCCAAATCTTTATTGCATGGTGAATCTATCTTATTACAGCTGCTAGGTTTGATCTTCGAGAGATTTACTTTGTCGTCTTCATCATGCAATAATTGCTTTGCCATTTGCTGTTGTACGAAATGGTGACTTGGATCTCTAACCTTAATCTTTTTTATGTTATTACTATTACCTTCGGCCATATATATCGGTGTTATAACGTTGATGGTCTAACGAAGCTGAAAATCCTGGTAAAAGCTCATCGAAGGTGAATGGATGGATAACTTATACGACGAAGAGAAAGAGATGGAAATGAATGGTTGAGTTACGAAAGTTTTGATAGTCTTTTGACAAATTTATGGTTCTTTATGTATAGTAATATGATTTTGATGCTCTACCATGCTTTCTTTGCGGGCTTGAGCTTTTTATATGATGCTCGAAATGCAAGTAATATAATATATTCTTGGAGAGCTTCGATAATTGATTGGTGAGCTTTAAGTTTATAACGAGAAGTAAAGAATAATGAAATAAAGGCCGGAAAAGGAACGTTGAGGTCCTCTCAATACTATATATTTTAGTAGAATTTAGGTATATTCCAACATATTGATTTTAGATGATAAATTGGAGGTAGTTATCTCGGCATATGATATTCCAATGCTCACTTTGTTATCATCTTGTAAAAAGTTGAGATGCAACTAATAAAAAGCAATGGTCATAATTGAGTGACTTGGCTTCCATTACTAAACTTTGTCATGGCTCATCTTTGCAGCTTATTGAAATATGATATATATGTCACGATTCTTCAAGCTTTATGATTTCACCTAAAAAAAAAGTGTTCATTATGACGGCATAACTGTCGATGTGGGATGTTGAAATGACACGATTCTATGCCACATCAACAGGTGCCCACATAAAATGCTCATATAAGGTAAGCATCATAAAATTCCTCTATATATATACCCATTTTGCATTTATTATTCTTTGAATTAAAGCATTGAGAGCCTAGAATTAGGTTGGGCTAAACTGAATGTGAACTGGGCTGGGCATAAAATGTAGTGCATTTCATATGCCGTAAAACCTTATCATTTTATAAGCCCAATTTATATCAATAAATCCCTATTCATGACGATGGGGGCTTGATTGTTCAAACTAGTTTAGAAAATAAGAAAATAAAATGGCCTTTTCTTTCACAATACCAGACAATACATTTTCAAATTTCTTTTTCATAATTACATAACAAATTATGAAATTATAATTTGTTATTGAACATTGGTGGGCAGATTGACGCCGATATAAGGCATGAGGCGAAGTTGTAACAAGTTCAAACTACAAGGATTAGATGGCAAATTTACATACATTAACTGTATGTAGTATACGCTTCCAGCTAGGCGTTGCATTCATCTATGGGATTAGATGAATATTTTATGTTAAAATAGATTTATTTTCAGGCAGATTCTCCAAAGATGGAACAACACCTTATATGAATATATGTGATCCCGAGAATATAGGTTTCAAGTGGATATGATTCTGATTTTTTTATGATGAGTAACTTCAGTTCTTGCTTTTCCCTTTTCTACTTTGTTTCCCTCTTCCTTCAGCGACATTTTTTATTACAGAGGGAGATATTATATATTCCTCAAAATCTTACCATTTATGATACAAAAGTACTTCTATTTATAAGCAGACAAGATCTATGAACATAATGTTGAAATCAAAGTGTACGAATTTATATAAAAAGACTGTTCACTTATTTCTGTTGTTGTCCAAATTGAGTGTGGTCCAGTTCTCTATATCAGAGTGGCGTCAAATCGCATTAAAAAGAAACTGATAGAAACAAAACGGGTAGTAAGTAAAGTTTACACTCTTGAAATAAATACACATAATGAAAGCCATGAAAGTAAAAAACTACAAGGTCAACACCGCACCACTTTATATTAATTTAGTATCTTTCCACACTCCGTTTTCACATAAAAAAAAAACATCGGAGAGCATTCACAACACTAGAGTGTTTCTACAATATTATTCTAGTATTCATGAAGTTTTTATAGAGTTCAAAAAACCTACACAAAATTTATGTAGTTTCGAAATTGGAAGTGAAATAAATCGTTGTATGTTGTAAAAATATACTTGATATATTCCGTTAGCCCCAATAGCGGAACAATATTAGTCCAGAGTTAAGACATAGTATTGATACTACACTATTAACAAAATATTCGGTATATCATTTGCATTCTAATTCTTATTATAACATCCCTAGAGTACTTTAACTTGATTGTGTCAAAACTTGAGATTTTTATGACCAAAGCTACGTAAGTAGAAAGATAACAAGAAAACTCTTATATGCGCACAATTATTGGCTATTTTGTGAAATACAATAAATGTTAAACTATGCCACATTAACGTGAGAAACATATGTCAAGTTGTCGAGTTATATTGCCTCCAATTAGATGTCACGTGTTTGAATTACTTTGAGTTGAGGTCGTCTTTAAACCTTGCTTAATTGGAGTGTGATCTTAATTGGAGTGTGTCGAGCATAATTTTTGGTAACGGAACATGATTAGAAAAACATAGAAACAAAAAAGAAGAGTCATTTTAGCAATTTGCCTAATGAGTTGTCAATCAATGATAAAGTACTTGATTGGTAAGAAGCAAAATCACAGACTTTATCATCAAATATTCCCCCATTTTAGGTATTCGGTTTAACTTTTATTTTAGTGCACACTTTCATCATTCTATCTCCCTTCTTACATACATATACATACACTACTCTCCATCTCCCTTTCCACAAAAAGCCCTACTTATTAACCAGACAAGAAACGCACACGCACATCAACAACATACATCCCATGTAATAAATAGAAACTCAGACATCAAAGAAACCTAATTCATCGACAAACTTCTCAACCTTTATTCACCTATTTCACTTTCATCAAACCCTAGAACATACACAAAAATGGATCCAACGAATACCCAACCACCGACCGCGATCGACGGCGCACCAACTCCCAACCACCACCATCTCGCATCCACCTCCAACGACGGCGACGGCGAGAGCAGCGCCTCTCCGCCGCTGCAGCAGCAGTCCCTCAGCCGATACCAGAACCAGAAACGCCGTGACTGGAACACCTTCGGACAGTACCTGAGAAACCACCGGCCGCCGCTCTCCCTCGGCCGGTGCAGCGGGGCCCACGTGCTCGAGTTCCTCAGATACCTCGACCAGTTCGGAAAGACTAAGGTTCACGCCGACGTGTGTCCCTTCTTCGGTCACCCCTGCCCGCCGGCGCCCTGCCCGTGCCCTTTAAAGCAGGCGTGGGGCAGCCTGGACGCCCTCATAGGGCGGCTGAGGGCGGCGTACGAGGAGAACGGCGGGCAGCCCGAGGCGAACCCCTTCGGTGCCCGGGCAGTTAGGCTCTATCTTAGGCAAGTGAGGGATGAACAGTCGAAGGCGAGAGGTGTTAGCTATGAGAAGAAGAAGAGGAAAAGGCTGGTGAATAAATCGTCATGATTAGGTAATTAGGTTATGTATTAGATGATAATTAAACCTTTTGTGTATGTATTGTGTATGAACTTACTGTGCTGTCTGAATATTAGTTATAGGCGCACTTCTTTTGCAGCTGAAGATTGGAGAACAGTAATCATTATCCATCATTCGACGCTATATGATTAATTGCATTGGAGCTGTTCTAAATCATGGAAAAAGAAATGAGTTGTAAGGAGGAGATGGGATATAGTTCAATCGTTGGGGCATTGACTTTGGTTCAAAGAAACTCGTATTCACTCGTGCGTGGTAACTGGTTAACTTATTTTTTTTTTTTTTGGTTTAATAACTGGTTAACTTAGTTGTATGTATAGCTTCTATGCTAATTATCAAAGGTTTATATACATGTATTGTATATTATCAGTGTCTTAGCTACGTCCCCTCAAATTATGATAAACTTTTTAAGTTTTGATAATAAACTTCTTGTGACGGTGATATTGTAGGACATTGAACGCACTCATGCATCTTTTGATGATTTTCAATTCCACCCTTACCACTTTATATATCAGATACTAGCAAATGAATTTGATCATATCATGATTTGTCGTAAAAGTGCATGAACAGAGGAGTAATTGAGCATTTTCGAGTATGCTTTACACTCCTTTTTCTTGTGTTAAATTTGAATTAGTTGGTCTGGATAGTGATTAATGGCTAACTAATCGTCAAACCCTAATTATTTTTCGATTATGTGCCCCTTTTTAACTTTTGTTTAAGACCTAAAATCTGGAGATAAGTAAAGTCTTCGAGGAAGTAAATGGAGTTGTACGGCCACGCGGTGGCTTATTTATTTCGTAACAGTAACTGGTCTGTGTATTACACTAAAGTACTCTTTGCACTGCTGTAATATATACAAATAAAATATTAAATTTATTTTAATTTAAAATTTGTAATGGAAATTATAATTTAAATTTAATTATGTATCTATATAAATTATAAATTTAAGGGTAAAATGCGTATAACCTCCTCGTGGTTTCGCGGAAATGCACATAAACCCCTGTGGTTTTTTATTGCACGGTAGTCCCTCGTGGTTTAACTAATGTTGCATCGTACCCCACAGGCAGCAGTTTTTTGCCCGAAATTGGATTACACGCACTCTTACTGCAGGTGGGTTAAGCTTGGAACATATTATTTACTGTTAGAATAACCCCAAATTTCACCTTCTTTTCAAATGATAACCACCGGCCCTATCTAAAATAAAAAATGTTACCCCGGGGTTATCATTTGAAAAGAAGATGAATAGTTGGGGTTATTCTGGTTATTTAACACTGAATAATATGGTCATTTGAGCGCGTGCAAGAGCGCATGTAATCCAATTTCGGGCAAAAACTGATGTTCGAGGGTTATCATTTGAAAAGAAGGTGAATAGTTGGGGTTATTATGGTTATTTAACAGTAAATAATATGTCCAAAGCTTAACCCACATGCAGTAAGAGCGCGTGTAATCTAATTTCGGGCAAAATACTGCTGCCCGGGGGTACGGTGCAACATTAGTTAAACCACGAGGGAGTATCGTGCAATAAAAAAACCACAGGGGTTTATGTGCATTTCCGCGAAACCACGAGGGGGTTATACGCATTTTACCCTAAATTTAAAGGTATAATAGTAATTAGCTAAAAATAGTAATTAAATGTAATGAAAATTTTTAATTTTATCTTTAATTCGCCAAAAGACACTTTATACACATCCTTCACGTTTAATAAATTAGATAGATACATACGCATATATTACAATGAAAGGAAAAACGAAAAGGTATGTGTCGGCAAGCACTGTTAAATTATTACACTGGGTGTAATTCGTCAGGTTAAATCTTCACCGAAATGAAGTTTGATTTTATTATTATATTGATTCGGTGCATATCCAATAATGTATCTTGAAGTTGATCATCGAAGAATATTGAAAAGTCTTCACGCTCATTAACTAATTAATTTATTAATAGGCAAATCCAACGCATATTTCTCTATTGTGTCATATCAAACCTGATATGTTTCCTAAAGAAGAGATAGCATTAAATAAATCAAGACCGTTCATCACATGATCTCATCCAACATTATAATTTCACGTTAGGCGCTCATTAATAGTACTGAAAGCCATTTGTATCTCTCCATCTATATCAATGAGAAAGAAGACAAAAATTCATCTTTCTAGGTCTATATAGAGTAGAGCTATAAATTGATAGGAATCCAAGAAACACACATGTGGCCTTAATTTGATGCTATTTAAAATAATCTTTCTTTTTTTTCTTCATGCGACTAATTTTAGCCAACACCAATCCAATACCCTTTGGTCTCTCAATTTTCAATTTTGAAGAAATAACATTACATAAAAAGAAAATCATAGATCATATAGCATTTTTATATTCTCGATTTTGTCCGTCTTTATTTAGTTAATTCTTATTTTATTTATTAATATACATAACACGCACAATTGATTTGAGTGTACAAAAATACTAGTATATAGGGTTTTTAATATATATTGTGATTGTCGGTTTTAATAATTTTTTTTATAGAAAAGTTGAATTCAACGGTTAAGCGCTCGTTAGGAAGATTTGTATATTGTTTGTACTTACCCTACTTATCTTCTATGAGATACAAAATGCAAATTAAGATAAATATAATATTGTATCCCTAAATACTTGGGTTACTGATTTATTTATTATATCCCTAAATACTCGGGTTCCAATATTGTTAGGCTAGTCATTTCATCACATAGGACTCGAAACTGTCACTTTCACAATCTTTCCTTTTCCCCTGAAAACACATAAAAATAATAATTTTTTTTTTTTTTGAGAAAGAAAAAATTCCATTCCCACCTGAACAGTTCCAAAACACTTACATACCTAGTATATGTCGACTATCAAAATCAAAACAAAAACTGACGTAGCAAAGTGAACTTTTTTTTTTTTTTTACCTGTGTAACTATCAAAAATCTCATAAAAAAAACCTAATGGATCGCTTACCACACTGTTGTAAGCGATTCTTCAGTAATGTCTGAATTAGTTTTGCTCCATGCTCTATGTCTGAACCCTGCTTCCCATGATATCTTAAATTCCTCTCCATCCAAACGTGATAAGTGACGGCCGCTATACATGCTATAAGAATCTTAAATTCCCTAGTATAATTTTCAAATACAATTTTATGAAGACAAACAAGTAGCGTGGCCAAGCTTAGGCACTCAAAGTCATGTGATTAGGAGGTCAGGGATTCGAACCCCACATCTCACATGAATTTGGGAATCCCCATGGGCCTAGGCCCATGACTATCGTTGTTGGGTGGGTTTGTGACGTATCCATCTGACCCCGGGATTAGTCCCATCTATGGAGTGTGTGACGGTTAGCCCATAGCCGGGCTGTGTGGGATACCTCGGACCAAAAAGAAAAACAAGTAAAGCCAAAGAAAAATGGTTTGTCTCGAATAAGACATACATATACGAGAATCCTCTAAATTCAATTCAATTATATATAGTCAGTGAACCCAGAAAATAGACTATTAGGAGTTTTCTGATAGTGTAGTGGGACATAAAAGTCTCCTTACTGGGCCCCAGATTGGGCTGTTCCACTGCACGTGGGCGGGTCGGGTCAGAGTAGGCCCACTTGCAGTCCTTTGCCCGGTTATATTATGTATAAATTAAATAAATATTTCACGAGACACGACGCTTCAGATCATGCCACGTGAGTAATTCTCAGCCGTTGGATGTGTTGTCTGCGTTCGATGTTGACGATACAATAGCATTAGAAGTCTTATGTTGGCTTTTCAGTGAAGTTATTTTCCAGTAAATAATCTACTTCTCTTTTCGTTTTTTTTTTCCTTCTCTTTTTTAATCCTATTCTTATTAAATGGCGTTTATTGGGCTAATCTTTTGAATATATTGGGCCAATCCAGCAATGAGCCACATAAGTGTTTTTTTTTTTCGGTTATATATAATTGACTGGAATTCGAAATTCGAAATGTGACAGTCTTTTTGTGTAAGAAGTTAAGAACCTTGCCCAACTAAATGGGCAGTAATTGAATATATTTGGAATCAACAACAAAAAAAATTCATTATCATTATTGGCAAATATATTTTTTGGTGAGATGAATATTGAGGGCTCATTCGTAGGTGAAAGACATTAGAGCATAGATATGCCCCCATAACGCATCATGCCACGAAGAATATATAACCTAAAATATTATTAAATAAAATCATTATAATTCTGAATATAATAGAGGCACATGCAAATGGTCAATGTTGTGATTGGTATGCTTTCAAGTTGGAACATGTCCTTTGCATTGGTAACATGCTCTCCATCTGTTCCCATCATTGTCTATTATAATCAATAACTAAACTTAATCTGCATTTTATTTAATTTCAGAATTATCAGATTACATGCTATTGTTTAACTCTATCCGCAATCTGTGTGATTGATAGATAAATATTCAATTGATTGGGTCACAAAATCCTCACTGTGGCCCTTGATTGGTGGGGAATCGACTATTTTTTTGTGGGGGCATTTTGGTACTTGAGCCAAGCACTTTAATGTATTATTTATTAATCATGAAAAAATAAAATAAAAGTCAAACTTTCTCATTTAAGACAAATGACACAATTTTCGGCTCCTCTGGAGAAAAATTCACCTAACATATCAATTAAATGAATGTGATGTTTACATCATTGCCTGTTATGAACATGAATGTCTTGGACCATATCGCTTTATCTTTTTGGGTCCTAAACTTACCAAAGTTACTTTAGTGAGTAATATCCCTTTATGACATTTACCTAACCAAGATCAGTTCTCTTTGGAACGAATTATATTTGTATAGAACTAAATTGACGGCTTATTACAACTTGTAAATAAAAAAAGTTTGGATGTTTGTGGGGGATTAATTAAACTTTTTTTTGCCAATGTGCCGTGATTAATTGGTAATGTTGTAAATGATATCGTTTTAATTTAATATTCGAAAATATATATTCATTTTATGTGTCTCAAGAAACTATTAACCTCTTTTCTTCTCCCCTAAGCATAAACTTGTATGGAATTTGTCTTTCTTTCAACTATCATGACATTTAATTGGTTTTCTTTTAAGTAAAGTTACAATAAAAAGAAAAAAAATCAGGGGATTACTTTGTTAGAGAGATCTTATCTATTATATTATACTAGTACGTTTTCGTACGCTCTATGCATGTGCTTAGAATATAATTATATTTATATTATTTCTAATTTTGAGATTCATTATTTGTAATGTTTAATATATAAGATATAATTCTTAACTATATAAACAAACATAATGTATAGGGATATAAGTATAATAAATTAAAAATTTAAAAGTAATATAAAAATTGTTGAAGTAATTAATTAACAAAGAAATGACTAAATTGCAAGTAAGTGAAAGACCAAATGTGGCAGTTTATAGCCACCCCACACATTTTTTATAATAGAATATATGAAAGGAAAAGATGTTGCTTGTCAATTTGATCGGTCAAAACTTGCAATTTAACCCCTCAATTCTTAATTATATTAATTAAATAATTCTATTTAACTCTTCTATTTTTAACTATTGTACTTATGCCCATATACATTATTTTATATTGATGTAGAAGAGTACTTACTAGTCTTATTGATCCATTTGAGTATAACCCAAGTTCACTCAAATTATGACACATCACATAATATAAATTAAATTACCACTTGTTACAATTTGAGTGAACTTGAGTTATAACCAATTGGATATATAAGACAACGAGCATTTTCTATATATTCAAAGCTTGATTGGGCGGAAATGTAATTTTATAATTTTATTTTCGTTATGTCCCCGTAAGTGGAGTCTCTTTTCTTTCTTATATAACTATCGATGTCCATTGAAGGAATCGTATATATTTTTTATGTTATAAGGTTTTCCAATATGGCTCTTCATGTCAAAGGCTAATTTTTTGTACCCAGTAGGAAGCCTCTTTTAAGGGAAAAAAAAAATAGGAAACCAAAACGAATTTAGAAAAATAATATTAAAGCATTATTGTGTAAAAATCAGTATTCATGTAGCTTACTTTTTCTATGCTTCTCTCCTTCCGGAAATTCAGCTTTTATCTCACATGAATGATGAAACACTACTTTAAGTAATATTATTACACAACTTTCCCATTTTACTACTACTCTATAAATATTAAATAATGACATTATCAAATGGCTTTAACTTCTGAAAATGTGGAACTAAATCTAACATTGTGGTCCATCATACATATCAGCAAACGCGTTTTCTGATAGATTTCGATAAACATATCCTTTTCACTCCACATATTTAACACTTACTTTTCGTATATATATACTAGTTTATTACCCGTGCATTGCACGGTTAGCTATCTAAAATCATTTATATTAATAAATAACTATCTATAGTGGGTGATAGTGGGTAAGTTTTCATGTTTTTATTATATTTTTAATCTATTATATTTAATAATTATAAAACACGTGGCAGCATATGATGACACTACATTTCTTAAATTATATAAGATTTGTATCTACAATGCACGTTTCATGGATGACACTAGCAATGCAGATTCGTAACTATATATATATATATATATAAAGCGTGATAATTTGGATCAAATGACCGTAGACACCAAAATTTCATTCAAACCTCTTAATCGAATATAAATAAAGCATCATGTAAAGGACATAACAATATATTTATAGACGATGTTATTTTATTGACGATGTTATTTTATTTCCTTCCGGCTTTTTTATGGCAACTTCGAAGCTTAGTTCGAACACGATTGATACTCTACATTTACAGGGACTTCAATTATGTCGAGTTGACCTTATCATAGATGCAATAAAATAACAAAAAAGAACTATATTTAAAATTTAAATTAATCGAATATGCATGGGGATCAGCATTGTGCAGCTTGCTATTTCCTAGTAAGGATAAAATTCTAGTTAACAACCCCATACAAAAATCCCGAGTTATTTATTGACTCACCTTACAGGAGAAAAGTGACTAAATAAAAAATACTCCCTAGCTCCCATTAATTTTTGAACATTTTACTATATCGCGTTAGCTTTTGTACATTTTCCTTTGAAGTGGTCCCGGTATGATATGGATGTAAACGCTAAGTAGTAAACTGGTGACTGATATGTTGATCCTAATGTTGACTCAACATTACTCTCAACATATGAACGCACAGCGGAATAAACAGAATACTCAGCGATGAAAACGTAAAGACACGAGATATAAATTTTGTGCAGCAAGTTAGAAACTTGCTGCGTGCCTCATGGCGAAATTCCACTATAACGGTGGATTATAAAAACAACTATCAAGCGATAGTAAAATTCAAGCCTAGAACTACGAATCTAAACGATTCTGCAAACTACGAATCTAACGATTCTGCAAACCTACAAAGTCTTAAGAAGACTTTTGCAAACGAATACTAGGCTAAAAAGATGCTCTCGTGACAAGTAAAACTCGCTCAAACTTGATATGTGCTTCGCTCATGATTTTCGCTCAATATGTCGCTCAAAAGCACTCCATGAAAGCTCTCAAATTTCTCGTCCAAAAGCCCACCTATGGCAGCTCGAAAATCCTTCTTTTATAGGCATTGGTTCATCCTTGAATAGGTAAAAGATCCTTTGAATATCTTCTAAAATATCTCCTTGAAGATCTCTCCAAATATAGTAAATATTTGATTCGATCTTCTCTTCTTATTGGTTGATCTCATATCTTCCATATTTGGTAGTTGCAATCTCCTATTTTTGGCATGTAGGTGCACCACTTATTTTGGGGAAGAAAGACAAAATCTTTTTCCAAATTTTCGAAGATCTCGACATTAACAATCTCCCCCTTTTTGTCTTTCTTCCCAAAACCCATGCATATCCACTTAGTCTGCCGGCTACTTCTTCTGCATCATCTCCCCCTTTTTGGGAAGGAAGAAATCTCCCCCTTAATTTGATGCTCCATTACTCCCCCTGAAGGCGAAATATACTCAACCACAAAACAAAGCAAATATGGTTAGAGTAAAAATAACAAAGTACTAGAAATTAGTGCAAAGCCGTCCAAGGTTCTTTAGGGAAATCTGCAAATACAAACTTTCGATAGGCAATCATATTAGAGAACTAAATCAGCATGCACAAAAGTATAAAACTTAATCAGGCACGCAAAAAGTTGATAAGGATAAGAAATTCAAACTCTCAATGGTGTCTTTAGCTTCTTTCTGTTTCAGTTCTAGCTCCCCCTGTCGAAGTTCCCTTAGCACTACCAGCAAAAGTTGCACTACATTGATTAGCACCATCTACTCCCCCCTTATTGGAAAAGGTAAACCTCAGAGAATCTCTCCTGGTGAAACGTTGAGGAAGATGTGGATCCAACATCTGGTTCAACATTCTCAGACTCGAAATTGGGTGAGTGCACAATAGACATTCAAGATTAAAAGTATCGAAGCAGAGCAGTATAGGTCTTGAAGTCTATAAAAGTAACTTATCGAATATGCAGAGATTGCCTATATTATGAAATAGGATTTGCGAAAGTGGAAGTTATCGAGCCAAGCCAAAAAAAATTCTCCAAGAGAATTCACGCATACGAAACAATCAGGAGTAAGTCATGCTTCAGCGAGACATACCAAGTCAAAAATCAAAATAGCAGCGAGCGATACTAACCGATTTAGCAACGTTGATGAGCACACGAGACAAGCATAGCAGGCTGTTCTTCAAGAGACACTAATGCAATTCTGAGAGATATCTAAACTAGACACATGAAACCAACAAATGCTGACCTAAAAACTAATGCACATAAACGAAAGCACAAAAATATAGCATGATCAAACTGACTGTCACATATGTTGCCCCAACATAAGACTCAACATTCTACTCTGAAATTCGAGACTTTTCTGTTCAACACCCTAAACTCAATTCCCTTTCATTTTCTGCCCTACTTACCTCATTATAAACTAGTAATATTATGCACAGCCCTTATAAGATCCTTATCATCAAGGTTAGGATTTTTGTCGCAAAGAGTGCATCGTCACCGCGAATGCCGTGCACCTAGGGAACTTATTACCTGAACCTATATCTTGAAAAAGAATCAGAGCAATATATGGATTTTTTTTTTTTTATAGAAGAGGGTCATTTCAGGGAACGGTCTAGATGAGTCAAATCATTTCATAGAATAACAGAGAGAACATTAAATCAAACATCAAAACAGTGACAATCAAGTTCGACATATGCTATGTTGATCCAAATGTTGGACCAACATTCAGACAGACTGATGCAAACCTATGGACTTTTTCAGGTCCGAAAACCTTTCAAAATCCAATGCTTTCGTGAAAATGTCAGCTAACTGATGTTTCGTGTCTATATGCTCAATGCGCACTAATTCTTTCTCTACCATATCTCTCAGAAAATGATGCCTAATATCTATATGCTTGGTACGTGAATGCTGAATAGGATTCTTAGAAATATTAATGGCACTTAGATTATCACAATACATGAGCACGGATTGACTCTCTAAGCCATAATCACTTAACATGCTATTCAACCAAATAAGCTGAGTACAGCAACTACCTGCAGCTACATATTCAGACTCAGCCGTAGAAAGTGACACGCAATTTTGTTTCTTACTATACCAAGACACAAGATTATTACCTAAGAAGAAACAGCCGCCACTTGTGCTCTTGCGATCATCTTCGTCACCTGCCCAATCTGCATCGCTATATCCTACAAGATTCGTGTTAGTATCTTTCGAGAACCATAACCCTAAACTACACGAACCACTCACATATCTTAATATTCTCTTCACAGCATTTAAATGGGAAATTTTTGGCTCAGCCTGATATCTAGCGCAAACACAAACACTAAACATAATATCAGGTCTACTCGCTGAAAGATATAAAAGACTGCCAATCATGGAACGATACAATGTGGGTCAACATTCTGTCCAACATTATCTTTACTTACCCTTTGTGTTGATCCCATCGGTGTTTTCATTACCTTGGCAGTATCTAGCCCGAATTTCTTCACTGTGTTCTTTGCATACTTCTCCTGGGACATAAAAATACCTTCGTTGCTTTGCTTAATCTGCAGACCTAAGAAAAATGTTAGCTCACCAATCATACTCATTTCGAAAGTAGATGTCATAGCATGTACGAATTGGTCTAACATGATTTGAGAACTAGAGCCAAAAACAATATCATCTACATAAATCTGGGCTATCAAAATATCCGCATCAACTCTTTTTACAAAAAGTGTGCGATCAGCTTCACCTCGCACGAACCCAAACTCAAGTAGGAACGTCGTCAACCTACCATACCAAGCTCTAGGCGTCTGCTTAAGTCCATAAAGCGCTTTCTGCAATTTACAAACATGAGTAGGAAAATGTGGATCTTCAAATCCTTTAGGCTGCTCAACATAAATTTCTTTATCAATATAACCATTCAAGAACGCACCCTTAACATCCATTTGATGTAAGGTAATGTTGAGCCAACATGCAATAGCGAGCAATAACCTAATTGATTCAAGTCTAGCAACGGGAGCAAATGTCTCATCAAAATCAATTCCCTCGACTTGTGTATAGCCTTGGGCAACTAGACGCGCTTTATTCCTAACTACTCTACCATGCTCATCAGACTTATTCTTAAAAATCCACTTAGTACCTATGACATTAGTGTCTTTCGGCCTTGGAACTAAAATCCATACTTGATTTTTCTCGAATTGCAACAATTCTTCTTGCATGGCATTGATCCAAAAACTGTCCTTGAGAGCTTCAAGAACGTTTTTTTGGCTCAATATCAGACACAAAACAGTTAAAACGTACCTCGTTGTATACGGAGTTCATGCATACATTTCTTACCATTGACTTGTAGTCCTTTCGTGGCTTATCTCTGGTTTTCCTTCCTTCGTTCAGGTCTCCGATGATTAGGTCAGTGGGATGGTCCTTCCGTATCTTAGGTGGGGGATCCCTCCGAACTTCACTAGGTCCGGCCTCATCAGTCTGTTCAGGTGCAGATGTTGAGTCAGATGTCGGCTCAACATATTCCTCCACATTAACCTCTGTCTCACTGGCAGCTTGAATGACATCTGAAATATCAACTTGTGGAGCATTTCTGCTTAGGTCAGTAGCATCATCAAAAACTATATTCATAGATTCCTGAACAGATTTCAATCGCAAATTGTACACTCGATAAGCACGACTATTCGAGGAATAACCTAGGAAGATACATTTATCACTCTTCGAATCAAATTTGGTCAAGTACTCACGATCATTAAGCATATAACAGTAGCATCCAAAATATGAAAGTACTTGACAGTAGGCTTTTTCCCATTCAACAATTCATACGAAGTCATTTTAGTACCATGACGAAAGAACACACGATTAGCTATATGACATGCCGTATGCAACGCTTCAGCCCAAAACCTCTTAGAAAGACTCTTAGAATGCAACATAACACGTGCCATTTCTTGTAAAGTCCTATTCTTCCTTTCGGCCACCCCATTTTGTTGGGGCGTCTTAGGAGATGAATACTCATGAATAATGCCTTTCCTATCACAGAATTCATCGAACAATTGATTCTCAAATTCCCTACCATGATCAGACCTAATACGAAAAATCGAAGCACTGAAATTATTCTTAATCATAGCATAAAACTTTTTGAAGAAATCGAACGTCTCAGATTTTTCCTTAAGAAAGAAAATCCATGCATATCTAGAGTAATCATCAACGAGCACATAAGCATATTTCCTACCACCAATGCTATCTACTTCCATTGGACCCATCAAATCCATATGTATCAACTGAAAACAGTGGGCAGTTATGAAATGTTGAGCAGAATGTGGGTCAACATTATGACCAGCACGCACTTGCTTACCCTTCAAGCACGACTCACATACAACCTTACCAAACTCCTTTAGCTTTGGAATGCCTCTGATTGCTTCGTGTTTGATAAGCTGCTCCAGAGTTCGGTAATTAACGTGGCCTAGCTTGTAATGCCAAATGATCACTTCATCTTCGGCTTTCGACAGTTGGCATATGTCCTTCGTGCTGGATTTGTTGCCGACTAGATAGCAATTATCACTTGACCTTTTACCTGCCATCACTCGAACACAATCGCTGTTAAATACCTCACAACATTCTTTATTAAAACGTACCTCAAGGTCGTCGTCGCAAAGCTGGCTTATGCTAATTAAATTAGCCATAAGACCTTCGACATGTAGAACATTGCTTAGTCTAGGAAAGTCAGCCACATTCAATCTGCCACGGCCTAGAATCCGTCCCTTAGCTCCCCCTCCAAACGTCACAGATCCGCTGCTTAAAGGCGTATAATCGCTTAGAAACTCCTTGGTACCCGTCATATGTCGGGAACACCCGCTATCGAAGTACCAAGAACCTGTCACGTTAGCTCGCAAGGAGGTATACACAACATTGCATTTATGAACAGATTTCTGTACCCAAACTTTCTTAGATGATAAAACAGCATTTGAACTTTCAGAATTTGAAGGTGAGCCAGCCGAAATCTCTCCATCCATTCCTTCCAACACTGATTTCTCAATGCTGAGCGAAATGTTGGACGACATTTCAGCCGACATCGATTTCTTTGCAGAAATCTCCCCCTTCAACTTCCAACAAAACGGTTTGATATGCCCAGATTGCATGCAGTGATGACATTTAAATGATCTATCCTTAGACTTAAGAGCAGCATGCTTAGGACTCTTCTTAACACTCGCAGTTTAATAGGATCACCCGAAACATGCGAAAAAGCTATCTTAGGCTGAGCATGTGTCACAGGTTTGGGGACTTCATTAACGGGCTCAGTATTGAAACCTAGACCTTGCTTATCAAAAATACCTAGAGATAATACCTCATCAAGGGTCGATTTACCCTTGTTCATCTTCGAGAAAGTTTGGTTAGCATCATCGACTTGCTTCTGAAGCTTGTCTATCTCTCTGTCCTTGCGCGTCAACACAGCTTCCAGTTTGTCCATCCCTTCAAGCAGACCTTCGATCACTTTTTCGTTCTTTTCATTCTCCTCGGACAACACTTTCACGGCTGCTTTGAGTTGCGCATTTTTCGCCTTCTCTATTTCCAATTGTGCGGACAATAGCTTCATATCTGCAAAAACATCTGTTTCTAAATCTGCATCATCAGAACTTGAAAACCCATCAAAACAGTTTGAGTCATCGTAATCAAAAATAATCTGTTTATCAGATGTTGAGTCCAATGTTGGCTCAACATCAGTTACCGCAGTGAAGCCGATTTGATCATCATCTTCATCCGAAAAGGACTGAATAGTAACTGATGATTGCTTGGTCTCCTTGGAACATGGTTCTTCATCTTCATCGTCAGAAAGATTGATCCACATAGCTTTTCCATGCTTGCGGAGGGTATTTGCACACTCGTTGGCAAAATGGCCCCATCCTTGGCATTCGTAGCATTTTACAGACTCGTAGTTGATGTTCTTCTTCTTTCCATCTGGTTTGCGTTTGAAGAAGGGAGGAGCCGACGAGGATTCATCTTTGACATTCTGCCCCTTCCTGAATGTTGGTCCGGCATTCTGGCCAACATTCTGCTCAACTCTCTTGTTTTTTCTGAGAAACTTCGCAAAGTTCTTCACCAGCATGGCAGTATCATCATCATTGTCAGAGTCATCCTCGGTTTGAACCTTGGATAGTTGACTGACTAACGCAAGGCTTTTGCCGCGTGATGCCCTCTTTTGAACGTCAAGGTTGGTCTCGTAATTCTTCATGATGTTCATCAACGTGTTGAACTCCATAGTGGATAGGTTGTGTGCTTCCTCGATCGCCGCTACCTTCACATTAAACTTTTCAGTTAAAGTACGTAAAGCTTTAGAAACAAGTACCTTATTTGCAATTGGATCTCCGAGGCTAGCACACTCGCTTGAAATCGTCAGAATCTTCCCAAAGTATGTGGTGATATCCTCGTCTTCCTTCATTCTGAGGTTTTCAAACTGATTGAGGAGATATCGCAGTTTGGTTTCCCTCACGCTCGCATCGCCTTCGCAGTACCTCTGAAGTAGGTCCCACGCGTTCTTCGCTACAGTGCAATTTTGGATGATCTTGAACATGAAGATGTCCACTGATGAGAAGATGGCGTTGAGTGCCTTGTCATTGAACTCTGCTAAGCTTCGCTCGGCTGCCGTCCATTGTTCGACCGGCTGGTCGACGACTTCCCCATCAGTGTCAGGAGCTGTTCGAGGTGGGGTATATCCGTTGAGAACAGATTCCCATGCTCGCACGTCTATGGATTTGATACACTGCCGAACACGAACCTTCCAATATGCGTAATTAGTGCCGTCTAAAACAGGGACTTTGCCGATGTAATTTGAGCTTGAAACATCCATTGTAGATGATCTTCAGCGCTTAGTAACGTCAAGCGTAGGCTCTGATACCACTTTGAAGTGGTCCCGGTATGATATGGATGTAAACGCTAAGTAGTAAACTGGTGACTGATATGTTGATCCTAATGTTGACTCAACATTACTCTCAACATATGAACGCACAGCGGAATAAACAGAATACTCAGCGATGAAAACGTAAAGACACGAGATATAAATTTTGTGCAGCAAGTTAGAAACTTGCTGCGTGCCTCATGGCGAAATTCCACTATAACGGTGGATTATAAAAATAACTATCAAGCGATAGTAAAATTCAAGCCTAGAAAACCTACGAATCTAAACGATTCTGCAAACTACGAATCTAACGATTCTGCAAACCTACAAAGTCTTAAGAAGACTTTTGCAAACGAATACTAGGCTAAAAAGATGCTCTCGTGACAAGTAAAACTCGCTCAAACTTGATATGTGCTTCGCTCATGATTTTCGCTCAATATGTCGCTCAAAAGCACTCCATGAAAGCTCTCAAATTTCTCGTCCAAAAGCCCACCTATGGCAGCTCGAAAATCCTTCTTTTATAGGCATTGGTTCATCCTTGAATAGGTAAAAGATCCTTTGAATATCTTCTAAAATATCTCCTTGAAGATCTCTCCAAATATAGTAAATATTTGATTCGATCTTCTCTTCTTATTGGTTGATCTCATATCTTCCATATTTGGTAGTTGCAATCTCCTATTTTTGGCATGTAGGTGCACCACTTATTTTGGGGAAGAAAGACAAAATCTTTTCCAAATTTCGAAGATCTCGACATTAACATCCTTTTTAGCAAAAACTATCACAAATAATTAATATAATATTAAATATTCAAGACGTGTCAAAATATATACTTTTTTACATTTAATTGTACTATATTATTAAAATATTCAGTTTCTTAAAAACCGTGTCATACCCTAAATGTCCATAAATTAATGGGACGGAGGGAGTAATTAACTCAGCTAACTGCAGCTTAGAGCTTTAACATACACATAGTGAAATTTAGGGCTGAGGAAATATACCGAAATACAGATATACCGTCCTTATCGTATCGAAACGTACCGAAAATATCAAAAATTTTGGTATATCGAAGTTTGGTAAGGTAAGAAACTGTACCAAAAATTTTCGGTAAGGTATGATATGAAAATTTTAAAAATAAGGTATACCGATTATACCGAAATACCAAAATACTAAAATACTAAAATACTAAAATTTTAATATATATACACACACCTACATATATTATATTATTTCAGAAAATTATAAAATGGATAAAATATTATAAGGATCTTCATAAATTTATTTAGCCCATAAATTATTAACTATACCAAACTTTCTAAGATTATTGAGATCCACCATATTGTAGTTACATTAAAAAATAAAAGGAAATACAAAATAGCCGTTTCGTTTTAATTAGTCTGTATATAAAGTTGTATTTTGTGTTTATGTAAAGTTCTTTGTCTTACAAGGAGACTGACTAAAATATGTAAATTATTTAAGTTATTTTATGAATTAAAAATCTTTTTATTTTGGAAATTAATAATCCATCTTATTGGGGCTAAGGAGTTTGAATTGACTAAAAATTCGAAAACAACGAATTAACGAATTACGAGACACGCATGATTATAAACCCTCCTGTGAATGGTATAGAAGGTATGATACCGATACCATACCAAAATTTTGGTATGATACCGTATCGAAATTTAAGGTATATCGAAATTTTGGTATGATATTGATATGATTTTTTTCCGATACCGAAATTTTCGGTGCGGTATACGATATCACAGTTTTGGTACGGTATACCGTACCGAACCACCCCTAGTGAAATTGCTATAAATTTAGAGAGAGAGAGGAGAGGAGAGGAGAGAGAGAGAGAGCAAATGAAAAGAAAAAGAAAACCCAAAAACATGTTTAATTTTGACAAAGATTTGCAATTGCCTTAAAAAGCAGTCACCCGAAAAAAAGAACAAAAATAACTAATTTAGAATATTAATAAATAATAAAGTTAAAAGACAAGGAATATTAATTTGGAAAGAGGAAAGAAGAAAATCGAAATCTCTCACACACACTGAAGTTTAATGGCGAAATGATGCCACCACAACACAACACAAGCTTTTTCTTTCTACAGCTACTGACTTTTTCCCTTCAGTTTGCTCTCTAGATATGATACAGGGTTTTCAATATCGGCGATTTGGTTGTTAAGAGTCATTTCATTGTCATCGGGGATACTACTTAATTGTGAGCAGCTCATCTTGGACGTGGATTGGATTTTTCATTTCTGGTGAGTTGTTGTTAAATTTGTTCTCTTTCGAAGTTCTACCGTTTTGTTCTTTACTGAGCTCTTTTTCTTGTTTGGATCGCGTGTAGGTGCATTAAATTTGTGTTCCTGCCATTTAATTTCGTTGATTGCTTTTGAATCTGTGGGCTTTTTTTTCGTAATATTTTCTTGATTTCTGTGTTGTAAGCTCAAATTTAAGCGACAAATTGGGTATTTATGATTATGAGTTCATATGTGATTTTTGCTAACTAACATTTTCATGCCATTTACCCATTTGAAGTTTGCTAGTGGAAGATTTGGTGGAAAACTTGTCTTGCTGTTTTATGAGTTGACAAATAAATAATATATGAGAATTACGAATGCTCAATTTCAGTGATTCGACGTGTAGATCGCTGCCGAAATGGAATTTTTCGACTGGTTCTTTGGTTGCCTTGACAAGGGATTTTATTGGCTAAAATAGAGATATTGGATGATTCATTGCATTTGCTTTATTTCTTTATGCAGTATTACATGTTTTTGTCGCTTTCTCATCAAGGATATATAACTGAATTGACGTAATCGACAGAATCATTTGAGTTTCAGCTTGAAAAGAACAGTAAAGGAGTTAGCTAATGGAAGCTGCCAAGCGTTTGTTTGGGATATTCAGATCAAAGGAGAAGCGTAAGACCTCAAGCAAGAAGAAGGAGCCTACACCCAAGGGGAAAGAAGGTTCACGAACACCGTTAGCTGAGGAAACTCCTTCGAATGCGACGAAGCAGAAGGTTGCTGCTGCAAAGCAGTATATAGAAAATCACTACAAGGAGCAGATGAAGAGCCTGGAAGAAAGGAGAGAACGGTATGCCTTTTGCTTGTTTCGAATTTTCGATCATGTGAACGCCGTTACATATGATTTTTGTACTCAACAATCAGTCACAGTCTATTTGGCTGAGAAAACAGGAAATGCGGCAATCATTGTCTTATTGCAATGAGTTTAATTGACAAACTTGATTAAGTTAGTAAAATAAGGTTAGCATGTTTCATGTATTCAATCTGTAGGCGCCATATGTTAGAGAGGAAACTGGCCGATGCGGAGGTCTCTGAAGAAGAACAGTATAACATATTGAAGTACCTAGAGAAAAAAGAAACTGAGTACATGCGCCTTCAGAGGCATAAAATGGGAGCTGATGATTTTGAGCCGTTGACCATGATTGGAAAGGGTGCATTTGGAGAGGTTATCCTCTTTTCTTTCTCTCGTTTGTTCCCTCTCTCACATTGGTGGCAATGTCCCTTCTACCTACCTCATTTGCTGTTCTCATTAGTTAATACTATTTGGATCTGCGTCAAACCTGTTCCTGTATGTTAACTTATTCATGAATTGCACCTAAAATAAACTGAAGTTTCATATGCTTTATCCTTTTTAGAAAAGGGATGCCTAGCAAGTAATGGCTTGCTGTAGGCTTTCAGCTAATCGTGCTGTATTAAATATCGTCATTCATCCTCGTATAAGATCTCCAGCTACGTAATATGTTTGGACTAATGCAGGTTAGAGTCTGTAGGGAGAAGTCAACCGGCCATGTATATGCTATGAAGAAACTCAAAAAATCAGAAATGCTCCGCAGGGGCCAGGTAAAAAGATAATCAATAAAGTCGAAAAAAATCAACTATTATCTAAGTTGCTTTGATCTTTCTTCACCTTAGATCCATTCCATATCTCTAGGTTGAGCATGTCAAAGCAGAGAGAAATCTGCTTGCAGAAGTTGACAGCAATTGCATCGTCAAGCTCTATTGTTCTTTCCAAGACGAAGAGTATCTTTATCTAATAATGGAATATCTCCCGGGTGGAGACATGATGACCCTACTTATGCGAAAAGATACATTAACCGAAGATGAAGCCAGATTCTATGTTGGAGAAACAGTGCTTGCTATCGAATCTATACATAAACACAATTATATTCATAGGTTCTCACTGTTATCATACAGCATCCCTAGTAACCTCTAAATTCATATCATGGTACATGGACTTCATGAGATTTGTCTGATGGTTTATGTATGTTGTGTTGCAGAGATATCAAACCTGATAACTTGCTCCTTGATCGAAATGGACATATGAAGCTATCAGATTTCGGATTATGTAAACCGTTAGACTGTAGCAATATTCAAGAGAAGGATTTTGTTGGAGCAAATACTTATAGTGGGACCCTTCAGAGCGATGGGCGCCCTGCACCTCCGAGGCGCACTCAACAAGAGCAATTGCAACATTGGCAGAGAAATCGGAGAATGCTTGTAAGAATCTTACAGCTATAACAAGATTCAACACTCGTTCTGATTTCATGTAATTCTATTAGACGTCAATAAATCTGGCGAGCTAGATTTGATTACTTAATCTAGTTCCGTGCCTATCATTTAATAAGCGTTCTTTATCTTGAGTAGTATATGTGTAAATATCTACAGTTGGATGTCACCCGAATTATTGGATGGAAATTGGATTTTTGCTTAACTACTTGTTATGTGTGCATTATATAGGCCTATTCAACTGTTGGCACGCCCGATTATATTGCCCCAGAAGTATTGCTAAAGAAAGGATATGGAATGGAATGTGATTGGTACGTTTTCTACAGTGTCCAAATTCATTTGGCGACTTAATGTCGTTGTAATTGTAATGACTGACTTGTCATTGTTGCAATGTCCTCTTAGGTGGTCCCTTGGTGCCATCATGTATGAAATGCTCGTGGGTTATCCCCGTTCTATTCTGATGAACCCATGTCTACTTGCAGAAAGGTATATTTGGATTTTAGTTGGTATTGCGCAAGAACTTGCTATATGGTTCATGGTATAGTTTCATTATCTTGATTCACCTTTATATCGTCTGGGCTGAAATGAACAAACATTATGATAAGAAATAAGATGTGAACAGTTATTATAATCACATGTTCTGTTGAAATCTTTGAAACATGTATGGGATTATATTTGATCGTGGCATTAATATAGCGATTACAATGAGTTAGCTCCTCCCAATTTTTTGCAAGTTTTTCTTAGATATTGCTCTTATGCGTCTTGCAGATTGTGAACTGGAGAACTCATTTAAAATTTCCAGAGGAGGCTAAGCTTTCTCCCGAAGCAAAGGACCTTATCTTTAAGCTCTTGTGTAATGTAGAGAAAAGGCTTGGCACACGGGGCGCTGATGAGATTAAGGTGCGATTTCTGATTTCTCATTATTCCTTAATTCTGTAATCGGATTTCAAATGTGGGAGCAAATTTGACGAAAATTGCATGATTTCTTGTTCTTCCCAGGCACATCCATGGTTCAAAGGCATCGAATGGGATAAGTTGTATATGATGAAAGCTGCTTTTATCCCAGAAGTCAACGATGAGCTTGATACTCAAAATTTCGAAAAGTTTGAAGAGGTTTAGTTAGCAACCTTTTCATGACTTGTTTCTTTTCATTTCCCTAATGTTCTTACACTGCTGTTTCTGCAGTCTGACAATCAAATGCCATCAACCACAAAATCTGGGCCATGGAGGAAGGTTAGTTGATGTTTTTGCTGTCTCATGCCAAAACTCGAAGATAAATTTTGACTCCATTTTGTCTCTTAAATTATCTATTACCCAAACTCTACTCTGCACCGCAGATGCTTTCGTCCAAGGACGTCAACTTCATGGGCTACACCTATAAGAATTTCGAAATTGTGAACGATCACGAAGTTCCAGGAATAAGTATGCAATTAACTCAATGGATTTCGTACAATGAATTGGCATTGCTCCATTTTTAACATTGCTTTTGTTTTTTTCCTTTCCTTGTACCAGCTGAACTGAAGAAGAAGACTACCAAGCCTAAACGGCCTACTGTAAAATCCCTCTTCAGTAAGCGATTCGTTTCTTACTCATTCATACAAACAATCGTATTCGAGCGAATAATCAAACACATTTCACAGATGAAGAGTCTAGTGCATCTTCAGCTCAACCTTCAGAACAGGGTAGCTTTCTCAGCTTACTATCACAACCAAGATCAGATGTCTGAAAAACAGAGGGCGAATCACTACAGAACAAAAAAAAGAAAAAACATTTTGTTATATGGTTCTTCTCCTCGGGTTAAAGGTCTTTTTTTTCCCGAGGATATATTTATTAGCTTTTCGATTTTGCGGTTGGTTGATTGTTATGTATATATCTCTCTATTAGTTTACTCCTATAAATCCTAAGGCTGGATGTGCAATTCTTTGTTGTTTTTATTTTCGAAGTAGAAACTTGCTTTTAAGTTATTCCTTTGGTAAATTCATTATTTTCATGTATAAATCTGATAATTATATATCATGACGAATATGAATATGTATCTACACGTATACTGGAAAATAATCATAGACTTCAGATTGAATATAAAATCTTGAGGGTTCAATGTAGATTAATATTGGAAACCTGAAATGCAGGACATTTCAGTTTTTTTTTTTTTTTTTTTGCTGTTGGATAGTATTTACTTTGAATGAAATTGAGATATATTAAATTAAGGGGCTTAATTAAATAGAAATATTTATCCAAATATGCTGGATGAAATTGAAGTTTTTATTTGAAACTAGGATGATATTGTAATAAAAATAGTAGTTGATCGAAAAGGAAAAGAACCAATTTTTGTAATAAATTGGGCTGCCTACGGTACGATTTACGAATCCCTCTTTCCCACATTGGGAACTTCCCATCTGAAGATTAATCATGCAGGTAAAACCCTAATCCCCTTCTTCCTTCGGCATCAGCATAGAATTGGACTTTCTCTCGAACTGTTCTTCTTTAATTCGCCTGTAATTGCAGGCTAGTGACAGGTTCAACATCAACTCACAGCTTGAGCACTTGCAAGCTAAATACGTCGGCACAGGTCATGCTGATTTGACTCGATTGTAAGAATCCTCTTAACGCTGAACCATAATATTTTTCTCCGGGAATTTTTGTTATCGTTAATGGGGTTGAACTTGATATGATTTCTTGGATCAGTGAATGGGCGGTGAACATCCATCGGGACAGCTACGCATCTTACGTAGGCCACTATCCGATTTTGGCATACTATGCTGTTGCTGAGAATGAATCTATTGGGAGAGAGCGCTACAATTTTATGCAGGTTTCGACCATCTTCCCTTTTTCGTTGGCTCTCTTTTATATGTTGTCGTCAAATTTCCTTGTCGCAGTTAGTATGATTATTTGATTCTCTTGTAGTATTGGTTTTATAGGCTAGCTACCTCTCTTGATGAAAAAATGGACCTTTTACTTGCGCTGTTTTTTCCCCCATTATTTACTTGGCCCCCGTACCCAGTCATTTGCTGCTTTGATTCTTTACTGGAAAATTATTTTTGTTGATTCCTTTTTTCTTTTGGACTTTGGTTTATTATAGTTAAGAACTGTTATTGGCGATTGGATGAATGACCGAGTAGCTAAGACTTGTTCTGTGTATCTTCTGTAGATTTGTGTATCAATCCTTCCATTGCACTGATAACTTGTTTAGGTTCATTCAAGAAGGTTATTCTTATGCTTCTTCTAAACAGCTTTTTCTCGCAATCTGCTTGTTGTTTCTCTTGGAAGCTTTCCTAGACTTGCGGTTCATATGCCCCGTGACTACAAGACCTTTATGAGTTTACTGACTGAAAATTCGAATTTTGCTGATTGGGTTTTTCTTTCTGTGTCTGTGCAGAAAATGCTTTTGCCCTGTGGTCTCCCTCCTGAGAGAGACGAGGATTGAAGTGAATGGGTATTTGACTCAACTATACTATCCTTTGGATGTCTTCTTTAGCTATGTATAACTCAGACTACATTTATTAAGAAAGGACCCCTATCGAACATCTTTGAATGTATGAATGCTATGTTGCTCTCTTTAAGTTGTCATCTTTTTTTTTTTAATCTCTGTGAATCTTTGGTTTCTTCTTCTTCAGTCAATTATACTGATGTAAGAATCCTTTTATGTTCACTTTGCTCACGCGAAACGTGATTGAACTTTTACCAAATTTCTAATGCTCGTAAAATTTCGAAAGTTAATAAATACGCTCGTATCGAATTGGAAATCGAGGTTAGGTTAATTGTGGGATGATAATTACAAATAATTGTCATTATCGAAATAGAAGCGTCACTCCACCAAAGGCCCAACCCAAAAAGTAGGCTCGTGATTTTCGATAAGCGGCAAAAATAATTTTCAAATTTTCCAATTCACATCATTATCGCCCGCTCTCACGATTCCCTACCAAGAAAAAGAATCGAAAGATTCGTCTCACAAGTTCAGTTCAAGCATCGACAGCAAACACAAAGTAGGAATTTAAAACTAATTTGAAGTCATCAGCTACACCGTCACAACAATGTCCTCCTCGTCATTCGGTCGTAACAGGAGCAACGCCGCCACAACCGCCGCATCCGCCGCCGCCGCGAAAGTCAGCCCAGGTCCCGGAAGCCTTTAATATCCGCCGGAAAAGAAAATGGTCGGGCCAGTTCACGGGTGCGCGGCTCAACGCAAAAGCCCACAATCAAGCCCATGGCCCGCATCGACAAGAACGCCGTCGACGACTCACGCGCCGACCCACGTGCCAGAAGGTCCACTTCTTCGGTGCCCAGAGGCAGGAGCTCAAGCCCATCTGAGTTCAATAGGGTTTTGACTGATCTGAGGAGGAACTCGAATTCAAACCCTAGGTTTCCCGCGGGCGCGTCGCAGAGAAAGAAGGCTAGCGGCGATGATTTCAGTGAAAAATCTAGTGAAAGAAGTGATATTGGGAAGAAGGTTGTCGGTGTATTTGAGAAAGGTGGGGTGAAGGCTTTGGGAGTGTGTAACAACAGTAGTTTTCGGGCCAAGAAAGAGGGTGTTTTGTGTCCGATTTCAGGTTCGGGCAAGAAATTGGACTCAGAAAAAAAGGCTCGTAAGAAGTTCAGGCGATTCTGATGTAGAGAGTTTGGGAAGTGGGAGAGTGAAGATTAGGAGTGTCAATTGTGAAGGCGATGAAAGGCAGGGGACAACGAGCGCAGTTTCAAGAAAAAGATCTGATATTGGTGAAATCGGTGAGAAGTCTGGTGTTGAATATGGATCGAAAGTGGCGAATAAGGGAAAATTTCCCGAGAAAGAGAGTAGTGGCAGCAAGTATCAGAGTAAGTTGCATGAGAAGCTAGCTTTTTTGGAGGGGAAAGTGAAGAGGATAGCTTCTGATATCAAGAGGACTAAGGAGATGCTCGATATGAACAGTGCAGACGCTTCAAAGACGATGCTGAGTGATATTCAGGAGAAGATTTCGGGGATAGAGAAGGCAATGGGCCGTGTTGTTAGAGACGATGGTAATACTGAGACCGAAGTTGTTAAAAACGATGAAATTGGTGTCAAGGAGGACAGCAAAAAAATATTCGATGCTACAAGTTCTGTCAAGGGGTTGAATGCCGAAGATTTAGAGGCACGCTTGTTTCCCCATCACAAGCTAATCCGTGATAGGGCATTATCAAAGGCAGCTTCTGAAAATGCTGACAATTGCACCCTAAAAGATGAAGAATCTAAAGGTACATTGAAAATGGTTGAGAAAAAAGCAGGTTCGCTGGATGATAATACTATAACCATGGAATTTTTAGCTTCTTTGAGCGATGAAACTGCCAAGAACGGCGAAGAGTCCAGCGAAATGCAAGCAGAAGTAGGTGGATGTGAAGCAGAATCTTCATCTATGCAGGCGTTGAATGACAAAACAGATTTAGACGCATTTCTGATGGCTGATGAAACGTTCGAAGATCAAGAAAATTTTCCCGTAATGTCGTTCGAAGATGAGGTCGAAGAGAATATGACTTTTCAGCTGAACGATATCGGAGACAAGAACTCGACTGGGGGATGGTTTGTGTCTGAAGGAGAATCTGTCCTTCTCACTTACGAAGATGGCTCTTGTTCCTTATACGATATTGCTAATGGCGAGGTAAGTATAGTAAACATCATTTTGCTCAACGCATTTCCTTTTTTGTGCTATAACTTTTCACCTTTTTCGCAGGAAAAAGGCGTATACAAACCTCCTTCTGATATATCGCCGAATATGTGGAGAGATTGTTGGACAATACGGGCCTCGGGCCCCGACGGTTGCCCTCAGAAATACGTAGTAGCAGCCTCGGCGGGCAACTCCATTAACGCAGGGTTTTGCTCATGGGATTATTACACAAGAGAGATCTGCGCCTTCCATGTAGAAGATGAGACGAGCAACTCAAGAACAGCCCTTGCTCCTCTATCGAACAGAGCCATGCACCGAAGAAGCAATGCATCAGATTTCGGAACCCATCAATGGTGGTATAAACCTTGCGGGTCCCTCGTTGCATCCTCGGCCAGCTGTCAGAAAACGGTCCGTATGTATGATGTTCGCGATGGAGTAGAAGAGATGAGTTGGGAGCTTCAAAAGCCCGTTTCAGCCATGGATTTTTCGAGCCCTCTTCAGTGGAGAAACAGAGAAAGATAGTGACCGCCGAATCTGATGCTGTTTCTTTATGGGACGTTAGTTCTATCGATTCTCAGGCGTTGATGACCGTTTCTTTACACGGTCGTAAGATTTCTGCTCTTCATGTGAACAACACTGAAGCTGAAATCGGCGGAGGAATTCGTCAAAGGTGAAAAGAAGGCATCTTTTTCTTGTCTTAAAATCCCACCAATCAGTACTTTCTATACACATTGCAGACATATTTCATGCAATGATCCATATCTATACTTCTGTTCTTACACGTTGCAGGGTTAGTTCTTCGGAAGCTGAAGGCAACGATGGAGTTTTCTGCACGTCTGACTCAATCAACGTTCTTGATTTTCGCGTCCCCTCGGGCATAGGCCTGAAGATACCCAAAGTCGCTGTACACATGCAATCAGCTTTCTCTCGAGGAGACTCGATATACGTTGGCTGTTCTAATTTGAGATCGACGTTCAAAAAACAGTCGTCTTCTCAAATACAGCACTTGTCTGTACGCCAGCAAAAGCTCGTAAGCAGCTATGCATTGCCCGAAACAAATAATGCTCATCACAACCTCAGTGCGATAACTCAAGTGTGGGGCGATTCGAATTTTGTCATGGGAGTTTGTGGGCTGGGACTGTTTGTGTTCGACTCGCTGAGCGAAAACGGTGGGATTTCACAGACTGTGAAAGATTGCGTGGGGCCCGATGATATGTGTTCTCCTTCTTTCGATTATACTTCTTCGAGGGTTCTGATCGTTTCTAGGGATCGACCGGCTTGTTGGAAGTACTTGTTTTAAGGTTGTTTAGTTGCTGCAGTTTGTGTGCTTTTGCAAATAACTTATTGCTGGTAAGTTTGGGTTTTTTCTTTTTCGAGTTCTTTTAAAATAAAATCTGTTATGGACTTTAATTATGTATCATTATTTTATATTTAAGGGATTTGAATGTGGTTATTGTAATCATAATAATATCAGGGTACTATTTTTTTTTCCTTTTATGACAGAAAAAATCCTTAATCTCCACACAGACTAAATTTAATCTCAATTGAAATTGCAATTATGAGTTTGAGCATGGTGAATTATATCCTTGGACTTATAATGGAATGGTATAATGCTTGGCTACATGCAAGTATAGGAAAATAAGACGGATTATTAATACTAGTACTTTTTCGCACGCTGTGTGTTTGCGTAGGATTTAATTATATTTTACCATACTCTTAATTTTGAAATTTATTATTTATTATCGAACATATGAAATATAAGTTTTATCTATATGAAAGAAAAATAATATTTAAGGATATAAGTATAAAACAATATAAAATGTAAAAATAAAATGAAAAGTATTAAAGTAATTAATAAAAAATAGAGGGAACAAATTATAAATAAATATGACAGACCAAATATGACAGTTTATAGTCACACCACAACCTTTATATAATAGAATATATAATTAGTAGCAGTTGGCATATATATTTATATATACGTCATTAGGCTACAATTTGTATAATTTT
The DNA here is from genome assembly GCA_027422505.1 of Craterostigma plantagineum. NCBI lineage: Eukaryota > Viridiplantae > Streptophyta > Magnoliopsida > Lamiales > Linderniaceae > Craterostigma > Craterostigma plantagineum. The sequence goes on along the minus strand of JAPQWV010000124.1, from coordinate 1,317,105 downwards.
GTTATTCAAGATAATGATGTCATGACACTAAGCTGGCCTCTGAGCAACTTTTCTATTAAACTGTTATTTATTACATGTACACAGATGTATACATACATATCTATTACTATTATAAAAGTGGGAATGTGGCCAGTTTCTGGAGTGGGTTGCAGGTTATTTGTTGCACTCATTTTTCTAAGTGTGATACCTGTATTTTTAGGTTTTCAGTATTTTATTAATATTTTTACGATATATCTAAAGCTCATGACAAATTATTATCTGCACTATGATGGTTTTATTATAAAGTTGCAAATTATGTATACGTATTTGACCTAAAAAATATCAAAATCACATATTTGACATGATTCTATTTTCGTTTTTTCCTTTTGTTATAACAATGCAAAATATATACTATATAACTTAAAATAAAATAGTAGTATAAGTCACATATATGATATTACAATTATGTTTTCAACTTTTTCCTTCATTTTTTTCTTTCGTTTGTGTTTAATAATGCAAATATATATCATAAAATAGTAGTATAAGTCACATATATGATACAATTATGTTTTCAACTTTTTCCTTCATTTTTTTCTTTCGTTTGTGTTTAATAATGCAAATATATATCATATCTAACTTAAAAAGATAGATAATAATACAAACACATAAATATGTCATTATTATCAGACTTTAAGCTACCATTGAAAAAACTTGCACCCATTATTATAATTTGAATCTTAATCCAACCGAAGTTCTTTGTCACGAGGCGCGTCTTGTATGTGGAAACTTTTAAGAGTGTGAAATCATGCTAAAGTTTCGTTGGAATACATATATCGGCTCGTTTGATACTCATGTATAGATAGGTATCACATGGGTATGACTAAATATGCTCATGTTTGATAGCCATGTAAAGCTATACATGGCATGTATCATTATACATGGCTGTTACACAATAATCATTTATCCCCCTTGCATACTCAAACCCACCACAGAGGTGGGTATGTCGATGCTTTTTTTACAATACCGCGTTTACCCCCGATAAGAAGCAAGGCCACGTCGACGACGGCCTCTTTCCAGGAGCTTTCTTCCAGCTCCGGCGCCGGCGCCGGCGGCTTCTGGGAGATTCTCGACACTGAAGTTCGAGATTCTCTCTCTTTACGGAAGCTTTCTTCCAGCTCCGGCGTCAGCGGCTTCTGGTTGACGGGTTACCTCGCCGGAGGTCAGGGGCAAGTGGTGGGCGGCGCGGTGGTGGGTTCCTTTGTGGCTGTTGGGCGGCGTCTTTTGAAAACAGGGCGTACGAAAGGCTGCCGGCACGTGGCACGGGCAAGAGGTGAAAGGAATTAATTCAAACTCTGTAATTTGGAAAATTGAGGACGGAAGCTCTGTAATTTGGGGGGTTATTTTAACGAAGATGGAGGCTCTGTAATTTGGGAGGAAAAAAGCTCTGTGACTTGGGGGTCATTAAAGAAGATGCTTTCGTAATTTCCTTTTATTTAATTGCTTTTTGAAAAAAGGTTAAAAATGTCTTTTGAGTATATTTACAAATACCATACACATCTCAAACACATATATCAAACACAATTTATATCATTACACAAATAATTAATACACACATATCAAACATGTTAAAACACAACATAAACAAAATCCTTGTATAGCTATACACAAATAACTTATACCCATGTAATCACTTAACACAGATATCAAACGAGCCCTATATGTTTATTCTATGTATAGCCTACAACCATTGCACAATAATTTGTACCTATCAATTTTCAAAGGAAAAAACTGGTTCTTCTACTTTTGCATTGACAATTAATAAAGCATAAAGACATGCACTAAATTTTATGTTGGACTCTATCCGAAGGAACATGCATTCACTTGGGGAGCTTTATGTTGCGTTAGGAAGAGCTAAATCACTCCACGAAATACAAATATTGATTTAAATATTAATTTTTTTTCTATTCGATATCGTAATTGAATTTCATATACAAAACAACGCAAGTTAAATTTAAATTACGCCTAAAATTTTATTTATGCTTATGACCATTCAATATAGTTAATACGAATACCGGATGTCAGTGTGATTTGAAATTTTTCTTATGTAGTATCTTACAACACAGATATACATGTCTTATGTTTTAAATTTTAATAAAACTTTATATTAGTTTATAACTATTAGAAAATCTATAATAATAATAATAATAATAATAATAATTAATGTTCACAAATCAGTTATAACTAAAATAAACTTTAAAATAAAAAGAAAATAAACATAAATAAAAACTATATCGCTATGTTAGCATCGAAAATAGTAGGTTCACTAAAAGTGCATCACTGGTGGTCCACAATGTAACTGTTAATATAGAGTTTTAATTGGAGTAGACTTATATTCTTTTTTTGCGTTTTACGCAAAACAGAGTACCCATTGGAGATATTCTAATACTAACAACTTTATTTTATCAAATTGCATGTATATCTAACATCATGTTGTTCTACTTAAGAATATATATAAATATGTATATATATTAAAATTAATCGTGTTAATCATTCGGTTCCGGGTACGATTAGGCAGAAGCCGCACAACGTGCGGCCTCATCATCTAGTTTATATATATTCTAGTTACATTACATGCATGTCAATTGTCATACGTATTATTCGTATTATAATAGATGGACTGATCTAATAATATTTATGAGCTTTTGCGACTTTTGTCCCTGAAAAAATCGAAGAAAGAGTTCGATCTTTTTGACTTTTTGCCAGCCAATTAGCCTAATTTGACTTAAATACACATATTACATCATAATTTAATACTTGAGAGTGGTTCGATCTTATTTTATACGGAAATCTACACTTAAATACCCAATAGGAAAAAAATCTGCCACTTAGGTACCTTGTCAGAACAATTTTATAGCTAGGTACCCAGTTCAATAAAATTTTTACACTTAGGTACCTAATAACCTAAGATTACGAAAATACCCTTATTAAATGATTTAGAATTTCATTTCAGCTTTTTTTTTCTCTGCAAAATCCGACCTTCAGCTCGCCGTCGACGATTTCTTCTTGCCGACCAACTCCGTCTGCTCGTGCCGGTGCCGGACAAGGATCAAAGACCCTATTGAACGTTGGGTTCTCGATTTTTGGGGCTGATTTTGTCAGGTAAGTTTTTCTTTTGGTTTGGGTTAGGTTAATCGATTTGGGCATTTGTTCAAGGTTTATCCCAAATCCGGGAGCTCAATGCGATCCAAGAGCTCCATATAAGAGTGAAATGTTAGGATTTGATAGTTATTGAGGCTAATCCGTCGAGATTTCGATTTTCTTTTATGTAACTGTTACGACGTACCATTTCCTATGAATATAACGTACCATTGTATGTTGTGTTACCGTACCTAAATACATTGCGACACAGTCCGATTGGACATTTGTTATGTAGTATCTTTGTGTATTTATTACGTACCAAGTAGCATGTCTATACGTTACCAAAATGTCCAGTTATGCAGTACCAATCTAAACTATACACCGTACCATTTTAACAGGTTGCCATATTATCTGAAAATATGGCGTCTGCAAATTCGTTTGATGGCAGGACGTTATTTGCAATGTGTGAGTATAAAAGGGAGTCTTCGTTACTATTAATCAATGAAGCAACGACGCTTATCGATATATACGTATCCCTCCAAAGAAGGTGGTCGGGTATCGATTCCCGGCATGACTCAATAAAGTATCAAGTTTCGTTCCAAAGTTTGTACTCGACATTGAAAGAAATACGGATGTTTTCAATATGTATCAGCTGTTTATGCGATACAAATTTTCAATGATACCGATGAAAGTGGAACGTGCCGATGAATGTGGTACAAGTGGCCCGACGAACAGGTTTGTTTTTATTTTAAGTTGTTAAACTTTAAATTTTGGGTTTTCATATTGATGATTGATAAAATTACTTGTAGTACGGAAGACAACGGAAAATCCGTGGAGTTTGATTTTGAAAGAAACACAGTAGATGCATGGAGTCATTGCATTCGGGGAGATGGACAAATCTTTAGGGATGCAGATGAATTTAGACGGAATTTGAAGAACTACTCCATTGCGATTCGAAGAAACTTTGTATATGCAAAGAACGAGCGTAAGAAAATCATTGCCGTTTGCAAGGATGAGACGTGCAAGTGGCGGATATATGCTTCGCGTTATAAATGTGACAATTCATTTGCGATTCGGAGATCCATTCTACAACACAGTTGTGGTGAAGATACTCTAAGGAGTCGTGATCATCCGCGAGCGGACGCGCCGTGGGTAGGGAACATAGTGAAAGAGAGGGTCCGAGACGAGCCATTTCATTCGCGACCCGACATCCGCGTTCTCCCCGGTCGCCGAAAGACACGGAGGATTCCATCTCAGGTAGATAGAAGATCCAACAAGTGTAAAATATGTGGGAAATACGGACATAATCGCCGTACATGTACAGAAGCCGTAACGACGTAGCGTCCGTATTTTCCATGTATTTTGTCATTGCTTTTGTCCCATGACCTTTTTCGGTGTTGTTTTGTATGGTCTTGGCTCATTCTTTTTGTCTAAATGATGCCAGTAAGTAGAAGTTTTTGTCCAAATTTGGTACTGTAAAGACTGCCAGTTTGGTATTGTAATTGATGCACGTTTGGTACAGTATTATGTGTAAATCTGGTACTGTAATCAAGGCCAGTTTGGTACCCTATGACATGCAAGTTTGGTACGATTATATATTACTCTTTGTTACTGTACGCACATTTGGTACTGTGATGAATGCCAGTGTGGTACCCTATGAAATGCCAGTTTGGTACCCTACGACATGCCAGTTTGGTACCCTACGACGCCAGTTTGGTACGGGGATATACTACTTTTTGGTACTGTTATGAACGTCATTTTGGTACGATAAGACATGCAATTTTGGTACTCTAAGACATGCAATGTTGGTACCCTAAGTCTTCATCATTTTGGTTCCTTTAGAAGACGTCGCTTTGCTACTGTATGCACATTTGGTGAAGTAATATATGTTAATTTGGTATTGTGATGAATGCCACCATGGTACCCTACGACATGCCAGTTTGGTACCCTACGACATGCCAGTTTGGTACCCTACGGCATGCACGTTTGGTACGGTTATATACTACTTTTTGGTACTGTTATGAACGTCATTTTGGTACGGTAAGATAAGATATTTTGGTACTCTAAGACATGCAATTTTGGTACCCTAAAAGAAACCATTTTGCTAGTCAGATTCACTTGGTGTCGACATTATATACAACTACTTTGGTACTGTTATTAATGCCATTTTGGTACTCTAAGACATGCAAGTTTGGTACCCTAAAAGAAACCATTTTGCTACTGTATGCACATTTGGCACCCAAACATCTTAATTTGGAACTGTGATGAATGCCAGTTTGGTACCCTACGGCATGCACGTTTGGTACGGTTATATACTACATTTTGGTACTGTTATGAACGTCATTTTGGTACGATAAGATAAGATATTTTGGTACTCTAAGACATGCCATTTTGGTACACTAATACATGCAATTTTGGTACCCTAAAATTAAAGTAACAAATGGTATTTAATCCTTCACTATATTCCGTCACAAACGACGTATTTCAGCAAGTGTTCACGTGGAAGACAAGGATTAGACATTTTCTGACTTTTTCAGTAATGATTGCACAATTTTCTGACTTTTTCAGTAATGATTGCACATTTTTTTCTGACATTTTTCAGTGATGATTTGAGAGATTTCTGACATTTTCAGTCATGAGTTGGTCAGACTCTGACATACGAGGTATAAAATAATAAAAGTCAGCTCGTCTGACATGTCAGTGGCTTTCCTAAAATGTTTCATGTCATCAGTAATTTTGGGTACGTCGTCCGTGGCTGATTTGGTACTCTTTAAACCAAAGGATAGGTACCCCTACAAAGATATTTAAGGTACGGCGTCCCTTATATATATGATACGTCGTACTAGGGTTAGTATTTTTCGATGTCGATCGAAGTACTTTTCCATCTCGGACCACCGTAGAACAATAATATATAGTATGCAATACGTTTCAGATCAAATTCGATGCATTAAACCCCGCACGGATGAATTAAATCTTAAAATACCAAGATTCATTGTAGTATAAGGATAAAAGCAAGAACATCTACAACATGTTTTGAATAATTTGGTGAGTGCTAGATCTGTGAACTCGGTGCATTAGGCTTTCCTTTTTTTTCTCGTTTCGTTATTGTTCGGCATTGTGAAAATAACGCAGGACAACGCGATTCGATTAGGAATGTATTCATTTTTCGATCGTATAACAAATGATACCGTATACTTTCATATCTGGGTACCGTATATGTATAATTCTGGATACCGTCAACATGCAGGTTATGGTACTATATATGTAAATGAAAAGGTACCTTCTGTAAAACACAAGGTACCTTAGTGTACAACAGACAAGGTAGTTCATGTGCTGTATATAAGGTACGGTATGTATAGTATTAATGGTACGGTTAACCTGGATATTCTGATACTCTATACGTAAAGGATAAGATACGGTCATACAATAACATATGATAACCTGCATAAATTACGGACAGTCATAGAACAACACAACATAGCACACACTTGGCAACAAAAGGTCTCCAGACAGTCCCATTCCCAACTCAAACTAAGTTAACCAAACTAAACAAGAGTCTCCAAAGAGTCTGACAGCATATCCAGATAATTACTGAAAAAGATCTAACATACAACTACGCTCGTCACGTAAAATGCGAGCAGCCATAGTAGCACGATAGACATCCATGCTGACTTCCTTGCCATACTTCTCGAACTCTTCGGTGTCGACAACGTACTCCTCTATGGTCAAACATGCGTGCACACCGCAGTCCACTTCGCCAAATTGGGGCCTGTTGTACTCCGGATCCACGGTCTTCCAACATTGATAATCGTACTTCGCAGACCAATACTTCGTCAGGAAATCAGCCTGCACAAATTAAAAACGACATTAACGCATACCCGAACATAATCGACGAAATATGCCCAATGTTAAAACTTACGAAGGCTCTAGCGGCCCAGGTACATCTCCCGCTTCTGCGCCAACGAGGGCACGTGCTCATACACCCAAATCTGAAAGACGCCAAAGCATTATATTCATCAATAAACGCATAATCAAAAGGGAAAACTCACAACGTAATGGAGTATTACCATCAGCCCAATAGTGCACCCATTCATCATTAGGCTGGACGAGTCGCTCCGCATCGAATTCGCAGCCATTTGCTTTATCTCGGCCACCAAAAAAATCGTGTACCGCCCTTCCCCATGCGTACTCCCCCATCATGTCGACATCGTCGACGTACGCATTCACAAACTTTGGGTTTTTCGAATTCCCCATCGGGAATAATACAGAGTTAAACAAGAAAAGTACAAACAACCTGAGGAACTCATCCGTGTTCTCCCTCCCAAGCTTTCCGACAAACTCATTCAACAACTCTAAGATTTTTTTTACGGGTTACATTGCCATTTTTCTTATCGAAAAGCCGTTCAAACGGTTTTCGATTTCATCTTCGAATTTAGGTCCACGGGCTGCCCAACGTTATGCAATGCCATTACAACACTAAATTCCTGTGGGGAGAATACCACATTCGTATTCTCCCCCAACCTAAAAGTGTTCGCCTCTACACTATAACGCTTTATCATGCCATGATTCGAGCAAACGAATGCGACATCTTAGGCATATCTAAAAAAAATGAAACGGAGACCTTCGTATAGCTTCTTTTTGATCTGGGGTCATCCTACCCTTCAAATTGCTAATGGTAGATCGAAAGAGCGTAGGATGGCACCTGGAAGACAGCTCAAATCCCTTCCGCGGAGGCATTTCTGCAAAAAAGCAAAACTGTTAACAAGCAGTACCATTTTATTCACACAAGGGGTACCAATTTGGCCAAACAGAGGGTACCAAATGCATCGATAATGCAGTACCAAAAAATTGACACCATTTTTGGAAACCCACTGCTAACAAGCAGTACCATTTTATTCACACAAGGAGTACCAGTTTTCCAACACAGAGGGTACCAAATTCAGTCATAATGTAGTACCAAAACAGATTGACCCCATTTCAAGGTAACACTAACAAGTAGTACCATTTTATTCACAAAAGGGGTACCAATTTGCAAAACATAGGGTACCAAATTCAGTGACAATGTCGTACCAAAAAAAAATTAACCCCATTTTCGAAAAACCCACAGTTAACAACAGTACTATTTTGTTCACACAAGGGGTACCAATTTACCCTAACAGAGGGTACCAAAATCATGGATAATGTAGTACCAAAACAAATTGACCCCAGTCGATAAAACCAATGTCAACAAGCATTACCATTTTACGCGCATAAGGGGTACCAAATTTCCTAAACAGAGAGGACCTAATGCAGTGATAATGTAGTACCAAAAAAATTGACCCCATTCGAACACTTTTGCCAAGTAGTACCATTTTATTCACACAAGGGGTACTAAAATGCCGAAACAGACGGTACCAAATGCAGTTACAATATAGTACCACAATAAAATGACCCCATTCGAAAAAAACAAAAATCGACCCATTCCAAAAAAATCCCAAATGAAGCAGCCACGACGAAATGCACGCACAAAAAAAGCGTAATCGACCAACAAATCAAGCGCAATCCAAAAATGCGCACAAAAAAAAACCCTAATTTTGACGAAATCGTCGCACTTTACGGTAACACTGTGAAAGACTTACCAATCGATTTCAGAAGCTAATACTTCGACGAACGACTGGAGTGACGACGTAGAATCTGAAGCCAAAAACACTCGGGTCGATCTGCCAAGGAATCGCGCGATTTGGTGCGACTATGTGCGGTTTTTTTTTTAAAATGGAGGAACGAACGTGAAATAAGAAAAGCAGGTAAAAGATGTAAATAAGCAGTTTCAGTAGGGGTAAATCCGTCAGTTAGGTACCTATCAGTAAAACAAAATTCAACTAGGTACCTAGTTTAAAACTTCATCTGACTAGGGACTGAACTGTATAAATTTTATTAATGTAGGTATTTAAGTGTTGAATCCCCTATTTTATATATCTCAATAGGCTACAGAGCTGATGCTACTTGTAAACAACTGTTCAATTACTGAATCAACTTTGTATTCAATGAATGGCCGCTCAACCTTGTTAATCAAGAAATTAAATTTGGTGGATATTTAGACTTTTTAGTGAGGTTGGTTTAATATTTATGTGTTTAGCATTTCTAGATATTTATGATACCCCACAACCTTTTTTTTGTATGACGTAGAAGATAAAAGTTTCTCCAAGTATCTCAAAATTTCCAGAAATTAAGCTTACCTTTGATTGAACTCAACCTACGTCAAGAAAAATCCTCTAGATCACAAACCTACCAGCAAGTTATTTATTTATTTTACTAATTGATAGGGGTAACTTTCAGTACAGCATTCCTCCTTACACGGCCACCTGAAGATAGCTACTTTTCGGATATAGGGTCAGATGGGTAGTACACCTGGGGGCCTGCAACCCTGTACGGAAAAGGTAAGGTGGGTCCTGACAGCGAAGCAACTCGAGCGGGAAAGGTTGGATAAGGTCGACTAGGGGACACGTGGCGGTCTGGGAGTGGTCGACATTGTGAACAGTAAGGAGGCGCGCCAGTCTGACAACAGTACGGCCGCAGGTGCTGTCTCTCCTAGGTTGTACCAGATGTCGCTGTCAAGTGGTCCCGGGAGCGTGCCAGCTAGGAAAGCAAAGGGAATTTGGGTATATGGGAACAGAAACAGACGAGATAAGAGAGATTCAACACATTACACAAAACACTTAGACATTTTCACTGTGTTCATCTTCTTCGTCTTCATCATACACAAAAGCACTGTAATGAGCGAAGTAAGGTGGAGTGTGTAAATCCCGACTGTCAATAGTGAACACTATTTCCGGCGGCCCGTGGACGTAGGACACCTGTCCGAACCACGTAAAATCCTTGTCTCTTGCGTTTTCTTTCTTCTTTTAGCACTAAAATCAAACCCTAAGACACACCAAGAAATCAAGGCCCAGTCCGTTTCACCCATCACCGTCCTTCCCGAACCAAATATCGTTGATCGGGGTCACACCCGCATCAAATGGCGCCGTCTGTGGGAAAGATGGCTTGAGACGTGAGTGCGCTGGGTAGTAATAGCAAGGAAGGCAGGCTGTTTCTGGGTCTGTTTGAAGATAGGTTGAAGAAGGTAAGCCGAGCTTGTGTTATCTGAAGGTGAAACGTGAGAGAGATAGTGGAAGGTGGCCGTCGTTAAAGGAGTGATAGATCTCAGAGACGAATAGACGTTGGCCGCGATGGAGGGACAGCCGTCATTGGCGCAAAACCTGCAAGGACGGTTTGAGGAAGTCGTAGGGAAAGCTGGGGAGAGTCCGACGCCGGCTCCGACGCTGGCTTCACCGATCGAGGCCCCAGTGGTCACACCAACGCCCACCTTTGCAGGGCCGTCCGGAGCCGTACCGCCTCAAACTCCCGTGACCATGACGGCAGAGCAGCTGGATTTGTTGGTGAAGAATGCAGTGGACGCGGCCATAACCGCCAAGAAGGCAAGGAGCAAGGGCAAACGGAAGCAGTCCTTTTCCGTTCAGGGCAGAACCTCAGAGGGCCATGTCTCAGAGTGGGCAGAAACTGTAGGAGAAAACATGGTGGCCAGGGAGGAAGCCTTGCGTCGCCTGCCAGACAGGGACTTGCCCGGAAGAGAGGCTGCCCGGGAAGAAAGAAATGCTGGGCCGCGGGTCCCAACACTTAGGCGAGAAGGACCTTCTAGAGGAGTTCAGGAAGGACCAGTGAACACAAGGAATGCCGTACCTCCGACGACTATAGCCAGCGGATACATGGTGGAAGGAGAGGAAAAGACCGGAGAACACCAGGCGGAAGTGAGGAGCTATGGCACGCGTGGCCGAGAAAGAGCCGTCAGTTCCCAGGGACAGGATCTTAGGAGGCAAGTGTCTGACCTCAGGAAAGTAATAGACGAGATCCGAAACAAGACAACCAGGCCCCATCTGCGAGGGCTGCATCAGGCAGGTACGCCTTTTGCCAAAGGATTGTTGGAAGGAGAGGTGGCGCTCAACTTTAAGCAGCTGCCGTATGAGTATGATGGCACCACTGATCCGGAGGAACACGTGCTACGGTTCAAGAACACCATCCTACTACACAACTTCTCGGAAGGAGTGAAGTGCAGAGTCTTCCTGACAACTCTGGTGAGAGCCGCCCAACAGTGGTTCAGCCAACTCGAGCCAGAGCTTATCCACTCATTTGAGGAGTTCCAGGAGATGTTCATTAACCAGTTTGCTAGCGCCAGGAAGCCTCCTAAGTCAGACATGTCATTGTTTCAAGTCAAGCAGCGATCAGATGAGAGCCTTCGATCTTACATCAGAAGATTTAATGTGGCAGCCCTGGAGGTACCCTCCGCCACCACTTCCGTTAAAATTAACGCTTTGGTTCATGGTTTGCAAGTTGGCGACTTCTTCGCGTCGCTCTCTAAGAAGCCCCCGCAGACATTCGAGGAACTGCTGGGCAGAGCGGATAAGTACATAAATCTGGAGGAAAGTAGGCTGGCAAAGATCCGAGAAGGAACGTCCAGGGTGATATCTAAAAAAGAAACACAGAACCATAATCGAGGCAAGGCAAACGTCCGGGTTACTCACCCCCCAGCGATGAGAAGACCTATGGCAGGTGGCGTGAATAGATTCCCTCCTAGGTACCAGAAGTATACTCCTCTACGGACGAGTCTGGAGGAAGTCCTGGCTGTGGCATCACGACATCCAGACATGCGGTACCCTCGAGCCAGTCCGCGGAGACACCCAAAGCCTACGTCAGGACCCTTCTGCCGATACCATAACGAATATGGACATCATACTGACAACTGCACGCATCTGAAGAATGAGATAGAGAGGCTGATCAAGGCAGGACATCTTAAGAAGTTTATATACCGGGATCGAGGGCCAATCCCACCAGTACAACCCCGAGAGAGGGAAGGTCCGTTACCAGACAAGGGAAAGCAGCCTATACTGGAACCTAATAGGCCGGGGCCTAGCCAGCCAAGAGCTCACATCCTCATCATAGTAGGAGGCCCAGACGGTGGAGATTCACACAGAGCGCGGAAGTCGTATGCTCGAATGAGAGAGAGAGGAAAACTCCGGACAGAAGGCAGCCTGGTGGGTCAGATGGAGACCACAGGAAACATACAGTTCGGAGCGCAGGATGAGGCCGATGTCGTTCGGCCCCACAACGACGCTCTCGTGATCACCACGGACGTGGCAGGGTATAACGTGTCACGAGTATTTATAGACGGGGGTAGTTCAGCAGATATCCTGTTCTTAGACTGTTTCAAGCAAATGAAGTTGGGAACGGAGCTGAAACCGGTGGCCACCTCCCTATACGGATTCGGCGGAGCTGGCATCCAGCCTTTAGGCCAGGTCACACTCCCCGTGGGACTAGGAGAAGCCCCTCGGCGGGTGGTACGAATGGTCAACTTCCTGGTCGTTGACGCGACTTCTTCATACAATATCATATTGGAGCGTCCAGCCATAAACGGATTCAGGGCAGTACCTTCGACGTACCACTTAAAGATCAAGTTTCCAGTAGGAGATCAGGTGGGGGAGGTCTCAGGGGACCAGGTTAGCTCTCGCCGTTGTTATGCCAATGAGGTTAAGGTTGTGACAGGGGGAAAGGAAAGAGACGGAGTTGAAGCCAAACAAGCAAAACGAACGAAGTTAGAGCAGGAATACGGGGAGCCTACGAAGTTGCAGCCCCAACCTGACGAAGAACTGATGACAGTGGAACTTTACCCAGGAAGAGAGGGTTTCACTACCCAGGTGGGGACAAAGATGGATGAGGGGATTGCAGCGCAGCTGGTCGAATGCCTTAGGAGGAACGCTGATCTCTTCGCCTTTTCGCCAGCAGACATGACCGGGGTGGACCCGAGGATAGCCATGCACCACCTGAACATAATCCCAGGTAGCCACCCGGTGAAACAGAGACTACGACAGTTCGGAGCCGAAAGGGACCAAGATATCAGGACGGAAGTAGAGAAGTTGCTTAAAGCCGGACATATTAAAGAGGTACAGTTTCCCACCTGGCTGGCTAATGTTGTCATGGTCAAAAAAGGAAATGGGTCCTGGAGGATGTGTGTAGACTTCCGAGACCTCAACAAAGCTTGTCCTAAGGATCACTATCCTTTGCCAAGGATAGATCAGCTGGTAGATTCCACCTCTGGGTGTGAGATGTTAAGCATGATGGACGCTTATCAGGGGTATCATCAGATTAGGCTGAACCCGGAGGACGTGGATAAAGTTTGTTTCGTCACAGCAGGTGGCACATATGGTTATGTTCGGATGCCCTTTGGACTCAAGAACGCAGGAGCTACCTATCAACGGATGGTTGATGCGGTGTTTAAGAGCCAATTGGGTCGTAACATGGAGGTATACGTGGATGATATGTTGGTTAAATCGACTTGGGCCAAGGATCATGTGGCGGACTTAGAAGAAGCCTTCCGGACCATCCGGACCTGTGGAATGAAACTAAACCCTGCGAAGTGTACCTTTGGAGTGCAGTCGGGGAAGTTCCTAGGGTATATGGTGACTAAGAGGGGGATCGAGGTGAACCCCAATAAGGTGAAGGCCATACTGGAAATGCAGCCGCCGCGGAACATCAAGGAGGTTCAACGCTTAACGGGAAGGCTGGCGGCACTCAGCAGATTCATTGCCAAGTCCGCAGATAAAAGCCTACCCTTCTTCAGAATACTCCGGAAGGGATGCCGATTCGAATGGACAAAAGAATGCCAATCGGCATTCGAAGGGCTAAGAAATTACTTGCACAATATGCCGTTATTGACCAAGCCTTTACCCGGGGACGAACTAATCTTGTATTTTTCTACAGGGGAACAGGCCGTGAGTTCGGTTCTCCTGAAAGAAGAGGGTGACACCCAGAAGCCGGTATACTTTGTGAGTAAAACAATGCAGGGGGCCGAAAGCAGGTACTCTGAAATCGAGAAGGCAGCCTTGGCAGTAATGGTGTCGGTTCGGAGGCTACGCCCCTATTTCCTATCTCATAAAGTACGGGTACGTACCAATTTATTATTGAAGCAGACTCTGAGTAGGCCAGACCTTTCCGGAAGGATGGTCAAGTGGGCAGTGGAGTTGGGAGAGTACGACGTTGAGTTCGAAAGGCGACCCGCCATTAAGGGACAGGCCTTGTCGGACTTTCTGCTAGAATCTACCCGAGGAGAGGTGTCACTAACTTGGAAAGCTTATGTGGATGGCTCATCCACAGCGACTGGGGCCGGGGCAGGAGTCCTCATCATTACACCAGAGGGGGACGAACTACAGTTCGCTGTGACATTCGATTTTCCAGCGTCTAATAATGAGGCCGAGTACGAGGCCCTGGTGAGAGGGATGGAGATCCTTAACAACCTGGGAGCGGCAGCAGTAATTATATACTCGGATTCCCAGTTAGTAGCTCAGCAGGTCCAAGGAAATTATGAGGCTAAGAACGAGAAGATGGTGAGGTATGCTGAGCGAGTGGGGAAGCTGAAAGCCTCTTTCGACAGCTTCGAGATACGGCAGATCCCCCGGGAGGAGAATGGGCGAGCAGATTCCCTGGCAAAGTTGGCTAGTGCCGCAATCCCGGAGGGGACCCGAAAGGTGACGATGCTGACAGCTAGCCGGGAGGACCGGACAGAGCAGGTGGGGTGTATAGAAGAGGAGGAAGACTGGAGGGCTCCTATCCTGGAGGCCTTGCGTGATCCTGCACACAAGGACGCAGGAAAATTCAGGCAGAAGTTCTGCCTCATCGGGGGAGAGTTGTACAAGAGAACTTTTGTACATCCCTATGCTCGATGCTTGTCCAAAAAGGAGGGGATGTTAGTATTGGAAGAAGTGCACGAAGGATGTGCCGGCGACCATGCCGGGTATAAGGCGCTGGCCCGGAGAGTGGTCAGGGCCGGGTACTTTTGGCCGACCCTGTTGAGAGATGCTAAGGAACTGGTCAGACGATGCGAAAGCTGCCAGAAGCACGGCCCGAAGATCCACGTACCCGCGGAAGAATTGGGGTTGATGCATTCCCCTTGTCCATTCGACAAATGGGGGATAGACATAGTCGGGCCTATGCCAGTCGCTAAGGCTCAGAAGAAGTTCATCATAGTAGCCGTCGATTATTTCAGCAAATGGGTAGAGGCCAAGGCAGTGGCCAAAATTGATGAAACTAGCGTGATAGATTTCTTGTGGCATAACATTTGCTGTAGGTTCGGAGCCCCCCGGATCCTAATCTCCGATAATGGCACACAGTTTTGTGGAGCCCGAGTCCGTGAGTTCTGTGCGGGGATGAAGATACAGCAGAGGTTCGTCTCAGTGGGACACCCTCAAGCTAATGGACAAGTGGAGGTCACCAATCGTACCATACTCCACGGGATCAAGACCAGATTGGACCAGGAGGGTGGTAAATGGTTGGAATCCCTCGACCCCGTGTTATGGGCATATCGCGTCACTCCGCGAGAAGCTACAGATGAAACACCTTTCCAGTTAGTCTATGGATCCGCCGCCCTGATACCTGTTGAGATAGGGATGGAGACGCATAGGGTTATCCACTATGAAGAGGAGCAGAACGCACGGCTCAGAAGGGAGGATCTGGACTTAATAGGGGAAATCAGAGAGTTAGCCTTGATAAGGATGGAAAAGTACAAGAGTCGAGTAAAAGCGGCTTACGACCGGAGAGTAAGGCCTCGGCAATTCCAGGTGGGAGACTTAATCTTGAGGAGAGCCGATGTACTTAAGCCGCTAAGAAAGATAGACTCGACATGGGAGGGTCCTTATAAGGTGGCCCGCGTTTTGGGAGGCGGCGCATACGAGTTGGAGGATGAAGATGGGCGCAGAATACCCCGCCCTTGGAACATCTCAAAACTCAAGAAGTATTACGCTTAGTGAAGGGTTGGGAGGTTGTATATAAATCAAACAGGAAGGTGTACTCTTTTTCCTTCGCCAAGGTTTTATCCCGAGGGGGTTTTACTTGGCAAGGTTTTAACGAGGCACCATCCGTTGAATGAAATGGTTTTTCAGAAACTCATGTCTTGATGGCCCCTCCCCCAAAATGGAGGATCACGAATCCTGTCTACAGCCTACCCTGTATTCCCCAATGGCCCAGACGTGGCCGCGCAGATTGCGCATCTATAGCCCAGACGTGGCTGGCCCAGATGCGGCCGTGCAGATTGCACACTTATAAGCCCAGATGTGGCTGGCCCAGACATGGCCGCGCAGATTGCGCACCTATAAGCCCAGATGTGGCTGGCCCAGACGTGGTCGCGCAGATTGCGCACCTATAAGCCCAGATGTGGCTGGCCCAGACGTGGCCTCGCAGATTGCGCACCTATAGCCCAGACGTGGCTGGCCCAGATGCGGCCGTGCAGATTGCACACTTATAGCCCAGATGTGGCTGGCCCAGACGTGGCCGCGCAGATTGCGCACCTATAAGCCCAGATGTGGCTGGCCCAGACGTGGCCGCGCAGATTGCGCACCTATAGCCCAGACGTGGCTGGCCCAGATGCGGCCGTGCAGATTGCACACTTATAGCCCAGATGTGGCTGGCCCAGATGCGGCCGTGCAGATTGCACACTTATAGCCCAGATGTGGCTGGCCCAGATGCGGCCGCGCGGATTGCGCACCTATAGCCCAAACGTGGCTGGCCCAGACGTGGCCGCGTTGATTGCGCACCTATAGCCCAGACGTGGCTGGCCCAGATGCGGCCTTGCAGATTGCACACTTATAAGCCCAGATGTGGCTGGCCCAGACGTGGCCGCGCAGATTGCGCATCTATAGCCCAGACGTGGCTGGCCCAGATGCGGCCGTGCAGATTGCACACTTATAAGCCCAGATGTGGCTGGCCCAGACGTGGCCGCGCAGATTGCGCACCTCTAGCCCGGACGTAGCTGGCCCAGACGCGGCCTTATCGATGCATACTAATGAGCACTAGATGCAACTATGCAGGTGACTCCCATGCAGGGGGCGTCCTATCCCCAGGTCGCCGTGGGCCCATGCTCGGCGAACTTGAACAAGGCTACTAGTGAAGAGCCTTGTTGACTCCCAGGATCAGCCAAAGTCGACCTTGAAGAGGAGACAGGCTCGCCGATATCTAACGGATCTGGCAAAAAAGTTGTACGAGGCCAACGCTGGAGGCACCATTGAATCCCCCAGGTACACGTTTTTGCTTGTTAACATTTCTCTGAAGAGGAATTTCAAGACGAGCGTAACCCGACGGAATAATAGTCGGGGAAAGCAAGGCTAGTAAGTCAAAAGGAACGCTCTGGGTGTACTTCGAATACGCTGACGGACATCAGCGTCATTCGAAGTAGGGGGAGTAGAGAGTGGTAGTAATGCAGGACCTCAGCGAAAAGGGCCCAAAATATTTAATTTTGTATGCGATCAAGTTGGGAGGCAGACGAGAAAGGAAGAAAAACACGCCACAACATCAAGCATACAAAAGCAACAGAGTGTTCAAAATAGGAAAACAGCAAAATGAGTCCGAAAAAAGGAAAAACGACATTAATTGTTCAAAAGCGAGAAATAGATTAATGAGCTAGGGGGTGGAGCGCTGGAACCGGTCGCGGAGTCGAGGACCTCGGAAGCAGTAGACAGCTCATCCAGCTTGGAGAGCTGGCCTAGAAGGACCTCAGGTGAAACCTCCAGCAAAGTAGGAGAGCAATGGGGGACCCCAACAGACCAGAAGTCCGGATTTGGGGCTGCCTCTGGATTTCCCTTAAACGCCGGAGGGGCACTCAGAGCATCCATCGCCGCATCTAGCGTCAAGGTGGACTCGCGACCAGCAGTGAAACCTCCCAGGAAGTAATGTTGCATGAACGGCGCAAAGTCCATCAGGGAAAGGGTGTCACGCAGATAGCCCTCATGCCAACTCTGGCTCAGCTGGGCCAGGAACTTCATACCGAGAGGGGAGCCAATGAGATGCTTCTGACAGAGCTGGACACCTTCCAGCTTTCCCGAGAAGTGACTACTCTCAACCTTAGCAGCGAAAGCCTGCTCCAACTCAACCCTCAAGGTTTTCTCCCTTTCAGCTAGCAGTTCGTTGACCCTCAGCTCGATTTGGGCCTGCTGCGCATCAATGAGCTGATGCAGATGGGTCGTAAGCTCGGTCTCCTTAGCAGCAAGAGCAGCTGCACCTTCCACCTCCAATTGACGCGACTTCTCCAAAGCTAAGTCTTTCACCCGAACCTCGCACTCGTTCTTTTCTTTTTCAAGTTCTTTTTCCAGCTGGGCGATCTTTGAGTCCCGCTCCTCGATGATTTCGAGCATGTGGCTCTCAGAAGAGGCGGGGCCACCGGGTGTTAAACCCCGATGAGAGATCGCGGACAAGAGAGCAGGCAGCAGAAAGGATAGCTGAGACAACCAAGCCCGAATTAACAAAGTACCGAGAAATAAACCAACGAAAGGAGGCCAAAGAGGAGAATTACCTCGGCCCAATGATGGACAGCAAGCTCAGCAACAGAAGCATCAGACCGACGACGGAGCACTTTTTGTTGTTCAGGAGGCACGATGGCTTGGAGGAACTTCATCTGTTCCTCAGGACTCAACGAATCGTAATTGTCGGGCAGGTCCAGCACCATCTTCCCATCAGCCCCCTGATCGATGCCCCACTCAGAGCCGTGGTGAACAAAAGGGCGAACTCAGAAGTGTCAGGAGAGGGAGGAGTTGTCTCCACACGTGGCCTCTTTCCCTTTGCCACGGCAACCTTTTTCTTTTTCTTCTTGGGAGGCGCCGGCGAGGCACCTTTCTTGCTCACATCATCCTCTGAGTCAGATAGCACCACATGAGGAGAGGAAGATCCCACAGGAGGTTTCTCTTTCGCTTCCGAAGCTGGCGGGTCAGTCCCATCAGGACCTGCCGAGGGGTGAGGCGCAACGGGAACTTCGAATTCTTCTTGTTTCACAGGAAGCATACGAAACACATCTCTCCAAGAGAACGACATATCTGCAAAAAGACATGCTAAGTCAGAGAGGAAAATCTAAAAAGGAGGTCAGTAAGCAGGAGGGAAACCTGCTTACCCTTGGGATCGAAGGGTAGAGACTTTGGGGAGAGGTTGAAGTGATGGAGAAGGCCGGGATAGGTTACCAACTCAACCATGTTAAACTTCTGTGCAGGGGCCCTAAGGTTCAGAAGGTTAAGAGCCGCCTCATTCTCCTCGGAGCATTCAGGCTGGACCCCTCGCAGCCTCTGAGGCACTTGGTGAACCCAATGGCGGTGAGGAAAGTCCCAGCTACCCTCTGTGGGGGCTACGAAGAAGTAGGTGCCACTCCTTATCTTTGTGAGTGCCCCTGCTGAGGAAATGAACGAGACCGCGCGGATTCGCGCACAGATAGAAAAAGGGGGGAGCAGATTTAAGCTGAAACTGAGAAAGGACAAGTCCCATAGAAGGTCTCCCCCCTGCAGCAGTAACCAAGACGTAAAAAGCCGCCAACTGACGTATCGAAGAGGGACTGAACTGATTTAAAGGTATGCGAAAAGCCTGCGAGACGGCAGCGAAGAAGGGATGGATCGGAAAGCGTAAGCCGGCCCTTATCTGGCTCTCCC
The DNA here is from genome assembly GCA_027422505.1 of Craterostigma plantagineum. Classification (NCBI taxonomy): domain Eukaryota; kingdom Viridiplantae; phylum Streptophyta; class Magnoliopsida; order Lamiales; family Linderniaceae; genus Craterostigma; species Craterostigma plantagineum. The sequence continues at coordinate 1,297,507 of JAPQWV010000124.1, read as the reverse complement.
AGAAGGCAAGGGCCGGCGAAGGCGGGAAGTTGGCTCGCTGATTAGGATTCGGGACAGAGATGTGGAAGCCAGGGCTGTGGAAACCTTCTGGAACGAGCTTCCCTAAACGCTGGTAGGTTGACTTAGATGGGCCGAACATCTTCCAATCGTCCACCCTCGCGCTGTCTCCGGCAGCACTTCGTGAACGGGTCTGACGAGAGATGGGCGAATCGGGGGCTGGCTGCGCTGGTGTCGGTGCGACTGAAGATGTGTCGGCGGGAGTGTGAGAGGAAGAAGGCTGGGGAAGATCCGGCGCCGCCGCATCTAGTGATGGGGCCTTTCGCTTTGACCCCCTCTGGGCGGCAACGCCAAGCGCGGCGGAGGATGCAGAGACGCCCGGCGATGACGAGCGAGCACTTTCTGTGGCGGAAGTATCGGACATATCTTCGACGCGCAAAGGAGGAAATGGTGGAGACTGAGGCCGAATTGACTTGGAAAAGGTAAATAAGGGCAGAGTAGAGCAAGATAATACCTGGGAAAGTCGCGGGTAGAGAAGAAATCGGAACGTCGGCGAGTCTGAGCACTGTGCAATTCGAAAGGAGGCGATGACGAAAACCCTAATGTGTCGAGTGGGATTCCTTTTGTTTTTGTTAAGTATGGAAGACAATTTTGAAAAGGGGGGAAAAAACGAAGAGAGACCGCCTCGAGGGATTCAAAAAGCAGAAATGACGGGTTTGGACACGTGTCGCCAGACGAATGGTGCCGCCCCCTGTTAAAAGCACAGAACCTGTCCCATCGGCATAAATGCGACACAGACTGACTAAAGAGTCCAGGGGCACCGCAGAAGAGGAATGCTCTTTCAAGTGTACTCTGAACCGTAATACCTGACGTATTACACCTCAGAGTAGGGGGACTGGATGATAGGGGTAACTTTCAGTACAGCATTCCTCCTTACACGGCCACCTGAAGATAGCTACTTTTCGGATATAGGGTCAGATGGGTAGTACACCTGGGGGCCTGCAACCCTGTACGGAAAAGGTAAGGTGGGTCCTGACAGCGAAGCAACTCGAGCGGGAAAGGTTGGATAAGGTCGACTAGGGGACACGTGGCGGTCTGGGAGTGGTCGACATTGTGAACAGTAAGGAGGCGCGCCAGTCTGACAACAGTACGGCCGCAGGTGCTGTCTCTCCTAGGTTGTACCAGATGTCGCTGTCAAGTGGTCCCGGGAGCGTGCCAGCTAGGAAAGCAAAGGGAATTTGGGTATATGGGAACAGAAACAGACGAGATAAGAGAGATTCAACACATTACACAAAACACTTAGACATTTTCACTGTGTTCATCTTCTTCGTCTTCATCATACACAAAAGCACTGTAATGAGCGAAGTAAGGTGGAGTGTGTAAATCCCGACTGTCAATAGTGAACACTATTTCCGGCGGCCCGTGGACGTAGGACACCTGTCCGAACCACGTAAAATCCTTGTCTCTTGCGTTTTCTTTCTTCTTTTAGCACTAAAATCAAACCCTAAGACACACCAAGAAATCAAGGCCCAGTCCGTTTCACCCATCACCGTCCTTCCCGAACCAAATATCGTTGATCGGGGTCACACCTGCATCACTAATAATTTTGGATACGAAATTTAAAAAATATTTCGTAAAAATGATATTTAAAGCTCTCCATGAGGATAAGGTAATGTAATTTATATACGTTTTAATCACTTTTCAAAACTTAATTAATCAGAGCATACTCATCAAAAGTTTAAATTTTTATAGTACCGACAATTTAATCAAAAACCTTAAATGTGCTGATACGATAATACCGTGCCCGCCCACCTCTCATTAAAATAATTAGGTAACGGTCAAATCAAAATCCCGTCATTATAACATTCATTACTCCTTAATTAATTTCCCTAGATGGCATTGACCTTAGCCATTTTATAAACCCAACCAAACACCCAACTTGGGTTAAAAATTCAAGTGCCATATGATAAAAGTGTATTACTACTTTCCTCACATTTTATGAGTACGCTTAAAAATATAATTATATTTAAGAACTTCAATATTTATAAATAATATTTAATATAAATGAAATATAGTTTACATATATAAAGTGAAAATTAATGTATTGTGGTATAATTGCAATAATTAAGAAATTTGGAAGTGAACTTATAACTTATTAATTAATTAAAATATTAATAGATGGACTAAATAGCTAATGAAATGACAGATCAAATTGATATCTTTTCGCCACCCTAAACCTTTTATATAATATATATACTAGTACTTTCCACATACTCTATGCGTGTGCTTAAAAATATAGTTATTTATGTTACGTTATAATACTTAATATTTAATAGATAAAGTATAGTTATTTCAACAATGTGTTTGGTGTATAATTACCATAACTAAAAAATTTAGAAGTAGAAGGATAACTTATTAATAAATAAATTACAAATAGAGGTATTAAATTGTAAATATCCAAATTGGATTGGTAGAGTTTAGCCCTTAGACACTTTATATAAAAAATAGATAAAATAGATTACACAAATAAATTACCGAAATCAAACGTAATAAAAAAAAAGGAAAAGCCGAAAACTTATATCGGATCAATCACTATATAAAAGCTTCATTCACCACTCTTCACTTCATCACAACAATGGCGAAGAACTGCGATCCACTGCTCAGAGGCGGCCGCAGAGAAACCAAATACAGCCATGGCTATAATTCTTCAGAAATTCAAGCCCTCGCAAGCATATGCGAAGTTTTCATACAACCATCAAATCCTCCCCAAGATTGTCCCAACGACGCCGTTCGTTCGTTCTACGAAGCTTCGGGCTCTCAGTATCCCATCCCCGACGAGGTTTTCTTCTGCTCACCACAATCGAAAATCATAGGGTTTTATTTTTAATTTTTATTCTGATCGATTTTGACTTTTTGCTTACCTTCCATAATAGGTGGCTGAGCTCGCAGCGAAAAGGGGTTTTCTAGAAGCTAGACTACTCGTAAAGCTTCTTCTCAAACTCCTATCGGCGAGGATAGGCACGCTGTTCATCTGTGGGACCCTTTGCTTCTGTAATAAATGGCCCTTCCTTCTGACATTCTCCGAGATTTCCACCGAGAAGAGAGAGAAAGTCGTTCAAAAATGGCTGAAAAACTGGCTACTCACGCCCGTGAGGCTCGCCTTCGTCTTCCTCAAATTCTTAATCCTCTTTACCTTCTTCTCCAAGGCAGACGAACACTCCAAAAACCCTTCCTGGGAAGCCATCGGCTACCAACCCGACGACGGCGGCGCGGCCGCCGACCCATCGCCGGAAAAACAGCCAAGACCCCTCGACGAAGGAATCGTCGAGACGAGGTTCGAATCGGGCCCCACCTTCGCCTCATCCCTCGCGAAAAAGGGCCTAAGAGTAACCGAAACCGAAGATTCCTACGAAGTCGAATGCGACGCCGTCATCGTGGGATCGGGCTGCGGCGGCGGCGTAGCCGCAGCCGAATTGTCGGGCTCGGGCCTGAAAGTGGTCGTCCTCGAGAAGGGAAACTACTTCGCGGCCCGCGACTACTCCTCCCTCGAGGGCCGAGCATGGCCGAGCTCTACGAGTCGGGCGGCGTCCTCTCCACCCTCGACGGGAAGCTAATGGTCCTCGCCGGCTCGACCGTTGGCGGCGGGTCGGCCGTCAACTGGTCCGCGTGCGTCGACACGCCCCCCGACGTGGCCCGAGAATGGGCCCGGTCCCGCGGTCTCCCGCTCTACTCGAGCCTTCGCTACGCCGAGGCGGTCGAGACGGTCCGCGGGCGGCTCGGCGTGAATAAGGAGTGCGTCGGCCAGTCGTTCCAGAATAAAATTCTACGCCGAGGCTGTGAGAATCTCGGGCTCGACGTGGAAAGCGTGGCGAGGAATTCCTCCGAGGCGCACTATTGCGGGTCGTGCGGCTACGGGTGTAGGAGAGGGGACAAGAAGGGGACGGACACGACGTGGCTCATCGACGCCATTCGCTCGGGCGCGGTGATAATCTCGGGATGTAAGGCCGAGCGGTTCGTGATCGAAGACCCACAGAAAAGGTGTGCTCGGGCGTGATCGCTAGGAGTACGAATACGAAGGTGGAGAAGAAGATTATAATTAACGCCCGAGCGTCGATCTCTTCTTGCGGGGCGCTTTTGACGCCTCCCCTATTGATATCGAGCGGATTGAAGAATAAACACATTGGGCGTAATTTACGCCTCCACCCCGTTTTAATGGCGTGGGGATACTTTCCCGACCACGACAACGACGGAAGGTCTTGTTAAATTTCGTTATTGGCTCTAACATCGGCCCATTTAAGATGAGAGATGGCTCACATAAGTTGATGGGGTTCCACCATAAAACGAATTGGTGATAGGCAAATTAACACATCAACTTATAAGCTACTCAATCTCTGATCAATTATCCGAGCTGGGACGCATGCGACTTATTATGGTTATTTTTTTAACAGGTCTTACGAGGGAGGAATTATCACTTCGCTGCACAGGGTGTTAGACGGAGAATCGAATGTCGTGGCGCTGGTCGAGTCGCCTAGCCTCGGGCCGGGCTCGTTCGCGGCGCTCAGCCCGTTTGAGTCGGGCGCGGAATTGAAGCGTCGATTGGTGAGGTATTCGAGGACGGCCCATTTGTTCTCAATGGTGAGAGATGAAGGGTCGGCGGGGGAAGTGACCGGCGAAGGGAGGATAAGCTACGAGCTGGGAAGGGAAGACAGGGAGAAAATGAAGGTTGGGCTGAGGCGGGCGCTGAGGATACTGATGGCCGCCGGCGCGGCGGAGGTGGGGACGCATCGGAGCGATGGGCGGAGGTTTAGGTGTGAGGGTGCGACGGAGGAGGAGGTGGAGGAGTTTTTGGAGTCGGTGGATGCGAGCGATGGGCCCAAGGGTTTTGTGGAGGATTGGACGACTTACTGCTCGGCGCATCAGATGGGTAGCTGTAGGATGGCCGGCGATGAGAGCGGCGGCGCCGTGGATGAGGATGGGGAGAGTTTCGAGGCGGAGGGTTTGTTTGTGTGCGACGGGAGTGTGCTGCCTGGGGCGGTTGGTGTTAATCCTATGACTACGATCCAGGCGACGTCGTTTTGCTTGGCTAAGAGGATTGCTGAGAAGGTCAAGGCGAGGATGGCGATGAAGTAATCGATTCGATAGAACATGTTTTTGTTTTTTACAAAAGAATATAAATCCATTACTATTATATGCATTTCTAACATGTATTTGGCTTTGTTAATGGTCGAACCTTATGAATGCTCTCCCTCATTGAAACGACACTTCTATATATTACAAACTACTGATAAGGAATTTGATTAATTTAGCCGTCATCACTAACTTTCGCCCTTTATTGGTTGCCCTATAACTGGCATATGTGATATAGTCTTGAATTTAGAATTTACAAAATATAATCATACTTGAGTAATAACTATTAATTTGATCATAACTAAACAAAGAATAAATTTGATATGTTTATCGGTTAATCTCGTGGAAATCAAATGAAACAATGATAATTTTATGATCTAGTAAAATATGTAGTTAAAAATTAGAAAATAAAAAAAAAAAAACTTCTGAACCGTATCATTTAACCCTTATAAAATATATGTGATAATGATATGATTCAAAAAATTAGACGAAAAAGTGAGACAGAAAATCTCACTCGGAATTGGATTATGTGGATTATTTAGTTGGATTGTACTTGTTTTTATAATATATTACAAGCTATCGGATTCGAGAGTAAAAAAAAGTTGTGCATGTGGGGAAATCTTATATAGATCATAAATTAATCTATTAATAAAAAGAATTTAAAGGAATCCGTAGTGGCAGTTAGGGCTGTTCATTCGGTTAAACCGAACTGAACCCGAATTTTCGGTTCAACAATTTTATAACCGAAAACCGAACCGAACTTAATCAGTTCGGTTCGGTAAAAACCGAATTTTTTTCGGTTTTTTCGGTTACCGACCGAAAAAACCGAAATAAAATAAAAATAATAATTTTGGGAAAAAAATAATATTTCGGAATTAATTTATATTATATTAATTAATTTATTAAATATATTCATTAATTTATTAAAATACATACATTAATTAATTTATTAAATATATATTAATTAATTTATTAAATTTCGGTTTTTTCGGTTTTTATTCGGTTAACCGAATAACCGAACCGAAAAAACCGAAATTTTCGGTTTTCTATTTTTAAGAACCGAAAACCGAACCGAACCAATTCGGTTCGGTTCGGTTCATACCGAATTTTCGGTTTTCGGTTCGGTTATTCGGTTATCCCGATTTTTGAACACCCTTAGTGGCAGTTTATTTATATTTTCTTGACTATTAGAAATTTAGAATTATTAAATCGCTGCGAATAGAAGGCGTCACTAAAGCAAACAAACCTATCAGCGACTCTCTGGCAAAGGAAAACGTGAACTGTGGAAAAGAAAAAAATCACGACCAACTTTTGCCTGAAGAAACTCACAACCAGGTAATAAGAGTAGCTATTTATCGTCGTCTAATAATTTCACTGGTAATTGGATATTCTGCTGATTAATTGTGTTTCGTGCTGAAACTTTTTGTGGTTCATGGGTTTTGCTGATAAACTGTATTTTTTCGAATTTTTATGAGCTCTATCGTCGTTATTATTGAAGATTAATCCCTTGCTGTTTGTTCTATTGTGTATTTGGGGAAAAAGCTCCCAGCTTTTAGTTTATCGTTTATCTTTACGTACGATTATGCCGAGTGTTTTTAATATCTTTAAAATTGGGACTGCTTGCTGGTTGTAGAAACTTTGATAATTGAAGACCCAGAAATGAAATCTTGAACCGACTGAAAAATTTTCCATTTGTACTGTTCATCAGTGTTCTGTTGCTAGCAGTAGTAGTATGTTATTGATTAATTGCTCTCGGAGTAACAAAGGGGCATGCTATTTTCTTTTTTCGTCGTGAAATGCTAAGATAATTCATCATTATCCATCTGTATTAAATGATGGTTTAGCAGATGATGGAGATAAAGAGTGAGCCCGTCATCGAAACATCACAAGAATCAGAATTGGATGTCTTGAATCAATGTGTGGATGACATTTCCTTGCAAGTTAATCAGGTAATAATATGTTCCGTATATATATGGCTTTGTATCATTCGATTACTGTTGGTTTTCTATATGATGGTGGTACTACTGCGGAACCAATTAAGAGAGAATATCCATCGCATTTGCAGCTTGAGGAAAAGCTGAAGGAGGTCGAACATTTCTATGCAAGTTCAACTCGAAAAGTTGGGCCCAGTGAGAGGAACGAAGACAGGGAAAAGTTTATTGCAAACTTTAAGAAGAGACAACAAGTAACAGCTCAGAGGGAAGCAGCTGCTGGTAAGAGAATGCAAGAATTGATGAACGAGTTTAGAACAATATTGGATCAGGTATGAGGCAGTTGACACAAATGGTGCATGTTTCGAGTTGTATTAACACAACCTATTTTAGCAAACTTTAGTCGGCGTAATAGTATGTTGTCTCATATCTTGCTCAATCGATGCTTTTTTTTTATATATTTAATCTTTAATTTGTCAGCTTATGGAACACAAGTGGGCTGGACCATTTATGCATCCAGTCGATGTGGTAGGCTTGGGTTTGGATGACTACCACAAGGTTAAATTTATTCTTATATCCTTTATAGGAATGTTTGAAAGGAGATTTTCATGATGATTTTTAATTCTTTCATGACGATGTTGCTGTTTCTTACCGTTTTCTATGTTCGTCTTCACAATTTAGATCATTAAGAAGCCTATGGACTTCAGTACTGTTAAGAGAAAAATGGATGCCAAAGATGGTTCTGGATATAAAAGCGTCCGAGAAATATATGTCGATGTGAGGCTGATCTTTAAGAACGCGATGAAATATAACGATGAGAAAGTTGATGTCCACGTCATGGCCAAGACCCTAATGGATAAGTTCGAGACGAAATGGCTGCAACTTCTGCCAAAAGTTGATTTAGAGGTCTTAGTCCACATCAGCGTTAAGCTATCACATTATATATAACAATGCATCACTGGTTTGCTAGGGCATTTTCGTTATGTGTTTGTTTGACTCTTTCATTTTACTTCAAAGGATAAACGAAGAAAAGAAGAAGAAGCTGACATGGAGAAAGATATCCAGTTTGCTCAAGAGGCAGCCCATGCCAAAATGGCTAGAGATATAAATAGCGAGGTGAGTGAGTCCCTAAGTACATTCGCTCCCTTACAAATTAGCGAAAAATCGAAATTTGGCACTTCACTTGTAATGGTAGCTTTCCCTTTTGTTTCCTAATTCCTAATGTAGCTATGTGCATCGCCATAAATGGCCTCTATCTTCTTTTTCCCTCAGCTGAATGATGTCAACATGCATTTGGAAGAACTCAAACAAAGAGTGCTTCAGAAATGCAGGTTTAGTTTATTAGTTCTGCATCAGTTCAGTATACTTGCCAAGTAATTCAAATTTATCTCATATGACCTGCAAATTCGTCCGTTGATTTCATCGATTATGCCGAGAAATAATGCAGCTGATTTCTCTGTGTTTGTGCAACTGCCATGTTCATGCTCCCAAGACTCATCTGGAAGTTTTTTTGTGTTTCTTTTTATATGTCGTTCATTTAAACTGTTTCAGAAAGATCACGACAGAAGAGAAGAAAAGAATGGGGCGGGCGATAACACAATTTTCTCCAGAAAATATTAGCCGGGCTCTAGAAATCATCGCCGAAGATGAACCCGATTTCGAATCTGCTGGGGAGACATTGGAAATCGACATCGACAGCTTGGTAATCTTTTCTTTTTTTTTTTTTTTGGATTTTCGCCGTTCTTAGGTTTCGGCGATAGATAATCCAACTATTTACACGTCCCTCAACTGTAATATGTATCCATGTTTTGGGCAGAGTGAGTCCACTTTGTGGAAGCTGAAGCTTTTTGTTAAGGACACGCTGCTGCAATCTCAGCTGGGCAATGTCGGAGGAGCAAACAACAACAGTGGTGACAGTAATAACAGCAGAAAGAGAGAGCCACCCAACGTTTTACAAAAGAAATCGCTTAAATCCCGCAAAATAGACATTAAGCGTTAGAAATCAGTTGAGATTTTTTCTTGCTTTTTGTTTGAGAATTAAGCTGTGGCAAAGTTCTTGTGTGTTTCCTTGGACCTTAGCAATAGCATATGAAACAAAATGTGTTTCTGAAAGCAGGGGAAAGCCTTTTGCAAGAATTTATTCATGACTTCTATGAATTTGCGTCAGTCGAACATGAACTGCAAGCTTTAAGAGAAGAAAATGCAAGTCCAAGATAGAGAAAGAGAATAGAAACAGGGGAATCACAATCACCTCTCTTCGTTACTTCACTTTTTGGTAAGATCGATTCCAGCCTCCTTAGCAACTGCGTCGAGCCCATTCTTCTCTATGGTCTTTATGGCCTTAGTTGAGAGGCGTAGCTTCACAAAACGTTTCCCAGCTTCCCACCATATCCTCTTGTACTGAAGGTTGACATACTGCCTCCTAATCGTCTTGTGGTTCGAGTGCGAAACTCTGTTCGCCTTGTTCGGTTTCTTACCAGTGAATGGGCATACTCTACCTGAATTTTCCAACAACATGGAAGCTTTCCTCAAGATTCAGCAAACTTATGTTAACTTCAGCATTGCTCACACGTGTATCAGTGATTTTCATATCAAGAAAAAAGGTTCAACTAGTTTTATGTCTAATCTAAATCTCTATCTCAAGTCCCAAGCAAAGCTCAATGCCCATAGAAGAAAAAAGGTTTAACTAGTATTAAATAGACACAAGCCGACTGAAATCTCATCTTAAATCAGTAGCTTAAGCAAAAAATGCCCATTAAAGGGACAAGCTCGGCAATCAACACACAAAAAAAGGGGAACTTTACAATCCTCCATGGGAAATCAAATCGGTGCTTGAATCTTTAACAGAAAAAACACATGCTAGCACAACAAGGATAAGAAAAGGGGTGCAAGAAATTTACTCGCGAGGGGCCGAAACGAAGGCCTAAGAGGAGTAGAGATGGGAAGAATCCTAGTTTTCTCAACGTGGGAACTGACAATTTGATGCCACTCAGTTTCGAGGAGAGGAAACCAATGTCCGAACAAGAAGTTGAAGTCTTGACCGAGAGACTGCTCATGCTTTTGGATTTTGCTATTGCCACGCCGGCCATTAATGGCCCTGAAGCTAATGTGATCGTCAACATTTCTGCGTAAATGAATCTTTTTTTCTTTCGTTCAAAGACGGCCCTCTTCTTCGATGGACTATGGAGTGTGGAACGGTGATAATAGTGTGGATAATAATAATTATGGATGGATAACGGTTGTTTAATTTGTTTCCCTTCCCTCCTTGTTTATTTATTTAATATTTGGCCCTTAATGTTTTGTGAGTTCACTCTTCAGCGTAGGGCTGAGCTCTGCTTTTTTTTTTTTGGGATAATATGTGGACGGTATTCTTTTTCTTAACTAACAGGGGAGCTTTCGATGTCAGGCCCCTATGTTAATTTTGGTTTGATTTCAGGCCCTAGTCATATAAAACATAGTTTTAAGGACCTACTTTTCATAAAATTCAAAGTAAAAGGACATAAACAGTGATTTGACGAAAATGCCCTTATGTGTTTATTATCTTTCGGTATACATTTTAGACGATGTGGTACGAAAAAGGAGGAAAGTGGTATAATTACCATTGGTCGTTAACAAAACTGGTACTAGAAAGGAGTAAAGTGGTATAATTACCATATGAATTGTTATCATCTGGTACGAGATATTAATTATTCTGATGTGGTATTTATTTCAAATGATTCGGTATCATAAAGGCATGAAGTGGTATAATTACCATATGAATTGGTAATCAACTAACGAGAGATTACTTTTCCTCATGTGGTATTTATTTCAAATGATTTGGTATCAGAAAGGCATAAAGTGGTATAATTACCATATGAATTGTTACTCAGTGGAGAAAAGTGGTATAATTAGCAGATTTGGTACCAGATTGCGATAAAGTGGTACCAGACTGCGAGAAAGTGGTACATTTAATATTTAATATTAGCAAATGCGGTACTAAAAAGGAGTAAAGTGGTATAATTATCATAAGAAGCGTTACCCAAATCGGAATAATAAAATATACCAAAATAATGTGGTACCAGATTTCAATGAAGTGGTATCGAATAAGCAGGTCCGTGTTTTGGGCGGAAAAGCTGAATAAACAAGGGTAAAAAAGTCTTTTTGCAGCATTTGGGGCCTGAACTCTAATAAAACCTTAAATTGGGTCCTTCTCTTTAACCCAAACATTAATGGGGCCTGATTTCTAACCAAACTTGCTAACGGGGCCTGAAATTTAAATAACCCTAATTAAAACATCAATTTTTTAGTTTTTTTTGCTAACATATGACCATCAACATGACTCAGCATATGACCGAAACTCGACGAGATATTCTTGGTCACTAGTCGAAACTACATAGTTCAATGCTTAAAAAGATTGGCAGAAAAAAGTAATATTTTTTAGAAGCAAGTCCGAACAAGAAAGGGGATGGAATCGAGTTCACTGACTCGACTCCTCCTTTACTAATATAATATTTTACTCCTCAAGCAATATGTACTATATAATAATATATTCTCCTGACAGTTATAAACCACCATTATTAATATTAATTTAACAATAATCATAGTAATAACAAAATTATAGTCTCTCCCTCCGAAAAAAAAATTATAAAGTCTCGATCAAACCTTGCTACACCAGCCACGGACAAAACACCCTTTCTCAATGCACTCACCAACAGTGAATTCTCGAAGATATATATATCACCTTTCTATATGAGAAATCTACACATAACTCCCTAATCTAAAACTATAAATCAACTAACTCCCCCCTTCATATTCATTTATCATCAAACTCCCCATTTCAAACTTTTATATCACATAGCTACCTAATGGACGATTTTAGCCTTATAAAAACAACAATATTACCAAAAAACCTGTCAACACGGACCCCCTACCCAAAATTTGTAGTATCAATATACGTATTCTTGTAGTACCAATGTATAGATGTCCGTGGTACCATACCATGGTACCATTCCGTGAGATAATGTAGTATCATAGTAGGTTGTTTGTAGTACCTTTTCCGTACCTTTTGCTTAACTATCGCACTACCCTAAAATTGTACTCACGGACCCCCTACCCAAAACTTGTAGTACAAATATACGTATTCTTGTAGTACATGTATAGATGTTCGTGGTACCATACCGTGGTACCATTCCGTGAGATAATGTAGTACCATACGTAGGTTATTTGTAGTACCATTTGCTTAACTATCGCAACTCCTACCCTAAAATTGTAGGACAAATATACATATATTTGTAGTACTAATATACAGATGTTCGTGGTACCGTATCGTAAGCTAGTGTGGTACCATGAGTAGGTTACTTGTAGTACCAAGGCAACCGTCACGGACCAAAAATAATTCAGATGACAGAAAATTCCTTACCCAAACTTGAAGTACCAATATACGTATGGTTGTAGTACCAATATTTAGATGTTCGTGGTACCATAACGTGATATAGTGTGGTACCATACGTAGGTTACTTGTGGTATCTTTTTTCGGTACCATGTGCTCAGCACAACTTACGTATGGTACCACACTAGCTCACGGTATGGTACCACGAACATCGATACACTGGTACTACAAACATACGTATATTGGTACTTCAAGTTTTGGTAACGAATTTTTCGACGCCATCCGAATATTTTTTGTCGTGACGGTTATCGTAGATATTTGTACTACGAGTAACCTAATCTTGGTACCACACTAGCATATAATACGATACCACGAACATCTATATATTGGTACTACAAAAATCGTCCATGGACTCACGAGATGGTACGGCGAACATCTATATATTGGTACTACAAACATACGTATATTGGTACTACAATTTTGGGTAAGGGTGGATCGTGGGTGTTGACAGGTTTTTTGGTACCACGAACATTTGTATATTGGTACTACAAAATTCTTCCATGGACTCACGGGATGGTACGGCGAACATTTATATATTGGTACTACAAACATGCGTATATTGGTACTACAAGTTGGGGAGATGGCGTGGAAATTAATAGAGGGGGCAAAATCATCCATGAGGTACTACAAACATACATATATTGGTACTACAAAAATATAAGGGTAAAATCGTCCATGGAGAGTTATGTGTAAGATTGTTTTGATTTAGGGAGTTTGTTAATAAATAATATGAATGGGGAGTTATGTGTAAGAAAATAGGGAAATGAGGATTTAATGGAAGTTACCCCTATATATAAAAAACAAATTCCAAGGATTTTTTTTGTTTTCAAGAAATTGCAAAGAAGTTTCATTCAAGCTTGTAAAACTATTCTACCAATACAAAGTTATTGCATCTTACACTGACGTCAAGCCTACAACTCACAAACCTTGAGAACATCCACAAGTTAATTCAACGTTCTAAACGTCGAATTAAAGAATTGAACAATTCATAACTGTAGATGAGAGCCACAACTCCACGCGCTATATCGCTTCTCTTTGCAAAGAGAACAAAAATAGCAGCTGTTTTCCAAGTCAACTCAGCTCCCCAAGTCTCCCCTTACAATATGCTCTCTCTCTCTCTCTCTCTCACACACACACCTTGAATGAAGACTAAGATAAAAGAAGCTAAAAAAAATCTCAAATTCCAAGCAGAAAACATACCGATCCATGGCCGAATATGCCGTGAGCAGCGTCATATGTTGCCTCGACGAACTAATCTCACACTTCCCCGACCTTAGAATCCGACTTCTTCCCATCCAAGCGAAGCTAAGGCAGATCCAATCCGTGTTAGAGATCGCAGATACAAGGCAAGAAATCGACGAAGGCATTCGAAATTGGATATACGAGGCCAGAGAAGTAGCCTACGACATCGAAGACCTACTCATCGTCGCCATCTCCTCTAAAAAAGACGGCAATCTCTGGAGAAAATACAGCCACGGCCGAACCTCTCAGAATATAGACCAGAAAATCCAAGGCATAGATTCCAGGATATCTGCCCTTCAATCTGACTTGAGGGTTCGACACATCAAGCCTCGTCAGAAAGGGCCCGAGGATTGTTCAAACCCAAGGAGGGCGTCATTACATCCTTACCATGTCGACGAGGATTTCGTCGGGCTGGAAGATGACCTAAATGGGCTTGTGAGGAAACTCGTCGGGGCAGATGATGGAAGCTACCAAGTTGTGTCCATTACGGGCGCCGTAGGCATAGGGAAAACCTCGCTGGCCAAGAAGGTTTACGAGCGCGTCGAGGCCTTGGGCTGCTTCGATGCCTTGGCGTGGGTCGTTGTGTCTCAGGAATGGCAGCAATTGGATGTGCTTAGAAAGATCCTCAATGGGCTCGAGCCTACGAAGAGGAGGAGCGTCCAAGAAATGAACCTTGATGGTCTCGCCGAGGAGCTCCGTAATGTTCAGACAAGGAAGAGGTGTCTGATCGTTTTGGACGACGTCTGCGAATCTGAAGTGTGGGATACGCTCAGGCCCGCGTTTCCCAGCAGCACGGCGACGAACAGCAAGGTGTTGATTACCACCCGCGATAGAGAAATAGCTACTTACGTAGACTTGGACAATCCCTGTTATGTCTACGAGCAGAGGCCTTTGAACGAAGTGGAGAGCTGGGAACTTCTGAAGAAGAGAGTTTCCCGAGGGCTGAGAACTGCAGGTACTTTTTTAAATCTCTTACCACCTTCGACGCCAGCATTTTCTTGTCCTATAAAAAAGTTTCCTCTGTGTTTAGGGCTCTCATTCGAGAGCAGGCAAGGAAGTGGAATCCGTGTGGGCGAAGATAACAGCGCTGTGTTTGACGACGATGACACGTCATCAACCACGGGGAGCTTTCGATCGTGCTTGAGCGACGAGGAAGATGAACAAATGACCAATCAGCTTCGGGCGTCGAGTTCTTCAGGAAGTATCCGTGGTAAGAGACGATATGTAAATCCTCAGATCAAAATAGACATCTATCTCTAAGTAGATACAAATATGATGTTCAAAAGCAAACTGATGTGCAGATCAGAGGGACCAATCGGATATGGAGAAACTAGGAAAAGACATGATGTCACTGTGCGCTGGGCTGCCATTGACCATCATAGTCCTCGGCGGGCTTCTCATGACAAAGCCGAAAGTAAGCGAATGGAGAACTGTGCATCAGAATCTCAACTCTTACCTAAGGAGGGCGAGGAACTTCCGAGAGAGCGGGAAAGTATTCGATGTGTTGGCTCTGAGCTACCATGACCTTCCTTATCAGCTCAAACCGTGTTTTCTGCACCTGGGAAACTTTCCCGAGGACACTAAGATCCCCGCTCTAAAGCTATACAAGCTATGGGCTGCTGAGGGTTTTATAACATCAGCGACAACGTCGTCATCATCACCATCATCGTCAGGACAACAGCCTATCCAAAAAGTCAATGAAGAAGATGAATCCATCATGGACATAGGTGAACGGTACCTGGGCGAGCTGGCACAGAGATTCTTGGTCAAAGTTCAAGTAGATGATGTCACGGGGAGATTTAAGACATGTCGGCTGAACGATGTGGCGAGAGAGCTGTGTGTCATAAAGGGAAAGGAGGAGTGCTTCCTAAAGAAAATCCCGCCACGATATGAACCTGAACTTATAGGGACTCCTTCTCCATCACCGAGGGCAGTATCCTCAAACATTGCAAGAAGGCTTTGCATTGCCGTCGACCATGATTTTGATACTTACTTCCCGCCCATTAATGAGAAGCTCGACCGCATAAGATCAGCTCTGTTCTTCTCCAGGCTCGGCGATAGGAGAAATCTACAGCCCACGCTCGACATTCTCTGTGAAGAATCAAAGCTGCTACGAGTATTGGACCTTGAAAGATTTGATTTTGGGGATCAGTTGTCGAAGAACGTAGGGGACCTCATCCATCTCAAATACCTGAGTTTAAGAAACTCTAAGCTGAATAAATTGCCGTCTTCGATTGGTAATTTGAGATACCTTCAGACGCTCGATCTCAGAGTGCCTTTCCTCGTCGCTATGAAGATTCCAGACGTAATACACAAGCTGAGCAATCTGAAGCACTTGTACCTACCTCCATCTCACAGATGTGCGGGGAGATTGCAGCTGGACACTTTGAGCGAGCTAGAGATCTTGAAAAACTTCGATACCCGCGTTTCTGACTACAGAGACATACGTAAGCTAACCAAGCTTCAGAAGCTATCTGCCATATCGAGCCTCGAAACAGAGCACTTGGCCAACCTCATTAACTGGCTAAGGCTCGAGCACATTAACATCAGAGAATCCTCCTTGCGTATACGTCACGATTTCCAATCTGACAGAGAATTGATCGTTCTGAAGCACTTGGTTGGGCTGATCCATGTCCGTAAGCTGGACTTGGTCGGCGTGATAAGGAAGGTTCCAGAACATTCCTTATTTTCGGGCAGCCTCAATAAGCTGACGCTGAGGAGCTCGAAGCTCAGAGAAGATCCCATGGCTAACCTTGAGAAGCTCCCTAATCTGTACTCCCTTATGCTACGCAAGAACGCTTACGAGGGAGAAGAGATTCGTTGTTCGAGGCAAGGGTTTCCAAGGCTCAGGTACTTGGAGCTTCAGGGCCTGAGCAACTTAAAGCAATGGACGATCGAAGAAGGAGCAGTGCCTAGCCTCCGTTGTCTGAAGATCGACGAGTGTGATAAGCTGATGGAGATTCCCCAAGGGATTCAGTATGCACTGTCAGTTAAAGTGCTGGTGATTGCAAATATGTCAGAAGAATTCAAGCGCAGGGTTCGTATGGTGGACGGTGAAGGAGGAGAAGATGTTTGCAAGATCGAGCATGTCCAATCTGTCATAATCAGCGACGTTGACACAAATACCCTTAGAAGATTAGAAAGTCAATCATCAGGTACGTTAACGTTACTAGATAAAATGCATTCGTACAGCACTTAACAATGGTGGAATGTTTCTGCATCTTATAGTGTTCATAACATGTCATGCAGGAAGATCTAACACGGGATTTCTTCATACATTTGCTCCAACATTAGTACCAAGGGAATGGCAGAGTTAATGGAAAGATTATATTGTTCTATATTCGCTAGGGTGATGATGTTATAGACGCAAGATATTTCCAACGATCAATGGACCAACTTTTGTCCTACTGTGCATCATATGCACACTAACAAGATGAAGACATATGCATTATCCATACCATGAGAAAAGACCCGACATATGAGACTTACTGGCCTTGGATCTTCATGCAAAAGCACATACCTTCAGCACAAGCACAAAGAACCGAGCAAGACCTTCCTTATATACCCGTGTTTACAGGTAGGAGATGATATTACTTCCGAACTTTAGCACATAAGCACCTCCATGCCTGTACAAAACACAGGGCCAGATGCAGGGCGAAGATTATGCCATTGCCATGAATATTCTTTTTCTACCAACCACTATTACTACCGCTACATCTCTATTTATCACTTGCAGCTATAAGTTATCCTGAGACTGATTTACCGCACTCGGAAAAGAAGTTTTAACTACTTGTACGATCTACGCACCACTCATGGCCGAGACCTTGGTCCAGCCAATTTAGGAAACTCCTATAAGCAGTAATTGTAAGCACCAAGAAACAGAGAACCTTCAGCAACACATAAAACTAAGACCTCTTTGCACAAGAAACAATCCTCATAAGGTTAAAGCAAGCTAGAAAATCTCAAACACTAAGCACTAACTTCCAAACAATGTAAGCTGCATAAAGCAACATAATCTGCTATTTCAAGGATGACTTATTCTAGACTAGGCAAAAGAAATATTACAGAATAAAATTAGCAAACTACTGCAAACCAACCAAGTACGACAACAATCACAGAAAACCTTGCCATCCTTGATTGACACATAACGCTCCTGAAAATTGAAATCCATTGACGAAGACACAAAACCGATTAATAATCTATCAGTAGATCACTGTTGTGGAGCTGGTCGAGTTTGAGCCCCACCATAATCACCACCTCCATAATACCCAGATCCTTGTGATGGCCAATTAGAGTTTCCATAGCCCGAATTACCACTTCCATCACCATAACCACCATCTCCCGATCGGACACCACCACTTCCTACACGCCCACCAACAGCACCGTAACCTCCTTCACTTCCACCATAGCCACCGTAACCATAACCTTGGCCAGCATTACCACCACCGCCATAGACATATCCTGTGGGAGCTTGCGAACCCCAAGAACTCCTCTGTGCATTTGGGGGTGGACCACCGAAACCAGCATTAGGGCTTGAATAGCCTCCGGCGATGGGCCCACCATAGCTCGCACTGCCGTAGTTTCCAAACCCATATCCCAGGCCGTTACTGGGACTATAGCCATAACCAGGAGTGTTATATCCAGGAGAATTATACGAAGGGTAGTTAGAAGCATTTTGTGGTGGAGTGTATCTTCTGTTAGAGTCCATTCGACCTTCGTAAGAGTTCATATTACCATATCCCTGATACCCGCCGCCAGACCGGCCACTTGAACCAGGGTTGGCATCTTTTGGAAGGGCGCGCTTCACTTCCACTTGCTTGCCATTTAAATCATGAAAGGTTTTGTATAAGACGTTATCCACCGCATCTTCTGCATCGAATGAAACAAAACCAAATCCTCGAGGACGATTGGTCTGCTGGTCATACATTATCACTACATCAGTTACCGTGCCGTAGGCTTCAAAGTACTGCCTGAATCCTTCCTCATCCAGCGTTGACGGCAAACCACCAACAAAAATCTTCTTGGTCCTTGTATTCCCACCACTACCTCCATAGTTTCCTGAAGCACCTGAGTTTCCAACTTTTGAACCTTGTTCTTCTCTTGATAGAGCTCGTTTTACCTCGACCTGTTTCAGAAAGTTAAATGTCACGCAAGAAACAATGCCGTACGATGTGAAGTGAAAACCTATTATCACTGAAGTCACTCAATGGATGAAACTCAGCAGTGAGAGTTTGTAATTAAGAGCCACTAAAAACCAAAACAAAGGAACGCTCAAATCAAAAAATAAAATAATCTACGCCCAAATGCTCAACTGAACACAGAGACCCCCGGCCAGATAATACCAGTGCCGGAAACTGATGTCGTCTTGGAAGAAAAATAACTAATATGGCTAGCAGCACATTTTTCGCACTAAAGCATGATTTAGCAGCAAGCAAGCAAGCGTGTTCAATTAGAACCAGCAAAATTGAAATTTCCTTAAAAACACCTTGCAAGGTGCGACCAAATCCCTAATTTCATATTTCCTTAAAAGGTAACAAGGTAAAAAAATCTTATCAATATCAATAGTAAACCTATCAGTTTCTATCATAATCAAGCAGCAGAAGCAGAAAATCCCAATGAACAAAACAAAACCAAAAGAAAAGACAGCGATGTAACAATCCAAGAAACACAAGTATGTTTCCATACCGCGCGTCCATCAATAACATGCCTATCACTCTCAAGAACCCTATCGACGACGCTTGGATCTGCAAAAACCACAAACCCGAACCCTCTCGGCCTCCCCGTCAATTTATCTCTCATAACAACAGCCTGCGACACTTCTCCGTAGTTACAAAAATAGTCTCTTAGCTTCTCTTCGTCCGTTTCCCATGAAATCCCACCAAGAAATAGCTTTCCTTGATCTGACTCCATTCGATTTCAGCTTCTATTTTATGCGGACTCTGAGAGCTTGAGGACTGAAAATTTTTGGGGCGAAACCTAACGTAAATTGCGCGGGTGGGGCTTTTCGCCTATTATAGTTATATATTTAAGACAAACTCCTTACCATAATAATAATTAAAAAAAAAACTTAAATTACTTTAAATAATTCTTCAATACAAACACAATTACATTATATCAGTGCAAAAGGCGAAAGGTTGAAGAAGACGACATAAATTCAATTACTACGATCGACGAAACAAACGCAGCATAAACCCTAACTAACCGCCGCCCGACACGTCGGACAAGATAACTTCTTGCCGAGCCACCGCTCGACGCAAGGCTTGTGAAACACGTGGCCGCACGCCGGCAGCGACTTGCACGCCTGGCCGACGGAGAATGCCTGGAGGCACACGGCGCAGACCGCCGGATCAATTCTGTCGCCGTCGCCGCCGTACTCCGTCTCTGGGAGCCGTTCGATGACCTTCCGATTCGACCTCAAACACCAACAGAAGCATGTCATAATTTACCTGGTTTGGGGAAGAAAGAGCTCTGGCTATGGCAGAGACTAAGCTGAGCGAGCAAAAGTATCAGAGTAATGGACGTATTATTATTACTACTCATCTTTGATTCAGATTTCTATATCTATCTCACTACACAGTTGAGGCAAACTTCTCAATTTGTAGTCCTCCTTTGTGTTGTAGCCAACTTAAGGTAGGAAGGATGAAAGTGTGTTTAATTCTTCTTGTTGCAAGTTTTTACTCTGTACACGAAACGTTGAGATTGCTTTGATATACGACAAAGAAAGGAACTCGATATTTATATAATGAATAGAATACCTACGTCTAATAGGGAGGGAACACTCATCTTTATCAAAGTTTTGTTTTAGTAAGGGACATTACCATCTTTCTTCCATGTTTACTTCTTGGAGTTTTATTTTCTCAATTCGTTTTTCTTTTCTTTCTTTGTATGAGAACACATATGCATGTAGGGGAAAGGCCTCTTTGCTTCCATCGTCGTCCTCACGAGAAACATAGTTGGTAAGAAGAGGTTTAACCAGCTTAGGGGAAAGGAAAGGCCATCGCTCTACACTCACAGGCAAGCTTTTCATCATATAAGATTCTTGAACTTTGAAGTTGAGCCATTTCAAAGATGTAAGAAAGATTCTCATAAGATTAATTCTGAGCTAAATATTGCGTTTAAACTGATATTTGTGCAGGTGCTTACTGAGTTTTGTAAATCTATACGAGCAGACTCGAAGCAGACAAGGGGTCATATCATAAGACTGGCGAAGAAAATGGAGAAAGGCTCGGGTTTTTAGCATCATGATTCGTATTTTTAATGATCTCCATGTTATTTAATCTATTTTTGCCATGAATTCAGTTGGTTCTTTATAGTACATATGTTTTTAGAATGTGTTAGAAAGTCTTCCACATTGAAGCATGTCTATTGCATCATTGCGCCCATAATATAGTCATATAACATTAAGAAAAAGCCCTATTTAATTGAAAAAGCTTGGCTTTGTTTGGCTATTTAAACTCTTTTTTGTGTTCGTCTATAGTCCATGTTTTTCTTTCGCTGTTGATGTTGTTATGTTACATCTACGAAGACTCTCTTATGCAAATTGAAATGTGAAACCGACCACTATTGGAATATTAGCAAATATGCAAATTTGTAGGGGATTGATTTAGGAAATATCTATAAAGAGGAAGTGCGTCTCTTTGAAGCAAAGCAAAGCCACGAGATTTCTTGTGTGGTCATTTCATAAAGTGGCAATCCTTCTCAAGAAAAAGTCGAAATTATGGGCTTAAAAGTGGTGAATCTGCAATTGTCCTTTTTCCTTGGATTTTTAATTGCCCGCTAATACAACAATAATGCAATAAAAAAATATCTGACTAGTATAACTTTAATTTTTTTAATTTCATATTAAGTAGGAAGAATATCATCAGTCGGGTATCATTTTGACTTACTATTCAGCAGATGCTATTTCAAACCTTGGACGGAAACACAAAAGAACAAAGTCAGCCATTTCCCCTGATAACGTATTTGTTCCAAGAATCGATTTTGTCAGCTTGAAACGTCGAGCCAATCCAATCGCCACCGTTAAGACATGCCCTTTTTCTTTTTCTTACGAGCACGTCGTCTTCAATCTGTATTTCTTTCTGACCCAAATCTTTCAGCTAATCGCAAGTGAGTTTTTTTTTCTTCAACCATCGTTTTTTATGGCGTTTCTCTATGTTTTGGGAGATGGGTTTGCGTTTATAGGTTTTTTTTTTGGATTTTCGTCTTCGATCAGTGTATCCTAAAGTGAAGGTGAAGGCCCAGAAAGAAGAAGATGACCAATACGCTTATGAGAAGAATTCGCTGGAGTCTTTGAGGGCTTTGAATGGCTTTCGCTCAATAGTTTCTCTTCTTCAGGTATATAAGCTACTTCCGATTTGCTTGTAATTTTTCCCCTGTTTCAGAGGTCAACTTTATCTTGGCCATTGTCTGTTCTCTATGCATCTTCTGTAGATTTAGCTTTAATTTCTTGAAATTGCTACTGCCTATACTGAAATTGGAATAGAAATTTAAGAGAAAAATAAAGAAATGTTTGATCTTTCGAAATGGCTTTCCCAACATTGAACCCTCTCATTATGTAATGCCAATATAGCTGCAATAAAAAACCCGTTTCGCTGTTTTCTTACCCGTCGAATAATCGTCCTCGTTTTCGATCTACAGATGAGTCCACGAAATCGGTTGTTAGGGTTCCCTATGCTTACGCCCCGAAAACACCACCTCCCAGCTATCTTTTACCCAAAGGTAAGAACTTTAAACGATACGTTTCTTTCAAATTCAAGTCGAAGTACCTCTTCGACCCAAAGACAGAAGAAATCAATAAGATGAGAAAACTAACAAAAATGCAGTCGAGGAAACGCCGAAGCAAAAGAACGACAGACCTAAATCAGCCCCGCGTCCCCGTGCCGTCCTATCAAGCCCAGGTATTGATTACATCGCACGACATTCTACGATGTAATAATTAAGCAGACCTTTAAAAGTTCGTTGTTTTTTTTCTTAGTCAATGACGTTATTTGGGCGAAAATGAAGCCGAAAAGGGAACAATCGTCGTCTGCCCAAAAGGAAAAGCCGGGCAACAACAGGCACGCCCAATGCGCAGTTGCTCCCAAGCCTTTGGCCGACGGGGCAAGTTTTACGTCTGCTAACAGATTATTAGTACATAATAAAAAGGTGGCGACGAATGATCAGCAGCCCAAAAGGGACGTTCGAGCGAGGGCGAAAGCAGCAGTGCAGGCCGAGCCTAGTTCGAGGGGCGGGTACTTGAAAAAGATGATCCACCCTTCATCCCTTAAGAGATGAGCTATTTGATAATGGAAATTATTAGATTATTAACATGGGTACTTTTGTCTGATTCTAAGTTCATGTTTAAGGAGCTCTAAGGTTGACATCAATGAGGTTTGTAAATGACCCCTTGCAGGCATATGTTGTGTAATATGGTAGTTAGGAATGCCCGAGCCTCTTACAGCCTACGAAAAGGCAAAGTTGTCACTCACCAAAGTGCGACAATACTATGACATAGTATGATTATTTTGGCAAAAAGAAAACTAAAAATTTAGTTGAAAAGGTGAGATGATCATAGTCACATTGTATATGAAAAAACTTAACAATCATTGATGCAAGAGAAATACTTCGTGGCTTAGAACACACTAACAACTCTAATCCATTTTTTTTTTTTTCCCGGAAACGATTGCTTTAATATCATAAACAAAAGTACAGGGGCTAAATAGCCCAAGAGGTCTCTCCAGAAATATCAATCTGGTAGAGAAAACAAGGCTCACACGGAGCATAACACCCAAACAAGAAACGAAAAAGCCGACAGAAAACAAGGTTCCAGATCTAAAACACGACAACTAAAGAACATATTACAAAAAAGGCTGTTAAGCCTAATCCACAACCCTCTTTATTTTGCTCGTGCCATCGACAACGAATCTTGCCTTCATCGGAAAAGGCTCCACAGAGGGAGAAGGAGGCTCCAACAAGTGGAGAAAGAGCTCCCGACTCGGAGGCCGGGAGAAAGAGCTCCCACCGAAGGTTGGGAGACATTGTGACGACAAGCAGAGGATGGCAGGTGGCAGCCGGAGGGCTGTCGCGGGTGGCGGCTGGAGGGCTGTCGGCGGGCTGCTGTCGGGACGGCAGTCGGCAGCGACGGAGCAAAGCAGTGCTGGAGGTTGGTGCGGCATCGGCAGTCGGTGAGGGAGCCGTGGCTGGCGCTGACAGAGGCGGAGCTGGGCTCGGCGGCAGCAGGCAGACATGGAGGCGTAGGCGGCTGATATAGAGGCGGGCGTCCGGTTGTAGAAGGCGGTGATGGCGGTCAATTTTTTTTTTTTTTTTATTAAATTTGTAAGGAAAAACAGAGAAAAAACAAAGAAAACACAAAAGAGAGAGCCCCCTACCTCCCTGTTCCCCCTACATCCATTAATGGAGGTGGAGGAGGATGGGGAGGAGGGGGGAAGGGGGTGGCGACGTGTGTTTGGAGTTAGGGTTTTAGTGAGAGGATAGAGAAAAGTAGAGAGAGAGAGAGCATACATACTAACAACTCTAATCCATTGAAGGGGTGGAACCTTATCTTTCGGAAAATTCTTACAGTGCATTCTCATTGGATGAAAATCTGTCCACATCAGCATCACTCCTATACTGCAAACTATATTCATTACCCTTTCCGATTTGCATCTAACCATCACAAGCGTTAAACACCATCCTCGAATCGACACCGTCGTAGTTCAAATCCTCCGGCGATGGCGACGACGACGGCGGCGGTAGCCTCATCATTCAGCATGCAGGGCCTGAAACGCATCACCACCGACAACGGCGGCTCTCCGGATCACCACCACCGCCGCAGTTTCGTCAAGGTCGCATCGGCCGCCGGAGGCGGCGCAAGAGCTCCTCCGAGGCACGTCGCCGTCTCTTTAGCCGCCGCCCACAGTTTCGGAATGGAGCCGAGCTCGATTGGCGGCGGAGGAATCTGCAGCAGATGGTGGAGGCCGTCCCGCTTGGCGGCTGCAGTGGCTCAAGAAGAGGCGGCGGAGGTCGCTTCTGCGGCGTCGGAGGAGGAGGCGGACGGCGGTGGGGAGGGCGACGGAGGAGTCGCGGTTAACACTAAGCTTTACATTGGGAACTTGCCTTACCACTGCGACAGTGCTCAGCTCGCTGGGATTATCCAAGAATACGCTAGCCCAGAGCTGATCGAGGTATTATGTCCGAAATCTTTCAAGAAACTCAATTATGAATCTCATGTAAAAAAATTTCCAGGTTCTTTACGATAGAGACACTGGGAAGAGCAGAGGATTCGCATTCGTGACCATGAGCACCATCGAAGAATGCAACACAGTCATCGAAAATCTTGACGGAATTGTAAGAAGAAAAACAAAATTCTCTTAAACCGATCATTATTACAGTAATTAAATTACCATATTGAGCCCATGACGAAGAAGACATTGTTTTGCAGGAATACGGTGGTAGAACACTGAGGGTGAACTTCTCAGACAGGCCTAAACCTAAGCTGCCACTTTACCCGGAAACAGAGAACAAACTCTTCGTAGGAAACCTATCTTGGTCAGTGACTTCTGAGATCTTAACAAGTGCTTTTCAAGGCTATGGTAAAGTGGTCGGCGCGAGGGTTCTTTACGATGGCGAAACTGGAAAATCGCGTGGTTATGGATTCGTATCGTATGAAACTAGACAAGAAATGGAAGCTGCTATTGAAGCCCTCGATGGAGTGGTCAGCTGTACATACATATATACAGACATATATAAAGTTCACTTCTCCCATAAATCTATGTGTGAATTAACAAGTTAGTTTTCTTGGGTGTTTTTGCTGATGTTTTTTCAGGAACTTGAAGGACGAGCTATGAGGATAAGCTTGGCGCAGGGTAAGAGGCAATGAGCTAGAAAGATGGGGAAAAGATTTTCTAATTGTTGTCTGATTCGAGAAAGGATTGGTTTTAAGGTGTTAAAATCTGCTTGGAAGATTATGAGAGAGAGCAGAAAAATATGCGGCCGAGGAAGACAGTTGAAGAAAAGATTATGTGTTGGCCATTTACCGAACTATGTAAGAGTTCACTTCCATGGAAGTTTTAAGGATTATCAACCGATAGTTAGAAGAATTAGGAGGAGAGTGTGTAGTATGTATCCTTGCAGTTAGGGGTCTGCAACTGGTTAAAGCTGCTATACCGTTAGTTTTCTGTGTTGAACGAAACGATGTAAAACTTGAATTGGCAGAAATATCTCTTCAAAACTGTAATTTAAGTTTATGGAAGTTAATATTACTCGCAATACTTCAACGTCTATAACGGGCATTGATATGATATAACTGTGAAGAAGAGACAATGTACGTCATTGCCTTTAGCAAAAGATGACCACATAACAAACAAACACTGATGAGACGCCACCAAAGAAAGAATAATAACTCATTGAGAGCTTTTATTGCTTGCTTTCATGAATTTTACGTCCATTTTCTTCCACTTCAAAGTAATCAAATATTAATTTAAGCTGGGATGGGATGGATGGGGATAATTATCATTTTGAGTATGATATGCGAAAGATATACAATCATTATATTCGTAGAATATTCATATGTTAGGTCGTCCGAGGACTTCCTCCCGCCCATCTTATCTTCCAATCGTAAAGAATCTGATCTTCGTCGTCAAAGCCTAAAAAACTGCGACCAATGAATATAAATTATCCGATGATAGGCTGTTGTTGGTGGATTCTATTCACACATACATAATACATAACATTGATTAATCTAACCTATGCACATAATTGGGATTTCCTACAAAAAAAAGTGAATATATATATATATATATATAAATATTCGTATTCTACATTATCGAGTCATCATTCCGACAGGAGTAGACGTGATTATCGTATCTTACATTCTGCACTTCAAGAACATCATGCCCTCACCTCCGAGGTTCTAGAAACAATATAAACTTGTAGTCATAAATTAGTACACATGCTATTCTAGAATAGATGAATAGAACATTCTCATTTTACCGACTTGACCCGACTCTTAGGGACCAGAAAAGACACAATCAATCAATCGGGACAAAAGGCGATTTTTACCAAGTGAAAGAGGGAGGGAAAAATAGATCACATTTTTCCTCAAAATATTCGTCAATGACAAAATACATGGTCAGAAATGCACATAGCTTTATTTTTATGGTACGAATATTGTTTGGCAGTTGGCCAATAATCATGGAATCCAAATCGACAGGAATAAAAATGAAAAAAAAAACACTAATGGGACGTAAAATCAAAACAACATACTTCGAATAAGAGGACGAACATGATACATGAACCCTTAGATTCACGAGACAAAGACAAACAAATAATGGTCGGATTATCTCTTTAGCTTGCATTATACTTGGCAGAGAAAAAAGAGGCGAAAGTGATGTATATTGGAGGAAGACATCAGATTCTATAAGCAACTAGGCAAGTCAAGCCTTGCCTTGTATGTCAACTATAAATATATCTAAGCAGCAAATGAACAAGAAAGAAAGAAAAAAAAAATAAAAAGAAAACATTGCTTATTCTATCGATCGAACATGCCGAGAGCAAGCAATAATAATAATGTGATAATAAATCCTCTAGAGCTTAGTGGTGTAGTTGGAGATGTCTTGCCATCTTTTGTGCCCTCTGTTGATCTCCGTGTTACTTACGGTAATAAGAAAATCTCAAATGGCTGCGATATGAGGCCATCTCGGTTAGAAGCACAGCCTAGGGTTGACGTTGGAGGAGATCATGAACTAGGAGACTTTTACACGCTTGTAAGTGCTACACCACCTTTTTTTTTCTCTCTTTCTATTAAAAACGATGAATTGGTACTGTAAATAACGTCCTTTCTTGCTTCGATTATGTACTAGAATGTAATTAGATCATTTCTTTAACTATAGATTATGGTTGATCCTGATGCTCCAAGCCCCACTAATCCACAGCTTAGGGAATATCTCCACTGGTAAATAAATTTGAATTAGAACATGTTAAATAAATGCGTTTTTATAAGATTTAAACAATAATAAAAAGATAAAAGAGGAGGGAAAACACACACACACACTCCTAGTCCCATTATTAAGTAATATTTTGTTTACAACACACACACGACATATTATATATATATATATATATATATATGTATGTTGGACTGATCAATCAATTTCTGCAAAAAACAACACTAGGTTGGTGACGGACATCCCTGGAACCACCGGCGTGCAGTTTGGTGAGTGAAAATCAAATTGTTTTTCTTACGTTAGTACCATATTCGAGCATATCTGCCAGTCCTATCTTTATTTTCATTTCTTGATTTAAATTAGTATACTTAAAAAATTGAGTATTATATGTATGATGTAATTAGGGCAAGAAGTTGTGTGCTACGAAGCTCCTCGCCCGAGCATGGGAATCCATCGCATAGTTTTCGTACTTTACCGTCAATTGGGCAATCAAACTGTTTACGCTGCTCCGCCGTGGCGTCAGAATTTCATTACGAGGGACTTTGCAGAGATATACAACCTCGGAATCCCCATCGCAGCTGTCTACTTTAACTGCCAAAGAGAAGCTGGGACGGGCGGTAGGAGGCTAATGTAATAAAATAAAATGCATCCATATGGAGTATTATTATATATATGTATAGGTATGCTAAGTATTAATTAGAAGGTGTTCGAATAGCAGCGAGCGAGCGAGGAAGTAAAGAAGAAGAAGCCATGCAGAAAAACTACTAAACTCTTGACTGACTTGCCGGAGAGTTGAATTGATATAAAGGGCCATCTTCTCTATTGGTGTACTTGTATTTTCTTGCATCTTCTATAAGTGTACTTGCGAAATAGCAATGGAATAAAACGTCATAGTATTGTGTGTGTAAGTTTGGAGTTTGGACGCACTGTGTGTTATGTGGTCTTCCAAAGCATTTACGTTCAAGTATTTAATCATAGTGTTATTACGACGAGGACGACCAATTTGTTAGTGAGCCATCATATTTGGAATATGGTTATACATATAAAAGTTTTAAAGGACTAAAGAGTTTACTAAAGTTTAGCCTTAAAAGTTCAAAAAATATATCTACACGTTAGGGTTTTGGCTCTTCAATCTTGAAACTAGTTGGCGAGAGCCGAGTTATCATCTTTTTTTATTTATATTTTGAGAGTGAGGATTATTTTTTTTTTTTTTGGATATGATCAGACAGCGACGATATTGAGACGAACCCCTCTTTTTCGAACCATGCGAAAATCATCCAAAACAAAATGATTTTAGTTGGTAATAATTTTATTTTGAATGGAAAGATTAAAACTCTTGTTTGGGGTTTGGGTTTAAGTAAACTCTTGTTGGGGGTTTGGGTTTAAGTTGAGCGTCAAAACTTCCGATAATCCAATTATAATCGGTTTCGCAAACCGAGGAGTAATCATTCGAGATGAAAGATAAAAATTTATTTGAATAACAAAACATTGTTCAGGCAGATATTTATATTGTCCTATCACTGATAACTTTATAATAGTTGCGATGCGATATCTACATATTCCCTAATTTTATTCTATATCTATGTCTTTTCCACACAAAGAGGAAGCAAACTACACGGCCAATAATTCATCGAAGATCTCATTTCCAAGTCAACCACATTATTCGTTCGATCCACTTCATTCGACCATATGATTTCTAGATATATTCGACCATACATATTATACTCTTGATTGACTTTGTCGTCACAGTGTAAAATTGTTTAAATTATGATACAAATAGACTCGATTTCGACGAATTTGTACTCGTAAATCCGTGCTTATCAGTACTAATATACGCAGAAAGAAATAAATTGGTAGGTTTTGTGTCACTCTTCCTACTACTTCTTACTACCCCATCTAATATCATTACATGTCATTTAGATATCTTGCCAAATTGTCCTAAATAAGTCAACAACGTTGTAGCAGATAAACTGATACACATTGCAACAAAAACAAAAACAAACAAACTTGACATGTTATATAACATTTCGAATGTTCGACGTAGTATCCATTTTAACATTACAACTCCTTAGGTTGTTACTTGTGCTTATAGCAAACCTACAAGTTCTTCAAACTCCACAATTCGCTCGAACTACAATTTTTCGTGTATGTTATTCTATGGAGCTGATTTCTATGAATTTAAGTAGGATGCTTTTAAGATTTTCTGGGTTTTCGAGAGTGTTTTTTAAGAGAAGAAGATCAGTCCAGAATAAATAATATTCATTTATTCGAGAGGGTTTTCTAGGGTTTATATTAACTTTGCTGCCCTTAGGCCTTATCAATTGAGCCTTTGTGCATTGTAAATGTTTATACACGGGATATTCTACGTTAAAAGTTTTCTTTCTTTTTTCCTGTTTTTCTCTGCTCCATATTTGCTCCACAGAGTGACATATATCTGATGAAACCTTCAATTACCATAGCAAAATAGTTCATTCGTCAATTATAATGACGAGTCACTCTTGCACATTGTGCGTGCAATTAATGCAATTGTGAAGGAAAGCAGTTTATTCAACTTATGTAGTGTGTAGCTTTTTTATATAGTTTTATTATTTATTTTATATTTTAATTATCAAAATGACATGAGATAGTGCCCGTGGGTTATCTTTTTTAACAAATTATCAATTGTTTATAAAATTAATTGAATAAGACACGTCCATTTGTGGAGAAAGAGAGTATTAATTTAACTAAAAATATACAATAATATAAGGATATAATGATAATTATTGTATAACATTAAAATTGACATACCATAGTAGATGGTATGAGCTTTAATAAAACAGAAAGATAATTGTTAAGATATCATTGGAATATATCCCTACGAATTATTAATGACTAGAAATCATGTGGACTCTGCCCGTGCAAGTTCGAATCCTGCCAAACACTCAATCTTACTATTTTTACATATTTATTTTAATTACTTAAATAAAAGCCCAATTGAAAAGCTTTTCTTTATAGGGACAAAAGGTCTTCCTTTTTTTTTTTTTAAACGATAGCTTGTATTAATCAACAAAATAACATGGACTAAATAGCTGAATGGGTCTCTTCGGTGACATCAAAATCCGGTAGAGAACAAAGGCTCACACGCAGGAGCACACATCACCTCAAAATAACAAAAGGCGACAGAAAACTAAAAACCTCAAACTTAGACCAAAGAACTATAGACCATACCGCAAACACGGCTATTAATCCAAATCTACGATATTCTACATTTTCTTTGTCCAACGACTTGATGCCCTCGTCTTCATTGGAAGGGGCTCCACTGGGGGAGAAAGGGCTCCACAATGGGAGAAAAAAGCTCCTGACCAAATGGTCGGGACTGGGAGAAACGAGCTCCATACGGGAGACTCACTAGTGGACGGTGGCGAGAAGTGGCAGAATGTGGTGGTGGTTGGTGACGCCGGCGGAGAGGTTGCTGCGTCGAGGCGGGAGGCTAGACGACAAGCAAAAAAAAAAGCAGCCCTAAAAACGCAAAAACCACAGCCTAATGTAGGACGATGGGCTTCCTACACCTCCACAAACCAGGAGGACGAAGAGGCGTGGTTCGTCGCCCTCCATGTGAAGAGAACACCCAAAAAATTAAGGAAAAACACAAAACACACACACAAGAATCTAAATTCTAGAACCTAAAAAAAACAAGGGAAGAAAAAGGCCTCCCCATCCTCCATAAATGGAGGAGGGGAAGAGCAGTTTTTTGAAGGTGACGGCGCTAGAGAGATGGCGGAGAAAAATAAGAGAGAAGTTAGGGAGAGAAGTTAGGGTTTGCGTTTCTTTATCAACCCTCGTAAAAAGTTTGTAATTTATGCCTGCCTTTTGTGTGTTCAATTTTCATACATAACGCAAAACAAAAGCTACAATATATATGGCATTGCTACACTCATGTTTAGGAAAGACAAATTCACATGTTGCTAATAGCCACCCCACGAATCACAATATCTCGATTCAAACCATAAAGCGAATCGATCAAATTCGTCCTCAACGAAGACGGGCCTTTCGCTTCTTCAGACCCCAATTCGCCCGCAAGACCGAATAAAGACAATGCGATCGCCGTAGCTTCGAAGGGATTTGAGGGATTTATCGCAACGAAGGCTGAAATGAGGGCCGTTACAGAGCAGCCCGTCGCCGTAATCTTTTGCATCATTGGGACGCCATTTTTAACTCCGATCACTCTATCGCCGTCTGTGATTATGTCTACTGCCCCAGAAACTGCTACTATGTTCTTGGTCATTCTTGAGAGGGCTTTTGCTGCTTCGATGGCGTCTGTAGATTCATAAGTGCTGTCTACGCCCTGAGAAAAGAAAGAAAAAAAAGGTGAATGGGGTCTGTTCGACAATGACGATCCGATGAAAACAGTTCGTGAAATGATGCAAAAGACTCGATTTTAAACCCCAATCACACTAGTAATCACAGTTGGCAATGAAGCAGTGAAACACATTTCATGGAATCGATACAAAAGACTCGATTTTTATCACCAATCGCCATTGGCAACGAAGCATCGGTGAAACTGAAATGAGACAAGACAATTCGAGGAATAGACGAAAAGGACTCGATTTTTATCACCAATTACACTAGTAATCACTGTTGTTGGCAACGAAGAATCGGTGAAACTGAATGAAAAAATTCATGGAATCGATGGAAAAGACTCGATTTTGAACCAATTTTATCACCAATCACCTTTGTAATCACTGTTGGCAACGAAGAACCAATGAAACTGAATGAAACATTTCATGGGTCGATACAGAAGACTCGATTTTTATCGCCAATCGCCCTAGTAATTGCTGTTGGCAATGAAGAACCGATGAAAGTGAATGAAACAATTCATGGCATCGATACAAAAAGACTCAATTTTGATCACCAATCACCACTTTAATCGCTGTTGGCAACGAAGAACCAGCGAAATTGAATGAAACATTTCATGGGATCGATACAAAAGGCTCGATTTTGATCACCAATAACCCTTACAATAACAGTTGACGAAGAAAAACCAATGAAATTGAATGAAACAATTCATGGAATCGATACAAAAGAGTAAAAGACTCAGATTTTTATCACCAATCACCATTGCGATCACTGAAAACTCGAGGAAATTGTCACCCACCCACAAAAGACGGATAAAAATTGAAATAAAAGCACTCACTCGCCTTTGAATTCTCATCCACGCGGCCATTGTGAAGGGCCAAAATCTCCGAAGCATTTCCTCGAACGACCCACGGCCTCAGCTCAAGCAAATCCAAACACGCCCTTAGTCGGAAATCGGAGCAACCGGCGGCGACGGGGTCAAGAACCCACGGCTTTCCGTGCTCGTTCGCCACCTGAGCCGCCGCCTTCATGGCCGGCAGCCAGTGGGCGTCGAGTGTCCCCACGTTCACGTAGAGCGCGTGGACTTTAGGTGTGAAATCGGGTATCTCCTCCGAGGAATGAACCATCGCCGGCGAAGCGCCGGCCGAGAGGAGGACGTTAGCGACGAAATCGTGGGACACCGTGTTGGTGATGCACTGGATTAAGGGCGACGACGCGCGTAGTGAGTCTAGCAGCGTCCACGCGCGCTGGGCCCACTCCACGGGTTCGGGTTCGGCTTCGGGCGGGTTGTCGTGGGTTTTCGAGGACATTGTTGTCTGTTTAAGAATTTGGACCGTATTGTTTGTTGTACTGAGGTTTCTTAGATAAAGCCTCGAAGAAGTGACGACGTCAGATTTGTACTCTTCCAATGAACTCGCTATTGCTGGCGGCGATTTCATGTCCAACAAAGAATGAGCTCTCACTCAATGTGTTGCATTTTATGTTAGTAACACGTAATTCTATAAACGACTATAATCGCATTTTCTTGCTGCTTATTTGAGTCATTCGTAAAGATATTATGGAGGTTTCAAATAAACCCTATTCCCGATCAATAAAATCGTCTACATAAATATAATGCGAAATTAAACAACACTCAATGCAGATTTCAAATATCATTTACTCACGCAATCTTTGACTTTTAGAGACATAATCACACCCCATCATTCCAAATTTCATTCCAATAAAAAGAATTGCCATAACCCATTCTTGAATTAACCAAATCCATAATGAATTAACTCCACCTTTCCTCCATGACCACATCGTCCTCCTCCAAACTATATAAACACAATACGTAACAAAGCCCAACATTAACATCAAGATCAAGAAAATTTTATGTCGAAATGGACAGTACTAAACTATACATCATCCCTATCTTTTTAATCATAACCCTCAACTCCTCGACATTTTCGCTCGCAATAAGAACCCAATCCACCATCGAAGCATTCACAAAACCCTTGATTCACATCGCAAGCGTCGTGCCAAAAAGTTCGCCGGCGATCAACGTAAACGTCGAAGTAGAAGGAGGAGAAGATAAGGGCTCAGCCCAATTGAGCCCAGGCCAGGAATATCAGCTGAAAACAGACGAGGACAAAGTGTACTACGCAGCTGCAGTTTTTGGGTTGAAGTTTACTTCCTTTCATGCGTATGAGCCTTCTAGGGATAAAGGTCGTGCGAATATCTACTTTAGGGCTAACTCCGAGGGCATTGATATCAGCTATGATAAGAAGGGTTGGAAGAGTATTGCCCCTTGGGAAAATGAGTGATAATTAGCAGTGGGGTTTTAAATTGTTTGGTGGTTAGTTATGTGGTCGTGAAATAAGAGTTATGTTAAAATAGATGTCAATCTCATAATAAAAGTGTATCTTGATCATATTTCAAGGCATGTGGTTTAGGCGAAGACTAAAGATCTTGACGTGAAGCAGTGACTATCACCGGTATTTATTCGAATCGAAAATTGCAAAACCTTATTCAATTCGAATGGGGGTAATAACAAATGATCTATTATATTAAGGGTGAGCACATTTGAATGTACACTTTTAATTGATTGGTTGGTGTGTCGAAAAATATTACTCCAAATTACCCTTAACTCAATTGAAGAATTACTACAAATCAATTTAATTTCAATTTTATCCTTAATAAACTACAATTTAATTTATTGATGTGCTGCTGCGTATCTGGAAATTTTCACCAGTTGAAAAAAAAAATTTGATCTGACTCATTACTTAGTTTCAAATGACCTCAGGCAGTACCACTAAGGCATCATAGTGATCTTTGAACAGTTTTTTCGGCAGTTTGTAGGATCGAGGCGAAGGAACATCCAACGGGAGCACGAGGGCAGCTTCGGACTTTGGGGAACGCTAGTCATTTACACTGTCTGTGAAGTTCATAAAATGATCAAATCGATGAAAATTTGCATTTGTTTTCACTGTTATTTCATTCTCTATTGTTGATTGCGTGCACTTGGAATGGTTGGAGTAAACGAAGGATTAGGAGTTTATGGAGTCAGAAGCCCAACAACCACTATACATAGTAAGATCTCCACAGATATTGATGTCCTTTCCACCGGAAAAAAGGCTGCCCGTCTACATGTAGTTAGACTTGTTTTTAAGGCGAGAAAGGGCAATTAGGCACCGCCTTTGCAAGTCAAGGTGCTTGTCTCAAATATCGAGGCTCACCGTGAATCGCATGAACCAATATATATGTATATCGCTAACATACGTGAATTATATTATACTTAACAAACAGAGTTTAACTAAATGCATAACATTATTCATGAAAAAATATTTGTTGCGCGTTTGGATATGACATTTATACAACATCATGCAAATAAACTTAATAATCATCTTAAAAGTTATATAACCGAAAAAATATATTCATCATATTCATTAGACCTGTCAAAACGGGCCGGCGGGTGGGCCGGCCCGTAGCCCTCCCACTGGCGGGGCGGAGCGGGATGGCCTGCCAAACTGGCCTATGAATAGGTCCCCCAACCCACTGGCGGGCTTAACCCGCTTTAATTAAAAAACATAAAAAAATAAGAATGAAAATAAAAAATCAAAAAATTATAAAAATATATCTTATCTAATTCAACTTTTTAATATTAATTGATTAATCTTTTTAACTCTATTAAATACAAATCTACCTAAAAAATAAAAAAACTATGCAATTTATATATAAATATATATTTATTAGTTAATATATATTTTAAATATTGGTGGGCCCGCGGGCTGCCCCGCCCTGCCAAAGCCCGCGGCCCGCACGTGCTTGCCCATTCAGGCCCACCCTATGATGGGCCTGAAAAGTCGCAGCCCCCTGACTGCTCTACTCATCAATATAATCATCTTCATCCCAATTTAATATCCTGGTTCAGCTTTGTTGTCCAATTTTATTTATCTTAATTTACCAATTCTGTTTTGTGGTGAGGAGGTAAAGGCGAACACCTTAGAAGATGTCACCTCGATATGAAATGAAGCAAGGTGAGGCAAAACACCTTTGCCTCACATCGCCTCTCGCCTTAAGCGCCTTTTAATATTGTGGTTTGGCTAGAGTTCGATTCGACTCATGCTCAAGTTTATTACTATGTATCAACGAGGCAGGGCAAGGGCAGGGTTAGATCCCCCGTCCCCGCTACCTAGACGAGGACGAAATTGTCCCCGTCCCTATCCTGTCCCTGTCCCCGTGGGGTTTCCCCTCCCCGCAACGCTAATATATAAAATATTTCATTTATATTATAATCAATGTTTTAAAAAACGTATTGCGCAGTGTCTTGCGTTTTAGTGTCAGCAGCGCGAAGCGTAAATAGCGTAGCGCATTGCGTGAGTATTTCGAGCAAACCATTTATAATGCAAATATATGTATATATGTGTGTAGCCTATAACCATATAAGTAAACACACCAGCCTTCAACTTAAAAATTAACCTAGAAGATACACCTTAAGAAATCACCGAATATAAAATCAGACTCCAACAGAAGAGAAATATTCTCTTGCAGGGCACCAGATAAACCTCTAATCCACTATGTCACAAAACATGATGCTTAGCAATAATAAGGCAACGCGTGAATCAAAATTGTTCGAAACCCAACAATAAAGCAAACTCTGCCACAACCGTTGATTCGTTTTGAGGAAAAAAATTGAACTGGTTTGAATTCGTCTCAATTGACAACAACATAGATAAACCCACTCAGAAAGGTTCAAGTTCTTCAATTGATACGTGCGACTCCTTTTAAAGAGTCCACAAACTCGAGTTGATTAGTCAAACAAAATTAAACTCTTGGGTACATTTCAAACCAATACGCAGGTGAAACCATTAAATTCTTTCGAGCAAATGAGGTGTAGAAGCCAACCCTAATCGTAATCGATTTCATTTAACCAAAGTATTTACAAATTTGCCACTAAAGTTTATTAGATTATCTCCTACACCCTTAATCTGAATAAAATAATTATTTCCCGGAAAAGCGTGGGTATTATACGCTATAGCGTAAAAAGCGTAAAATTTAGCGTATATCGCGTGACACGTCATATTTAGCGTGCGCTTTTGAAGTAAAACGCTATTTTCGTTGCTCTTTAACGCGTTTTGGTAGCATCTTACGCTTTTTTACGCTACGAGGCGCGCTACGTAACGCTTTTTAAACTGATTATAATATATAAATGTGATATATTATTTAATAATTTAATATATATATTTTAAATTTATTTATATTTAATAATATGAATTGTCTAAAAAAATTATTTAAATATTATTTTTATGTATAATACTATTTAAATATTACTAATATCGGAAAGAGCGGGGGACTATAATCCTCGTCCCCGCTCCGTCCCCGCCAACGAAGAGAGATCTTCCTCCGTCCGTGCCCTTAGGGATATGAAATCAAGGACTCCCCGCCCCATTGACAAATCTAAGCTCAAGGCTCAAGTTGAGCCCGATCATTTGAGCTCGAAACTTTTCTATTTGATTTTTTATTTATTATATATTATTATTTTATTGCAAGAGCTCGAGCTCGAGACCGTTGGCTTTAAACGAGCTCGAGCCCAATTAGTCTCATTACTTTTTAATTATTTTAGGTTGCGGCGGTATTGTTCGCCATCATATTTGTGGTGAGTTGTTGGCGGTGGTTGACCGACCCGACAGTCCATTCCATGAGAGCGATTCCATTATAGCGAAGGGAGAAATATGGAATCGTTGTTGGATTATTTTCAATTTGCGGAGTTGTCGCTATCTATTATGAGTTTTACATTGACTAGGAAGTAGGAACAAACTAATTTTTGGAACACTGAGTGTGACGTTATATGTAATGTCCACGGTTGTTAGCGGGCTAAATATTTCTTCACTATGAGTGACAAAAGGATACTCCTCGTTATCTGGGTATCCCTAGCTTCGCTGGTGGATCGCTACGATCAAGTGGCGAATTACTATATCGGCCGCCGGTTGGGAGGTAAAGTAATAGTTTACGCATTCCTGTTTCCCTATTTTCATATATTTTAATTTTTATTTCGTTTTGATAACCGTTAGACCACGTTCGGCAACTCGACACCGATGGTGACAGAGAGGATGGCGCAGGTGATGACCACGACGGGGCTGGTGCAGGCCACGATGGCGTGGGAGAGGATCGCAATGCTCCTGGCGCAGGCCACGTTGGCGGCGCAGTTCACGTTAGCATATCTCAG
Organism: Craterostigma plantagineum; assembly: GCA_027422505.1. Taxonomy (NCBI): domain Eukaryota; kingdom Viridiplantae; phylum Streptophyta; class Magnoliopsida; order Lamiales; family Linderniaceae; genus Craterostigma; species Craterostigma plantagineum. The sequence goes on along the minus strand of JAPQWV010000124.1, from coordinate 1,259,320 downwards.
TTGAGGAGAAGAACAGTTTCTATCGATGACTTGGATACATTTTCTTCTCGTTCAAACGAGCACGGAGTTGGCAGTTTCTTGCCAAAACTTGGCCCATCGGATTATTGTATTATACCCACTCTAGCCGAGTTGGAATTTGGAGAGCAAATCAATCGAGGCTATTGCAGCATGGTTCCAGACTTTGTTGTTGGAAGAACTGGATATGGTTGTGTGAAGGTTACACGACGAACAGATGTTAGGGGCATGATTATGGGCCGCATTATTAGGTTTGATAGACATGCAATAATAGTCTATGAAGATGAGAGTTCAAAGATATCTGTTGGTTATGGTCTTAATAAGCTTGTTGAGGTCACGCTACTGTTTCATGAGATGCCTTCTACTGAATTCGAAGCGAGAAAAACTGAAGGTATGTTGAGAGTAAAGACAAAGAATCAAGGAGCGCAATTCGTCTCATTTGATCCAGTTCGCAGTGAATGGAAATTTTTTGTCATATTGTTTGATTGACTGGTTCATTCATTTTGTATCTGTCGAGATGTATCTTCTGCGAGACAAATGATTATTTATGCGAAATGCAACTTTTTTAATATCATTGTTGCACTCTTGTATGAGAAACGATTCATTTTATATCTTTTGTGTTGTATCATCTTGTAAAAAACCACTCATTTTGTCTTTTCTTTATCATCTTCTTTGTGAGAGATGCTATTTTTTTTTATAAACAATTTGCACCATCGTTATCGCCCATGCGGCCATCAGCATCGTCATCTATGTCACAATCATCGCCGAGATGTCGAACATTGCTTCACGGTTTTCATCAAATGACACAAAAATATTAAAAATCAAAATATATAAGAAAATGAAAGGGAAATGCATAAACCACTACTTTACCTCCAAAGCAATGATCGATATAATAATTCAAAAGCAATGATCGATATAATAATTCACGACTTGATCGTAGTGATTCACTAATGCCAGCGATACCCCGGTAACGAATATGGGATATCGTTGTGTCAGGCATAGTGAAGTTATATTTAACCCGCTAACAGTTATATTTTTAATAGGGTATGGGCGACAGTTCTTAGCCAGGAACCGTCACTCATGCTCATTTTATTTTTTTAATAGGGCTTGGGTGGCGGTTCCTAGCCAGGAACCGTCACCCATGCTTTTTCTATTTATTTTTCTACAATCAATAAAAAAACAATCCAAACAAAACAAAACAAAGATTAAAAAAAATTAAAGCCTTGGGTGACGGTTCTTTGAGCGAAACCGTCGCCCAAACTTAACATTTAAAAAATAACTTTTAAAAACCTTGGGCGACGGTTCTTAGGTAACAATGCAAAAACCGTCGTCCAAGTTCATATTTTAAAAAAATAAAATAAAATAAAAAGTGTATAGGCGACGGTTTTTTATAGAGGAAACCGTCGCCGGAGGCTTTCGACAATTATAGGCACGGTTTTGGATAGAAATCGTCGCCTATGACGAACAAAAATTATAAAAAAATTATGGATGTGTCATTGCGTCTATTATAGGCGAAGGTTCGCCTATTTATCATTTCTACTAGATCAGATATCATATCAAAATCAAAATGTTATTCGTTGTTTATTGCTAGAACATGATCAGACGATCAAATTGAACTGACCTGGATCCATTCTTACAGTTGCGGTGGACGCTGTTGACGAGGATGTTGATGTCGGCGAGGATGCTGTTGTCGGCGAGGTTGTTGTCTATGTGAACAACGCCGCTTGGGACAATGCTGCAGGGGAAAACATTGCCGCATCGCGACTTCTATTCGGGAGACAACAATGTCGTCTCATGTACCTATGGGTTAGGTCTAGCTTATGAGTGGTCTGAAGGGCGGAGGATGACGGTCGCGCTTTTGTTTTGTGCGTCGTTCCTGTTTGCGGCTTACGTCATCCCCTTTTGATTATTGCTAATCCGATTGAGACTATTTTAAGATTTTCGTACCATTACCATACAGAAAATTTTCGGTACGGTATCATACCTTACAAAAAACTTCGGTATACCAAAATTTTCGATATTTTCGGTACGTTTCGATACGATAAGGACGATATATCGGTATTTCAGTATATTTCCCCACCCCTAATTTAATCTCTATGGAAGGAGGTAATAACCGATCTTTTCTTTTTATATTGATCAAGCTCATATATATTTCCAAAAGCGCTCACAGTAGTGACAGAGTTAGGGTTACTGAAAAGGCAAACCATCTTATTTAATTAATGTGGGAGAAGGAGATATTATGTATGATGGATATAATAGCTAAGTTTAATGTGAATATAATAGCTAAGTTTAATGAATTACAGTTGATCGATTTTACCAATAAGAAAAAGTTTGCAAAGTACAATATTTTACTTGCTCTACTTAAGAACAAAAGAATAGCACCACGCAAGGTGATTCTATTTCTGTCATCTAAATAAAAGGCATGTTAAAACTCGGATCTTTATATATCTAGGCAACTTTCGGTTCTTTCTTACAAAATATAACGAAAGAAAAAGGAATTTCACTGGACAAACAATGGGCTGGGCTGGGCTGGTGATAATCATCATCTTTGTTACATGGCCGGGTTTAGAACGTTGAGACCCTAACCCGAATTATCTGTCACACAGACACACGCCACAAATTATGTCTCCTTCTATATCCCAAATGATCAAATCTGTTGAATTTTAAATGTTGCGGTTCACAAAATTTCTTTTATATTTATTAATTCTTTAAATCCTATATTCCACTAAATCATAAAATCATTGTTACCTCATGTGAGTTATATGATAAAAATACATCTAATTTATTCGTTACTTAAAGATGATCAATTTGATATCCATATCATATATTTTTCCATGTTCATAAGATATTTTTAACAAAGTGGGACAGAAATGAGACATGAATTGTGGGACATATGATTTCAACTGAGTAACCCGAATATTGAAAAAATGCACACCATTAGGGAAATATTTTGGCGGGTCCGGGTTTTAGAGAATTACATAAATAGCTAACTTTTAAAACCTAATTAACTTTTTAACAGTACTACAAAACTAATCCAACTTTTCTATTCGTTTTCGCTACAATATGTATAAAATTAGAATTTTTCATTAATACAATCTCATATTTGCCTATAAATTTTTAACAACGATATTTTAACCCGGATTCATTTTTATAGTTTTTATCTAAATATTTAATATTGTTGTCACCATCATAATATTTTTCATATGCAGGAATCATTTCGAGCTTTTTCGTCCATCTCGACAATGTCGAACTCCAATTTTCTTTCACGTTCACTTAATTACTGCATATGCATAGACGTATTCATTCGGTTTAAAACATCACAAACGAACTTACGATCAACGGTTTTGGTTCAACAAAATCGGACCCGTTGTTTATAAAGGTTATTTATCCATTTCATAGAAACCGAGGGTCATATGATCGTTCGGTTTAACACATTTACATTATGTCCTTTTTTGTTTTTTTATCAGCGATCATATGACGGTTTTATTTTTTATTCTTTAATTGTGCTTGTAATTATCATGGACTAATTTTGGTTTTTCGCAATTTTTGCTCTCAATCATATCTCATCTCTCCCAACTTCTAAGTCCGAAATTTACTGTTAACATTATTAAAAAAATTCAAAAAGTTATTTGTCAAATGGAAAAATAAACAAAGTTAATAAATAAAAATGAAAATCAAACAGTTTGGGACCTCTTTATATGTCGCCGTCGTATTCTCCAAAAATCCCACCGACTTATTATCGGGCCGTCATTAGATTGTATCTATCTATATCTATTCTATATTTATATATACACGACGATTTCTTCTTCTTCTTCTTCTTTTGCCCTAGCTAGTGTACTTACTAGTAAGCTCATAGAGTGGTGGTCGACGATATGAGGTCTGCTAATAATAAGAAGGCGAATAGAGTGGTGGTCGACGACGATGAAGGAGGACTCCTCTGATCCCCGGCCTGACGGACGACGTGGTGACGCTGTGCATCCTGAGGGTCCGCGCGGATGATCTCCCGTCGTGCAGAAGGCGACAATAAATTACAACTCTCAGTGTTGGATCCTGAAAAAGGAACGTTGGAGGGCGTTTGCTCCTCCTACTATTACAATAATAGAAGAACAAGCCGAGCACGGAAGAGCAAAGACTTGCATCATACTGCCGTTGGTTTTAATGGGAAACTTCTCTTCATGGGTTGTGGTGGTGGTCAGATTTATGATCCAACAAGTGGTAGGTGGGAAGATATGTCACCTCAATTAAGACATGGTCTTTGCGCTGGTAATGGGTTCGAAATTTACGGACATCTATTCGTTCTCTCTACATGCGACATGCAAGACACGAACAGCAGCGGGTTGAAGGTTTACGACGCAGACGGAGATTGTTGGCATGTCGTGGAAGGAAATCATGATTTGCCTAACCGGGTTGTGCATGAGATGGTCCGCAAGTTTCGTTGCTCGTTGGACAATAAGATTTACGTGGTGGCGTTTTGTGTCCTCGTCGGGACTATTTCGAGGGTAATTAGGAACAGCGGGTTTCGAGTGCAATGGGAGATGCTTTATCAACCACCGATGGCTTTACGGATCTAGTATAAGCGCGCAGGTTCTAATTGCTTAGAGAGCGAAGCGACGTGTGGTTCTTGAGCTGCTGTAATATTAGTTATTATTTTGAGTTCTATTCTATGAGTTATTTCTAAAACAGTTATGAACTCTGTCTAGTTAGACAGGCGGCGTGCATGCACAAAATACTAGTACTGACTGATAATCAATCATCTCATGCAGGTGATGTGATAGTTCTAGTTCTATTTATATTCTGTCGTTCGAAACATTTAAATCCCTCAGAAAATTGGAAACAGAAACGGGCTGATTCATAACGGCGGGATGGATAATGAAATCTCCTGTAAAAACTGTAGAGGTGAAATTTTTTCTACCCACATTGATCCCATATACGATATACGAGGAGTCTTAGGAAAATTTTAAAAAAGAGGAACGATTCTATTTCGTTTTAAAAAAAGAGGAACGGGTTCTCAAATGACTGAAATACCCTTACTAAAAAACTGGTTAAGGAGGCTAATCCGTTTTTTTAACAGTGAAAAGTTATTCGAGTTTTATTCGAGTGACAAAACACTCGAATAATAGACTCGAATAAATGCATTTTTGACTTATTAAAAGCGAAAAATTATTCGGATTTATTCGAGTAAAAGCAAGACCCGAATGACTTACTCTAATAATAAATCGAAGAGATAAGGTGACTCGAATAATGTGCAGAAAATTTAAACGAGTAAGCCACATTATTCGAGTAACTTATCGAGAGATCTTTTCGAGTCCAAACTCGAATAATGAACCCGAATAATATACCCGAATAAGCTGTGTTTTAAAAAGGTCGGAAAGAAAATTAGACACAAATCACTCGAAAACCTAAATTCCCTCGCGCTCTCTCTTCGAAACCAAATCTCTTACTCGAAAAATCGTACACAAGCCCAAGCATAATCATCAATGGGGAAAAGAAAAACGAGATCATCGGAGCCTTCCGCGCCTGTTCGTAACCGGGTGGATGAGCAAATCGACGGCGGTAGAGCCACGGTGAGTTTTTGGTCGCATTTTGGGTTTTTGTTAAATCGAATTGATTGAACGAATTTCTTGGTTAGATGTTTTGTTATTAGCGTTAAATCGATCGGTTTTGATGTTAAATCGTTGCGTAAACGTCGTAATCGGTCGGATTTTGGTAAAAATCGTTTTCATCGCCTTTTCGAGTAACTATTCGAGTAATTAGGGTTCGAATAGTTGCTTGACTTATTCGGGTGATGTTTTACTCGAATAATTTACTCGAATAACAGTGAATTTTGCTTATTTTGCTTTTTTTTGCGTTTTCAGATCTATCTTCCGACGAAGTTGCCGGCGGACAATTTATACCATGCCACCCTCACTCTAAACGCTGGGTACATGCCGGTATGCGAACGCATCCGTACGCTTTTGAACGAGGAGGAAATGGAGGAGATGGTTAGACGGACTCAGTTCGGGAACCTGATAAAGGTGGCCCGAAACCACTATAACTCCAACATGATCATGTGGTATTTGATGAGCCGGCAGGTGGAGTACATGCCGGACTCGAAGGAGTTCTGGATGGTCGTTCGTGGGCGACCATTACGATTTTCATTGGTCGAGTATTGCCTACTCACGGGCCTCGACTGCGGCGCTAACGAGCCGGAGATACCGTCCTCGAACGAGTTTGCGACGAGGCATTGGCCTGGTATTAATTCTATTTTTTTTATCTTTTTGATTCGTTTTTTTACTTCGATTTCAAAAACTAACGTTTGTTTTATGGCTCGCAGGCAAGGACGTTATATATTTCCACGATATGGATAAGAAAGTCACGGAAATGATCCGTGACTATGGTGGAGCCTCGGGCGTTCATCCCGAGAAATTGAAGATGGCGGCCCTTTATTTTGCCGTCGGGGTGCTAGGGGAGCGGAGGGTAAAGAAGGACTTGAAGGTCAAGGAGGAGTGGCTCCGTCTGGTGGAGGACTTCGACCGCTTCAACGAATATCCTTGGGGAAGGATATCGTTCGAGGAGGTCATTTATGGTCTGAACAAAGACCTCTTGGGGAGGGCAATGGAGATGGCATCGAATGGAAGAACCATTACTACCTTCGATATCAGCGGCTTCGTAATGCCGCTTCAGGTAATTAAATTAGTTTTGTATTATTATTTAAGACATATTATATTTATTTTAACTTACTTCTACTCTCTTTTATCAGGTTCTGGCATACGAGTGCTGGCCGACCGTCGGGCAAGAATTCACGGTGAGAAGAGCCGGCGAAGGGCTCCCGCTACCCCGTATGTGCCATTGGAAGACGACATTTTACGGCAAGAGCTCTGCTCCGGGATGGCAAGCGGTCGAGCGTGCATTCGGTGCCGTGGCGATGGATGTAAGTATATTTATTTATTTATAATATGGATTTATTTAGATTGCGTTTTCTAAATTGTACAAATACACAGGACGTGCGGTGTTGCCTTACACCGACCGATGCTGAAGCCGATTCAAGGCACTTCCGCACGGTCGCCGGATTTTGTGGCAGCCGGAATGATGCCGTGGCCCAGAGGATAGTGGAGCATCTTCTAAATGGGCTGCCGGTCTACTGCACCGAGCATCGGCTTGCGCCGTCTCCTCCTCGGCCGTCTCCTCCGAGGCCGTCTCCTCCTCCGAGGCCGTCTCCTCCGAGGTCTTCTCCTCCGAGGCCGTCTCCTCCTCCTTCCGGCTCAATCATCGCCCATTTCGATAGAAGAATGGACAGGCTGGAAGGCGATGTACGGGATTTGCGGACGGAGATTAGGGAGCTGCGCTCGATCGTGGTCCAAGGTATGTCTTACTTAATAATGGGTTATTTTATAAGATTATATTGATATTACGTAAATCTAACGTAATACTCTAATTTTGTAGCCCTTGAGAGCCTGACGCCGAGAACGGTGCGGGATATTACGAGAAGCTACGATCAGGACATGCCGCCTCCTTCGCCTCCTCATTCGCCGACGGCGGAGATGGCGGCCGAGATGGAGGCCGCGGCCGCGGCGGAGGCGGCGGCGGCAGCGGAGAGGGCCGCGGCGGAGGCGGCGGCGGCAGCGGAGAGGGCCGCGGCGGAGGCGGCGGCGGAGAGGGCCGCGGCGGAGGCGGCGGCGGAGAGGGCCGCGGCGGAGAGGGCCGCGGAGAGGGCGGCGGCGGAGAGGGCTGCGGCGGAGGCGGCGGAGAGGGCGGCGGCGGAGAGGGCCGCGGCGGCGGCGGCGGAGAGGGCCGCGGAGGAGGCGGCGGCGGCGGAGAGGGCCGCGGAGGAGGCGGCCGCGGCGGAGAGGGCCGCGGAGGAGGCGGCCGCGGCGGAGAGGGCCGCGGCGGAGAAGGCGGCGGCGGAGAGGGCCGCGGAGGAAAGGGTCGCCGCGGCGTTGAAGGCAAAGAAGGCGGCGTGGGCGGAGGCGCATAGGGCCGCCGCGGCGTCGAAGCCAAAGAAGGCGGCGGAAGCGGAGGAGAGGCGGCCACGGACGAAACGTCCGAAGAAGAAGTCGAGGCTGCTTTCGAGTCCGTATACGCCGACGCCCGATTCGACCCCTCGCGTTGCAATAGAACGCCGCGCGGACATAGAGCATATCATCGGCGAGAGGGTGAAGAATTGGGATGTCGTCGCGGCGGAGGTGGCAAGAATGGGCGCAAAGGAGGAACGGCAAGGAATCCTCCAAGCGTACGACAAGAAATTCTTTGTCGACCTGTCCACTCCGAAAGTGTGGCTTTCGGATGAGGTATGTGTGTTTTTTGCTAAATATGTTCTAATTATTTCGTTTAATAACATTATATGCTATTATTGCAGCACGTCAACGAGGCATTCAGCGGGTTCACGGAGATGCAAGAAAACTGCGTGCATGCGGAGCGAATCGCGTACGTGAACGCCAACTTCGCACATGCAGTCAAGATGGAGTCCGCCAAACCGCGACCGTGGAACGTGTCCTCGTTCGACCAATTCGCCACGGGAGAGATCAATGCGATATACGGCGCCAAGCCGTCACTTCACTGGAGCCAAGCGGATGTGGCCGTCATCCCATTGGCATTTAACTCGCATTGGGTGCTCCTCGTCGCTCGGTTCAAGGACAGGAACATCCTCGTTTTGGATTCCGATCGCAGCAGCGATTCGGACTTGAAGGCAATGAAGCCGTTCCTCGATCCTTTGGCCGAAGTGATACCGCTGATGCTTCAACACGTAGGTGTGGAGCAAGAATCCGGGGAGAAGTTTTCTTGGGTGCGGTGCCCCAATTTCCCTCAACAACGTCTTAGGTAATTTTTTTATTTTCTCACTTTCTTATTTTCTTATTTTCTTAAACCTGAAATTGTTATATTTCTTGAACAGCGGAGAGTGCGGTGTGTACGTGCTTAGGGCCGCGATGTCTCTGTTGATCGGTAACAGAGATGATCTCTACGCTTTGGACGATTCTAAAGTTGCCTCCTTTAGAAAGTTTTTGTCTATATGTATTTATTTTAACAATTGGGATATTGTATGAACAGTTTTAGATTTTTAATATATTTGTACAGATTTTTTGATTTGGAATTGTTCTGTGTTATGGTTGGTTGAGTTGCTGTTGAGGTTGTTCAGAGTGTTCAAGGTTCAGTGTTGTTTTTTCCCAAATTTCACTGTTATTCGAGTGAAAGAGTTTGTTCGAATAATGGTAATTATTCGAGTATTCTAATCGAGCCGAATTCGAGTAACTCATAGCACCCGAATAAGCTTCACTGGATCAGTTGATTTTATCGGACTTCACTGTTATCCGAGTCAAAGATCTTGTTCGAATAATGGGAATTAAACGAGTAAGCTTTTCGAGCTCAATCCGAGTATCATATAGCACTCGAATAAACTTCACTGGATAAGTTGCTTCTGTCGACCTTCACTGTTATTCGAGTGAAGGAGCTTGTTCGAATAATGCTACTTTTATCGAGTTGCGTATTCGAAAGTATTCGAGTATAATACATAACTCGAATAATTTAAAAATCGAAAATGTTGTTTTATATCATGAGCATGAAATGTTAAGTAACATGAAAACATTTCATGTTAAATATCATTTCATGTTAAATAACATTTTCTTTCTAAGTAGTAAGATATTATAGAGATTCTTGAAAAAAAAGAAAATCAAGTTGATATTTCGATACATGTTATATATATTGTTGATGGGAATGTATATACTAAAGTCCTATCTACCAATGTATTTCATTGTATGTCATGCAACGACTTTTATTAAACATTGTTAATCTTCATAAAGCGACTTATTAACATCATGAATGCCCTAAAACATCGAAATATTGATATTTATACATCTATGTATCGAGATAACTAAAGTTCAAAAATTCTGAAAAGAACACTCGAATTACAAGATATTATTCGAGTCGGTATTCGGTTTTTTTGTAAATTATTCGAGTTATTCGTTTACTCGAATAATTTCAGGTTTTCGTTTTCGACTTTTTGTTGTTACATTATTCGGGTGACCTATTCTAATAATATTCGAGTTGTGCATCTTACTCGAATAACAGTGAAATAAGCTACAATCAAGCCAAACTCACAATAATCCATCAATCTCATACAACCTCATACATCAAACTCATACAACCTCATAATCAAACTCATACATCAAGATTTACTTAATGTCTACGACCAAACTCACCGACGGACGGAAACCTCCTTTCTTTTCTCCGACCACGCCTTGCTACGAACGGAGGCGGCAACACCAATTGATCCGAGGTATCCCACTCGGCTTGATCCGGAACCGGCGAAACTCGTCCGTGATAAGCAGACTGCCACGTTAGGACAGAATAATATTCCGAACACAACGGGTAGAAACTCATGTTCGCTCGTAGACTCGCCGCGATTGCATGTGGACAAGGAATCCTGTCGATGTCGAATTGGCGGCACGTACAAGTCTTCGACCGCAAGTTAACAATGGCACGACCCCCCGGAGATCGGACATCGTACTCATGCGGAGAGATTTCATGTACTTCATACCCTTGACTTAGCTCATACCTCTCACGGAGCTTCATTTCCACCGTCGGGGTAAACCGCGTGGTTGCTTGTCCAGATTGCTGTCTGTATCTAGCAAACCAATCCGCCGTCAGCCTCTGTATCGATTCCAGAAGCGCAATGATCGGTAGCTTTCTTTCTTCGCGGAGTCTTGCATTAATCGATTCCACCCCGTTCGTAGTCATGATGTTATAGCGAGACGTCGGAGAATAGGCTCGACTCCATCGTTCCTTAGTATCAGTCTGTTGCAAATACGCGTATGCGGTGGGAAACCTATTCTCAAAATCACCATATTGTGAATCAAAGTCGCATTGCTTGTATATTTTAGCAATGTGTATGAACGTCTCGGTCGCACCCTGCTTCTTACACCTGCTTTTCATATTTTGTGACAGGTGTCAAATACAATGACCGTGGTGCGCACGACCGTAGACGGCTGCAACGGCGGCTTTGATAGAAGGAGATCTGTCGGATACGATGACAAGATCGTCCTCGTTGGGCACGACTTGTAAGAGCTCGTTCAAGAACCACGACCAAGCTTCTATGCACTCGTTATTGTCGATTATGCCCCAAGCTAAAGGAAACTGATGGCGGTCGCCATCCTCCGCTGATGCAATGAGCAACGTACCCCCATACTTTCCTTTCAACCAAGTACCGTCTATGCAAACAACCTTCCTCATGTGACGGTATCCCGCAATACAAGCACCAAGGGATAGGAATGCGTGCTTAAATCTCCGCTCGTCGTCCAGATATACACTTGCTATGGTTCCCGGATTCACTCTTCTCAACGTCGACAGGTACGACGGCAACAGCTTGTAACTCTCATCGGGGTCACCCTTCATTGCATTTTGTGCTAAAATGCCTCCTTTCCATGCTTTGAAGTACGAAACTTCAATCCCACGATTTCTCATCATTGTTTGAATGAGTTTAGGGGCCGGTGTACTTGTTGAACCCTGAAAAGATTCAAGCAGCATATCACTCACGGAGGTTGACGATGCTTGAGTGAGTCTTGCGTTCCGATTTGCAAGGTCGCACGTATGTGTGTTGCAATACGTACGAATCGAGAATACGGATGTATCCTTAATCTTCGCCGTCCATATCCTCCAAGTACATCCATCCTCTTTGCATCTCACGCCATAGTACGATCGGGAAGATTTTATAATCTTGACCTCGAAGCATGCCTCTATAGCAACTCTTTGGATCCTATTCTTGACGGCCTTCTTATCCTCGAATTCATCACCGACCTTCATGGTGGAACCGTCGGTAAAAGAATACCGATCGCTAGGAATAGTTGCATTTTCCTCTTCCTCCTCCTCCTCATCATTCCTGTCCGCATTTTCTCCGTCTACGCCATCAAAATTGACGTGCACGTTCTGCCGTGATGCAACATTCTCATCACGGTCGTTCGCCTCATTGTGACCTTCACCCCCATAATTCACATCTTCGCATCCGCCAAAGTCGATGATACGGTCAAAATAATCATCGATGTAACCACCTCCATCGCTACGAACCTCAATTGGAACGAGACCAACTTCATCATCCGCGAGAGTTTGACGGTGGAGGGTCGTAGGGAGACCAATCTCCACACGGAGAATCGGTCTATCCATTGGACCCCCTAAGTATATATAACCCTTCAACTCTCGATCATTCTTTATATACAACGGAGCACACCCTTCCATACCTCTCATAGATGGCTGATAACTTAGCTTTAACTCCGGCCTCCCGCTTACGCCAATAGTCTCGTATATTTCGTTCCGCAGATCGTCCAGCAAACAACAATCGACATCGAACCCAATGGGCTTCATATTTGTTCCCATCCGTGGAACCCATGTCCATTTATTATCATTCCCAATTATCCATTCTCCATCGTAATCAATCATGATGCTGGTCGGCATAACCTGCATATGAAACAAATCATTGTTAATAAAATTTAATTGCAATATGCATTATTCGAATAATTACAATATTCGAAAAATAGAAATTAATCGAGTAAACTATTCGAGTAGTAAAACAACTCGAATAGATTCTTCGAGTATTAAGATTTTGAAGACACTCGATAAGTTGTTATCGAAGAAATAAATGGAATAAATCAACTTTTATTGCAAAAGAATTATTCGAGTAAATAAAATATTCGGAAACAAAATTATTCGGGTAAGTCATTCGAGTTTACATTTAACTCGATAAGTTGTTATCGAAGAAATAAATGGAATAAATCAACTTTTATTGCAAACAAAAGTTATTCGAGTAAATAAAATATTCGGAAACAAAAATTATTCGAGTAAGTCAATCGAGTTTACGTTTAACTCGAATAATTTATCCGAGTATTGTAATATCGAATAATATGTAAGTGTAAAATTTCATAAACAATAGTATTAATCGAGTAAAGTTTCCGAGTTTATCCGAGTTTGATGTCCGAATTGTTATATGGCCAAAACAACTTATTCGAGTGACTTTTCGAGTCAAATAAACTCGAATAACAGACTCGAATAATCGGAAAACGAAAATTTTCTGCAAATTCGCACAGATCTAAGGTTAAAATGCTACCCATAACTACCCAAACCTTCGAAAATCTAATACCCGATGCTCGAAATGTAAATGTCGTTAACATGAACGGAAATTACAATGCCCGATAATATATACTTGTAACTGGCGTTAAAATGAACGGAACTTACTGTATATGCGTTCAAGAACGAAATTGGGTTTCTTGGAGCTTGGGTGTTTCGATTTTCGGCGGATGCTTCAGCTCGTTTTTCCTTCAAGATCTCGTTTTGGTGCTCGTGGGTGCATTAATCAATGAGGTTGGTGCGTTTCCTTTTTTGATTTTATATATATATTTCTTTTTTTTTATTTAGGTATTAATTAGGCCCTTAATTAGGGGTTTAGTTAATTAAGGAATCATGTTCCTCTTTTTTTAATTGACTCGGTCAAGTTCCTTTTTTTAAAAAGAAACCAAAAGTAATCTTATTTTTTAAAATAGCCCGGAGTCTTACTTAAGGGCCAAAGACCTTTCAACAACCGTATTGTACATGCTTATTCCTTTGATGTCCTTTGCCCATTTCAACAAAAAAGGAGACCTGCTGGAATCAGTGAATTGAAACATGCATTGAGGGATCATTGACGTAGCACGAAAAAAAACTATATAATTTACAGAAACTTATCAAATTTTTGAAGTACCAGCCAGGACTTTGAAGAGATTCCAATAGATCTAAAACTTCAAAGGATTTTACCTTGAATATATTGATCAATCTGTTGATTTTGATTCCCTTGAATAAGAAGGGCGAAGTTTAACTCTCTGCGTCTCCACAACAAAAAACTGTAAGAACTTGGAGCGAGAAATGTCCTCAACAATATAACACTACACCGAGTTAAGAAGTTCGAAGAGAATACTTACAGAAACCGAGTACGATGGACATAGTTCAGAACTAAATTTTTTTATTGAAGATAGGGAGAATATCCGAAATATTATCGATGTTTACACAAGGAAGCAATTAGTAGTCGATGTTGTTAAATTTAAATCAATTTAGACCTTACATTAGTATGATCGTTGATATGGATGGAAAATTACACGTGTCGGCACATGACTGACGTACTTAAAGAATCATAAATTAACTTTTTTAATGAGGAATCTATATACTACAAAAGTAGGATAGGGACCCTATTGTGATGACACGTGGCAACAAAATGCCATGTAATATTCCCCAGAACCCAATTATTACCATCAAACGGTGTCCTTTCATTCTGTTTATGTCTCTGTTCATTGTACTATTGTTGAAGAGTCTTTTTCTTTTGCCAACGTGTGGCGTGCTGGGACTTCAAACGTCTTTTGCATTCACAATAATTAATATAAGGGATATCGAAAAACAACGATTTAATGGTGTGGAAAGCCGAACAGTTGCGAAATAATGTCTGTTCGGTTTGAGACCCTTCGTCCTTTTCACTGCGATGGTTAAAGAAATTGCGGAGTATATTCATTACGAAAAAGAGGTAATGGCGTTTGAGTTCGAGCAAAGTGAGTGGAGAAGAGAGAGAAAGAGATTGAAAGGCCAACTAAACAAGTTGAAAAAGGATTTCGTCGAAGCCACTACTGCTAATAATAGTAACAGAAAGACGAAGCTTATTCTGGTTGGAGAGATTTGACTGTGGAGAAATGGAAGAGCCCTGTTTTGCAATCAAACCCGAAGTCGATCAAATCAGAGTCCTCTTTAGGGTATCGAATCGCTTACACGGATGGAGCTTTAGATGACAAGGGTGGGTCTCTATACAGGCTTTATAGACGCCGGCGAGACGGAACGCAAGGCGTGCTCTCGGGACTTTCTGGTGGCTATTGAGATGGATGAAGACAAACTGTTTGATAAAAAGGCTGAATTAGGTTTGTTCATTGAGAGGAAAGAATGGTTCTTCGATAGCTTGGGTAGAGCTGAATGAATCCCCATGGATTTGCGTGGATTTGTATTTTGTGTGTTAGGTATGTATATGCTTTATTTGTTGACGTCCTCAATATGACCTACTGTCATCTCTCGAGACATTTTTTGTTTGTTTGTTGTCATGGTTTGATTGAAGGATGAGTCGATGTTCAAAGCAAAGTACAGGTTTCGGCCGTATATCTATATTGGAATTTGGAACCAAGGTTTGTGATTTTTGAGTATGGTGTTGCATGAGATATTTCCTTGCCTGTATGTCAATTGTTTGTGAGGTTTCCTTAATGTTGCGGTTGATAGGAAAAAATGGAAATGGAAGTGGAGGCTTATTTGGAGAGGGATATGAAGATCTTGAACTGTGAGTGGTTTAAGTGAGCCGTTTCGACCAGTCCCACGTAATTTTTTTCCGGCCAGTGGAGCAGTTTTAGGATGGGGCTTTGCTTAAAGTCGATGTAGGATGGGTCGATATACTACAGAAGCCTCAGAAGGAAAATGAAGCACCTCATACCCGAAGGAGCAAAGCTCGGGGAACGTTTACGAACGAGGTGGCTAGCTATAAACCATGTTGAGTATTATTAACCAATGGGCCACACATAAATGGTAAGACAGAGGAAATGAAAGATAGGTACAGCATATATGCCTTTGACAAGTCACAGATTTTTCACACAATATGTTGAGCTGTAATAACTCTCCCCCTCTCTCCCATCCATACAAGGCATTGGAGATTTCTACTTTGGTTACTATTTCATCAACATTGTTTATCACCTCAGCTAAATATTTACCTTAATGATGTGATTCTCTATACAAAAGATGGACAGAGCTTCCATACTAGGAGATGCCATTGATTACCTAAAGGAGCTTCTTCAGAAGATCAACGACCTTCACAACGAGCTCGAGTCAAGCCCGCCGGGCAGCTCTTTGCTGACCCCAACTTCAAACTTCTACCCGCCGACTCCTACAGCTGCCCGAATCGAGGAAGAGCTCTGCCCGAGCACGCTTGCTAGCCCACTCTCAAGCCCAACTGCACAGCCAGCAAGGGTATGATATCCCATCCCACTCATTTTTTTTTTTTCGTTCGATCGGTTTTCTTGCAATTCTATAACGAAAAAAATTGCAGGTCGAGGTTAGGGTAAGAGAAGAGAGAGCTGTGAACATACATGTGTTCTGCGGTCGTAGGCCGGGGCTTTTGCTGTCGACTCTCAGGGCTATGGATAATCTCGGGCTAGACGTTCAGCAAGCCGTTATAAGCTGCTTCAATGGTTTTTCGATGGATGTCTAGGGCTGAGGTAGTAAAGATTAGTTAGTTAATTATTTGGGTCTGAGATTCTTTAGTAATGATTCTGAGATGTTTTTTTCTGTGTGTGTGTTTGTGTTCAGCAAAGTGAAGGAGGGCAAAAGCTGAATGCACAGATCAAATCAAGGCTGTGCTACTTGAAGCTGCTGGCTTTCATGGGATCAAGTTATGTTAAAAGAGTTCCTTTTATGAGTTTCGAAGACTTTGAATAAACAGTGTGTTTGTTGGAGCTTCAACTTGGATTTATATATGTTTTCATCATTATCTTAATCCATATTATGGTTAGTATTTATGGGACCATAGTCTATGTTTATTTACTATTTATATATTTCCGACTGTTATCATCTTCATAGTGGATGTCATGGGGGAGGATTTGCACCGTACCAAAGATAGGGCCTTTTCTTGCTTAGCCCATTCCAAGCAAAACCCTCGAGGAAACCCAATTATGACAAAAGAATCAATTTCCAACATCTATCTATTCATCTTTCTATTTTTTTTTGCACAGCTCTACTTGAACATTGTAAGACCGTATGAAAATATGTATTTTTATTGTTGTTTTTATAAAAAGCTAAGGATAATCTTGCCATAATCTTTTATTACACAATAAAGAGATTCATAATTTTATATTACATAATAATCAACTGACCTTAATTTATATTATAATATATTGTAATACATTAATGTATTCGGTACATCAATGTACGGTAAAAGGAAACGTTGCGGTCTGTTCAAGGTTTTCGATCCATCGCGACATATTAAAATCTACGGCTCCGAGTTTCGTGATACAAGAATTTTGCTGGTGCAAAGAGTTTTTGAAACTTTGCGGTCCATCAAAAAAATTTTGCTACATCATTGTTTGCGGTAAAAACACACTTTGCACTATTCCTCCAAGGTTTTTGGTCCATCAACTACCAAAATATTTTTGAAACTCGATAACAAAAATCAGCCCAATATGTGAAGCATTGTAGAAATACTGTACGATGCACGGCTATGAAACCGCACTCGGCTATGAGACTGCACTACTTAAAGAAAATTGCTTATTGGTGGTTAGGCGTCGTGGGCCACATGGAAAGGGGTGATGGAAACAATATTATTTCCATCGTCGTCGTAAAGGTAAAGATTTGAATCTAGGGACATTTTCTTTCGCCGTTTTACTTACTATGTTTCTGTGGCAGTTTGTTTTAATGCAAGAAACTATTGTGTAGTTCAAGCAGTGTGCGGTCGCGGTGGAGGACGATGATTGTTAAATGAAGGGGTCATAGAGAGGACGGACATGAAGCCAATTGGTTTTACGGCGGTGTTCGACTTTTTTCTATTTCCCACTTCATGTGTTGTTAGCCAACTGCTGAACATAACTGTGTTTCTATAGGAAGTGTTAAAGTTCTCATATACCGAGGACCGTTCTTTCTCCATCGAGGTACAATGTCGCCATTCAAATTGAAATGTTGACAATTCCCGGTGAAAGTCTATTACGTAAAAGAGTAAGTGTGTACCTTTAGAGGTCAGTTTTCACGGGCCAATGTATGTTCCCGTTGCTTGAATTATGTTTCTTGCATAAATCAAGATTTTAGGCATAAAAGAAGACGTATAAAACGACAAGGTTGTCACATACTTTACCATTAACTTCAACACCATTGAGCAGAATATTTGACCATAGATTCTATTGAATGTGGTATATGACCGAAGAATATCGGTCTCACTGTACTTATATTTGATATAATTTGATTACTTTCTTGCAGCTAAATAAAATGATCATGCATATGATAGAAACTAATTATAAATACCACATTTGGATAAATTAATGC
This sequence comes from Craterostigma plantagineum, assembly GCA_027422505.1. Classification (NCBI taxonomy): domain Eukaryota; kingdom Viridiplantae; phylum Streptophyta; class Magnoliopsida; order Lamiales; family Linderniaceae; genus Craterostigma; species Craterostigma plantagineum. The sequence continues at coordinate 1,241,266 of JAPQWV010000124.1, read as the reverse complement.
ATGATTATCCTTAGCTCTTATAAAAACAATAAAAAAATATCTACAGTCTTACAGTTATGCAGTCTACAGTCTTACAATGTTTCAAGTAGTATCGCCTGATAGTTGTGTATCGTACATTTAGGATTGTTAATAATGGGGTGGGGATCCACCCCGATAGGAAGGGGAATCCTCGCGGGGCGGGGAGGGGGAAATTTTTTCCCGCGGATGTCCTCGCTCCGTATAAATAATATTTATTATATTAGATTAATATTATAAGATAAATAATATTAAAATATACTTTGGATAATATTAAAATAAAATAATATAAATATCTTTAAAATATAAATTAAATAATATTAGAATAATATAAATTGATTTTTTAATAGTGAGGGGCGGGGAATCCACGCGGGCGGGGATCCCCGTGGGGATGAGGACGGGAACGATTTCGTCCCCATTTGCCTCGCGGAGACGGATATTAGCTCATTGACCCCCCCCCCCCCCAACAACCCTACTTACAGTCTTACAATGTTTAAGTAGTAGTTGTGCAGTCTTACAGTGTTAAGTAGTGCGCTCTCATTGCTGCCTGCAGTCTCATGCTTGTGTGTGCGGTCACACAGTGTTGCAGGTAAATCAATTGCAACCGTCTTACACACTCACGGTCTTGCGTTTCTGCAATAATCTTCTATTGTATTAAGTCTGGGAGATTTTACTCTATTTTAAGTTGTTGTAATGAGTCTTGAACGTTTCCAATATTTCAAAACTACACACACTAATCTAAATTAGATATTTGTGAAAATAAACTCCACGAATGGGGACATCATGCTCATCAATTAATGAGCATTACCATTATTGACTCCCATTGTTATTATGAAGACTCGCTAAATATTTAAAATCTTATGCTTCAAAATCCAGTCAATTAACATGTTACTATTCATCTTGAACTTTGGGTAATACTCTCATAGACATAAAGAATATAATTCAAACACAATGCAATTGGATATTTACAAAAGAACAAAACAGTTACCCAAAAGTATTGAAATCGATTTCAAATTATAAGCCATTCATCAAATTCCCAAGGAAAAACGTCACGGGTTATTTTAGGGATAGGCAAACAAAGTAAAACAATCAGACTGCACAGCCATTACTTAAACATTATAAGACTGTACGATTCACAACTATCAGAAGGCACTACTTGGACATTGTAAGACTGCACGGCAATGAGGATGTATATAATGTTTTTATTATTGTTTTTATAGAGCTAAGGATAATCCTGCAATAATTTTATATTACACGATAAAAAGATTGACAGTGGACAAAACCGATCTAACTTTAAAATAGTGTCGTGCATACACCATCTTAGTTCCTTTGTTGTATGAGCCAAATAAATACAAGTAATGGTTATACATGCCACTTTATGATTTCATCAACAGTATTTCATCGATCATGCTACTGTGATTTTTCTTATTAACATATGCATGTCATCTATATACTTCGGATGAAAAAAGGAAACCCGTGCATGAAAATAGGCAGGTGCTTTCTTCTTCATTTTTATATTTTCCTTTCCATGGGATTGCAGATAAGGTAAAATGGCTAATGGTCATAATCGAGATTGAAAATGTTGACTTTTTCATTGTTTTTTTCTCTAAGCGCCACATGAACCAGAGAAACTCTTGCAAGGCTCAAAGAAGCAGATGAGAGTTTTGTAGGATAGGACTTTGCTTAAAGTCGTCGTAAGAGGGGTCGATATACTACAGAATCCTCAGAAGGAAAATAAAAGGAAGCACCTCATACACAAAGGAGGCAGGTGCGTTCTTTTTATTTTTTGTATTTTCCTTTGCATCGGATTGAAGATAAGGTAAGATGGCTAATGGTCATTTTCATAATTGAAAATGTTGACTTATTTCATTGTTTTGTTTTTTCTCTAAGCGCCACATGAACAAGAGAAAGTCGTGCAAGGCTCAAAGAAGCAGATGAGAGTTTGTAGATACAACAGACGCAAAGGAAAGAATCACTTGGGATTTTAAAATTATTACGTTTATGCATGTGAATGAAATCTTCTCTTGGCATGATTTGCTTACACAATTTAATTAGACTGTTTTATGCTAACACTGTGAAACGTTTGTGGCATTCAGAAGGGACCCAACAGGTGGTGAACGGTACTTATAAACACAGCCGGCACCTTACATGTTCGAACAGGTACGATGTGTCTGCCCTTATGATGACGGTAAATTATATGTTTGCGAAAAGAAATAGGAATGTCTTGCTGCCTTTCTTTCAAAGGAAGACGCATGTGCCTCAAACATATCTGGAGCCATACGCAAGAAGAGTTATAGTCATAAAGGGGATGCCTCGCAAGTTATAGACTTTTCCTATGCCCGAATCAATTGGGATTCGATTTGAGCTTCCTGTCCGAACCACGTAACTTTATTTAATTCAATGCAAAAAAGTTTATAAAACATGTGCATGGCATATTGCCTGTGGAAGATGATGGATATAAATATTCCATCAAATTCGGCCATGGGAACTCCTTTTCTTATCTGCAGCCTTGTTGGCTTTTTACGCGCATTTGCAAGTTCTCTTCTCAAATGAAATCGCCACATTTTGTGGCTTTGTAGATAAGAAAAGCCAAAACTGAGTGCCGTGGAATTCAATTGGCTATAATATTCCATTAGATTCGGCCATGGGAACTCCTTTTCTTAGCTGCAGTCGTGTTGGCTTTTTACACACATATGCAAGTTCTCTTCTCAAATGAAATCGCCACATTTCGTGGCTATGTAGATGAGAAAAGCCAAAACTGAGTGCAACGTGGAATTCAATGCCGGTCTTTGAGGTAACCTTCATATACATCTCTGTTTTTGTCTGTTGATCTCCGTGTGGCCAACAAAGAGCAAACGCGAGCATGAAATCTGGCCGCTGATGACATAGATACAAAAAGATTATGGAAATTGTAGTATAAAGAAATATTAAGTCGTTTACGTTGGTTACTTCGAATAGGATTCTCAGACACTGGGACAACAACTATGTTCAGGCATTTTCATATTCTGTCTTGGTTGAAGTTTGGGTTGATTCCTTAGTTCACTATGTCATTTGTATTATAATTTTAGTTTTCCTCTTCATTTACTTGACTGTTCGTGGGAAAGTGTCATGAGGTTCCCTCTTGCATTGTGCTTTCGTTTTTAATTTGTCTACCGTTTTTCTTTGGTTTCATTAGTGGGTATTATTCTACTTTGGGTGTTTTGCTACCACATATTATTTTCTTTAAATTATGTTACATGTTTGGGTGGATCTTCATATATTAATTTATGATCTCTTTTTACTACTCTATTTATTCTATTCGTTCGTTTTACTTGACGGTTTCATGAGCCCATAAAGTAAACTTGGCATGAGGATCAAAATTATTATCGTTGAGTTATTTGGATAACTATTTATTTCCCGTTTGTGATATTTTTCTGCTCAGATATTTGAGGGGGAACTACCAAGTGAAGGTTTAAATGGAAGTCGAACAAGTTGGTCACTTATTACTTTCAAAGTGACGTGTTATTAATTCTTCTCATCGTATGATCTCTTAACGATGTTAATGGAAGCATGGAATATTTTAGTCTGTAATCCTCTTCTATCGTTGCAGATTTCTGGCCTGTCCTCCGAAAATTTCTCGTGACGGTCGATCAAAAATGTCGTCACCCATACAAGGCCTACAAGGATGCAAAGGAAGAATGATTCAACTGAATCTCATCTCCTCACATCTCCGAGCTCGGCCTCCCTTACATACCTCAAGACCAGGTTAGAAGTTATCGGTATATAATCAAAGGGGTGGTAAGTGTAATGAATTGATCCATGGGGCATTCAAGAAGATGAAAGATCATCAGATCGGTGGGCTGCACTTTTAAAGGATGGACCTGAAATCAAGGGAAGCGTAAACATTATACATAGTCAGATTTTGCTGCTCAAACACGATATGTTTCCAAACTTCACTTAGTAAATAAATAGTAAACAAATAGCATTGTGTTGGTGACATTTTATATATTAAATGATGCACGGAAAACGAACAGACACATCAAATAAAACCTCATCAGAACGATCTCCTCTTCGATGTTCTCAAACCTCAGTAGATCAACGCCGAACATCTCTGCCATCCAGTCCTCCCTCACCACCGACCCACCTCGGCAGATCTAAAACCTCCTCACTGCTCGGCGACTGCGCCGGCTGCTTCCCGTCAGCATCTAAAGCAGCAGCACCCCAAAGCTGTAGACGTCGGATGAAGAACATGATCGAGGATCGAGGACGGCGCTGATTCAGCCATTCCCCTCCCCAACGTCACGGCCAAGGGCCCAAGACTCTGTCCAAGGTCGTCGAGTACTGCAAGCGCCGGTGGACGATGACGAAGATCTGGCATCGCTGAAGTTGTTCGAGGAGGAGTTCGTCAGTGTAGATCTGATGGCTATACGACCTGACAATGGTAATGCAATCGATTAGGGTTTTTGTTGATTTGGGGATTTTGGGTAATTTAACGCCTGAATCAATTTTGGTTACTTTTTATTTCTCATTTAGGCTGCAAACTACATGAACGTCGGGAGCTCTTCAACTTCTCCAGTTTCCTTCACGATCTCTCCACTGCACGCGCCTCATGCTGGTAAAACAGAGGACGATGAGGATGAGAACGCCCACCAGCCAAGGATTGTCGAGCTTGAAATGATAATATGGCAGGTAAATTGATTCGTCATTACCAGCATTTGGGTCGAATAAAAAACCCACCTTTGGTGGTCCTGTGAAAAATTGAAGAAATTAATTTGATTGTTCTAAGTCGTTTGTGTTTCCATCTTCGATTGGAAAAAATGGGAAGGTATTCGATGCGTTGTCGGACCCAGGAGCTCACGCGCCATGGGACCCAGACAAGATGCGTGTGGCCGACGTAGCCGTGGTAGCTGAGCTCCGTGACTTGGGCTGCTAAGGGAAAGGTTCAGGAGGAGCGTAGAGGCGGGAGGAGGTGGAGGCTGGGCACCGCCGCAGTTAGGGAGATCGTCGCTCCTTACGAGGCGGCGGTGGAGAAACTGAAAAGGGGCGTGAAGACGAAGCAAGCCGAGGTGGACAATCTCAAGGAGAAGCTCAAAACTGTTACTTCCATGGAGAGAAACTCCAACGCAAAGAGCAAGGGGAAGTCCAAGAGAAGAGTTGGCTGCACCGCTCAAGGTTAAAACTTTTTCCTTTCTAATCAATGCAAATTTCTCCATTTTTCCCTTTCATCTTTCTATATTACATGCTTCAATCTTGCCGTCAAAACAGTTGCATCAGCGTTGGCGGTTGAACTCTTCGAATCAACCATGAGCTTAGTCAAAGAAGCTTCAAAATCCTTCACATCACTTCTCCTCTCTCTAATGCGCTTGGCTCACTGGGACATCTCCGCCGCCGTGAAGTCCATTGAAGCCGCTGCCGCCGCCGGAGCCACCACCACCCCAATCTCAGGCAGCAACCACACAAAGTACGCCCTAGAATCTTAGAATCTTACATAAACGTAAACTTGCTTCCAAGGGTTTGACCATGAAACCTTCTACATGGACGGAAGCCTATCCTCCATACTCCACCCCGACCAACACAGGCAAGATTGCTTCACACAGTACAGAGACATGATCACATGAAAGCCATGGAGCCCGCCGAGCTACTAAGCATACTTGCCACTTGCACCTTTGGGAACTTCTGCTTCAAAAAGCACCTCTCCATCGTCCACCCTAAGATGGAGGAGTCACCGTTCGGAAACTTGGATCATAGGAGGCAGGTGCTCGACAGCCACCACCCTAGGAGTCAGTTCTACGACGAGTTCTTGGGGCTGGCCAAGGCTGTGTCGTTGCTGCACTTGCTTTCCTTTTCACTGGACCCTATGCCCATCCATTTTTGAGGCGGGCAAAGGGGTTGTGTTTCACCCTCAGTATATGGAGAGCGTGGCGAACGTTTCGAATACTGGTGGTGGGTCGAAGGCGGGCATGGATATGTTGGTGGGTTCCGGTGGGTCCCAACAGGTAAACCATTTTTTTTCTTTTATTCTCCTAAGAGAAATCATTTTCGTTATTTTGCGTCGTCCCTCTACAGAAACGTGGCTGAAGAAGCGATTGAGAAGTTGAACGGTACAGTGATAGGGAAGCAAACGGTTCGCCTCTCTTGGGGTCGAAACCCTGGAAACAGACAGGTGTATATGAATATGATACTGTTGTAACATCCTCAGAAATATATAAGCAATTATTTTGATCATTGATTTCTATTTATTTATAAATTTGTTCGGCAGGGTTCGCCTCTCTTGGGATCGAAACCCTGGAAACAGACAGATATATATGAATATGATACTGTTGTAATGAAGAGCCTCAAAAATATAGAAGCAAATGTTATTTTGATAGTTGATTTCTATTTATTTATATATTTGTTCGGCAGTTGAGATGGAATGGGGCTGGTAGTTACTATGGTGGTAGGCAGCAAGCTCATTACAGTAATGGACTGGCTACTATGAAGCGGCTGTTGCTGCTGCAACTTCAAACGGTCATGAATGAGACCTTACTTACAGTTTTTAATAAATTATTATTAGGAGAGTTATACTCCGGAGAAGAACGATGAATGTCGAAAAATAATTGCTCATTTTTTGTTATCGATCTGTGTTGTAGAAAGTATTGCATTGGCATATCGTAGATGAGTAATCTCTCCCGCTTGAGATACCTTCTTATCCTAGCTATGATGTTAGTCGGTCCCCTCCGAAATGCTTTAAGAAAACTGTTCACATTAGCAAATTGCATTTAGTACAAATAATTAGTGTGTTTATTGTATGACTGACCCTATAACCAATATTTCATAACATTACTCGGCAGACGGTCGGAGCTGTGGGCAGCATCAGAGTGTGGGGTATGCGCGTGGGATTTGGGCGAGGATTTCTAAGGCGTTTAGAACACGAACAAAGAGCATGGGATGATGGGGTACTTTAAGTCGGTGAGGGTTGAGTCATCGGCCTTATGCTTGGTGGGCTGCGCAATGAATGGGGTTGTGTGAAGTGTGCACGGTGATGGGAAGGTTAGCTGTTGGAAAATGATGAGACGCGTATCGAAGAGCCAATGTTGTCTATGATCGTTAGCTCCTGTGGTATTGAGCTTTATGTGGATTTTGCTTCTTTGCTGCTTTTTGATTTTTTATCATTTCACCGTTATGGATTAACAGACGATGTGAGATTTAGTTTGAGTTGTGATTACTTCTTGATTGCTTGAAAGGTGAACTAAGTCATCGATATTTGCGAGAAATAAAAGATTTTATTATATAGCAATGATAATTGAAGACTTTTCTTATTTCGAATCATCAGGGGATATATGGTCGGGATTAAAGGCACGCTCGATCAAGATCTGGCCGGGAAGATGTGGATGAATCCTATTCTTTAGCCTATGAGCAAAGGCCCATGGATTCGTTAATGGTAGAGAGGGTAATGACGTAGAGCTTCAAGTTGGTTTGTATTTATTTTCTGTTGTTTGTGTATTAGTTAAGATATCTCATAGTAGTGCAATCCTGCACAGTCATAGTGCAATACTGCACAGTTTAAAATAATTGATGTGTATCACAGAGTGAGATTAAATTTAACTCATTTGAATTTTGAGAATTTATTTAAAACTTTATGAATAATAGTCCCCGTGCAACATCTAGTATAACAAAAAAAAAACACAAAATGCTTTCAATTATATATACACGCAACCATGAAACAATACGTAGAATACTTGATTGATACGTTTATGGTATTATTATTCTCTTCTATAATAAATAGAGAGCTAACATAACGGTTGAATAAGACACAACGAAGTTCAAGTTATAACTTTTCTTTATACTTGCTCATCTAACTTCATCTTTATTTTGTTTTAGCATGATATATATCTTCATTATATGGTCAATATTAATAGAAAGTTTTAAAAATTGCACATAGCCAACGGGAATCGGAAGTTAATAATAAGAATATTTGAAATTGTTTGGGCCCCTTGCACATACCTTCAAAATACTTACATTAACTTTCGATTCCCGTTGGGTATTAGAACTTCAAATGTTCATATGTATCAAACACAATGACATTCAAGTTTAACTTTTCTTTACTACTTGGTCATCATCTTTATTTTGTTTTAGAATGATTATTTTTCCCATTATATGGTCAACAATACGAGCACTTTCAGATGTTCATATGTATCAAATTCAGAGTAGAAAACTTGGAAGAAAGATGGCAATTACCAGAATTTTGAATATATTCTTTCCAAGTTTAAATTATGTGCATGCCCACGTTTCAGAGAAATGTAAGTTGACATTTCATTTTCGTTATAATTTTCGCGTGTAATTTAGTCCTACTTCTATGCTGACTCTGCTACGTATTTAATTGCATTTATACAATGATTCATGGTCAAATGCATGCAATAGAAAAATAAGCATTGTTTTTCTGGTTAATTATTTTTTTTCAATTTATATATTTTCCTTAATCCTTTCGAAATTACGAGTTCATTTCCAGTTAGTTGCCTGTACATAATTCTTGCCAGCAAGAGAGAAAGATCTAATTTTATATGACCATTCAAACTTCCTACCTTTCTATTCTAACATTGCCTTTGTTTCTGTCGCAGAATACTATATATATATATATATATATATATATATATATATTAAGGTTTTAAAGTAATAGCAGAACAAATTTTACCAGTAATAGTTTCCATAATGCATGCAATGCCATGCAGATAATATTACTTCATGAAAGTCACAGTCGAATGGATACATAATATATAAAATCATAGTAAGTATATTGAGCAGAAGATATTATTTCCTAATATCCGAAATTATATTGAGCAAAATTTTGCACGATCTAGTATTCTAAAAAAGAGAAAAGAAATGTACTAATAAATTAAAACAGACAGTAAGATAGTACTGCCAAACTGTAACCAACCATGATGTGCCTCAAATGCTACTGAGACTGGTAATATTACTATCTCTTCCCTTACTTCTCATTGCACACTTTGTTAATAGTATCAAACATCAAAGTCATTCCTTGTTATCATCGTATCTCAGTCTTGCCCATTCTGTCAAGACAGCTTGAAGATGGTAGGTAAACTCATGCGATTTATGGGTATATTTGGACAGTAGGGACGCAACAGACACTTCGGTCATAACGAGGGAAAACCTAACAAGCCTCTTCTTATACTATACGTCGATAAATTACCCCTCGTAGTCCATGATTCTCTCTTCGACGCCTACGACACTCACGTGAGGTATCTGAAGAATTAACGTTTGTTCTTCAAGAATCAGCTGCTATATATTCGAGCACGAAATTATTCCCATGAAGGTAGTTCTAGTCTAGGAAGGAAATTTGCGGCCCAGCCGCAAAAAAGGTAGTCGTTGGCCCGTGGTTTTTTACGGTTTGGCTTTGATCGTTAAATTATGGCGACGTATGTATTTTCAGAACATATGTAAGTAAATGCCTGTACAGTACAGCCGAAAACTCTTCGACCCCTCGAATCAAAGAAAAGCACAGCCTTTTACTATTATATTTTTACTGCGAATTTCGAAACCTTTCGACGCGCAGGAAAAAGCCCGTTAAAACTTTTTAATTACTAGTCTTAGCGTCGAGGCCCGCAGAAGTCTCGACGTAATATGCCAGGCCCGCAATCCCCAAAACGAGCACGACGGCGCACACCACGCCAATGTGAGTCGTCCTTCTCGCCTGAATCTCATACTCAGTCATCTGAGGCCTAATCATCATCGCCGCCGACTTCCCCTCCGTCGGAGCTCCAAAAGGATTGTTCGTCGGGCCTTTGCCGCCGTTCGCCGTAGCAGCCGCAGCAGCAGCGACGACGGGCCCATCCGGGCTTAAGGGCCCATTTCTGCTGTTGTCGAAGCCCGTCCTCGCGGGGACCTCCATCACAGAGGGGACGGCTATGTCGAGGAGTATTTGGTGGAGGGCCGTAAGCGTATTGCGTATGTCGCGCTTGGTTTCCCGCCTCTCTCTTATCTCCGCCACCGCCTCGAGCACTGTGCCCCGCCCGTGCTCTTGCATGGCGAGCTGCACGACGGTTATCTCGTGCGGGTCGGTTGAGATCAGCTGATCGATGGCCTCGGCAGTTGCTTTCTCCTTCATGATTGCAAAGTACCTGACAACTCAAAAAAATTACTGTAACTGCCTCTATTGCGGGTATTAGAATTCGACGGATTCTTCCTAAAATCAATTGGTAATAGGAGGAGAAAACTTGAATTAGTTGACGTGCGACGAAACCCATTTTTATAATCTCAACACGCCCCCGTGTGGCATGACTGACCTAACACGTGGACATATGAATCGGGTGGCGGCGAGCGGAAGAATTTTTCTGATACCATATTTTAAATTGAGGGGTCCTTTCTAAAACAATTGGTAAAACAGGAGGAGAAAGCCCCATGTATATATAGCAGCTCGAAGAGCTTGAATTGAATTAGTGGATGTAGGACGAAACCCATTTTTTTAATCTCAATAGCGAGCTGCTCCCTCTATTTCCAGTTAGTTTTAGGGACCGGGAAATTAAAAAAACTATATAAACAAACAAATTAATGCATTACCTGTTTTCGATGATGTGCCTGTGTTCCTTCTCGACCTGAGCCCTGAATCCCTGAAACCTCCTCATCATGTGGTTCAGGCTCTCGGCGACCTGGGAAATCATGGAGGCCCGAGCTTGGTCGTCGGAGGAGCCCGGCCCGCTCCCGGAGGCCCGTCTTTGGGCGGCATTGATCATGACGAGCCCATCGAACTTTCTGTTGATCTGTTTGGCGAGCTTGAGGAGGTGGTTGAGCTCGACGTGGATGCGGGCCCTTACGTCCTTCATGGCTTTGGACGTGTTTGTTGTTGGGTCTACGATCTCCTCGTTCAGTTCTTGGAGCTTGTTGTAGAGTTCGTCGACGCGCTTTACGTCTTCTCTCACGCCGTCGACCTCTTTGGCGAACGCCTCAACGCTGTGGTTGTTGCTCTTTGGGCTCTCGGGTTGCATCGTGAGGCTGTTGGGGTGGCCGTTGATGGGGTCCACGTAAATCTTGAAGGACCCATCAAACACTTCATTGTTGTTCATTTTGGACAGACTTCTTTTTAATTCTGTTTGTGTCCGAAATTCTTGATGAAGGGCGGGCGAGAAAAAAAGGGTCGTTCTCAATTTCTCGCCGCAGTTTGATTTGTCTCTCCTGGGCAAGATTTACGACGATGTGGTTGATTGAGGGCTGACGATCGTCGACCTCTTCATCGCGAGGGGTTTCCAGGGATGAAGAGGAAGAGAATGATTGGGAACAAAAGAAAATGTTGGAAACTATATATGAAGTTAGTTCTTGAACGGTTGGTTTCATAAGACGATTGTTTGGTGGGGATTGTGTTTCGCTTTCCCAAGTCTTAGACGATTGTACTTGATGCCATCATATCGATCTCCCCCAAGTATTGGACTAAAATAAAAATAAAAACAAAATAGTTGAATATAATCATATCGATCTCAAGCTGAATAGTAGTTCAAACCAGTGAAGAGAAAAATATTTGTTGCATGTTTTGGATATGGCATATTAAATTATTAATACTAATAACGTCATGCAAATAAACCTAATAATCATCTTAAAAATTATATAAATCTACAAACTAAGTGTGCAAAAAGTACTAGTCAATATGAGCTGGCAGTGGATGACCGATCCGGCACTCCATTCGATCAGAGCAATCCAATTATACTGCAGACGTACGAACTCGTGGTGGGCTTTTCGCTTTGCGGAGCCGACACTACCTTTTCTGAGTTTTGGGTTGCCTGGAGATAGGACAACATACGCATTGCGAAGCTGAACGTGGTATCGTCGGTAGGTGTTAGCGTTTCGAACTTAACTCACTATGATTTACAAAAGGATATCTCACATTCGTTATCTGGGCTTCGTTGGTGGATTGCTACGATCAAGTCACTAATTATTATATCGGTCGTCGCTTGGGAGCTAAAGTAGTAGTTTACCCATTTCTGATTCTTTTTCTCACATATTTTGATTTTTAGTCATTTTTTCTTTCTTTTGATGAAAACCGCGAAGCCATGTTCGGAGCTCGGCGACGATGGTGACACAGATTGCGGTGATGGTGGCCGCGATAGTGTGGGTGACCGCGAGATGGTGCAAATCGATAAAAAATTTCATCTCTCGCTAATGAGATAATAAAAAAGTACAAAATGAATTATACAACACAAAAGATACAAAAACGAATCATTTCTCATACAAGATACAACAAAAAAAACAATTGTCTTCATTTTAAATCAGTGGTAGAGCCACATGAGAACCAATGGGGTCATTGGACCCCGCTGTGAAAAAAAAATTATTAATAATTAGGGTGAAAAAATTAATATTAGAATTAAAATTGAAAAATATTAAACTGAAAGAATCCCAGTGAAAATCTTTAAAAATAGTAGGCATAGGTCCAATTAAAATGGACCCGACTGATTTGACAGTCGGACTCCTATAAAATATTCAGTTGTCTCACATAAGTTACATCTCGAAAGATCCAAAACCAATTTTTTGGTCACAGAAGATGCCAAATGAATTGTCTCTGATTGAATGTTGAGAGAAAATCGTGAATCATTATTTTATCAATGGTAATTCCCTATGTATTTATAATTATTTTATAAAATTAATATGTCTAAGATAATTAATTTATATACATAATTGTACATAAGTATTATTTAAAAAGAACCTAAATCAATTACTAGGTAACTGGAATCAACACTAACTATTTTATTTTGCAATGCAATTATGCAATCAGAAGAGGAGCAGTTGCTTTTATTATATGAGGTCCATACATATTTTTTCATTTACCAACATGATAGATGATGTCTGTGCAAAAGCAGTAGTTTTATAATATCTCAATTAATTGAGAGTAAAAGATTACTTGAGTTCGATTAAGCTTCAGCTCATTATTGCGAAGCATAAAATAATCATTTATCGCTCAGGTACGATAGACACCACAGAAGATATAAACGAATTGTCTATCTCAGATGATACAAAACGAATCGTCCCTCACGAAAGATACGAAACGAATCGTCTATCACATATGGTTGAATGACCTTGTGTAGATGAAGCATTGTCTTATCAACCGTAATTAGCAATATATTCATAACTAATTTATATGCATAATTACGAATAGAACTCAAGAATTGAGGATAGATATACTTTAAACCATTTTAAGTTTCAAATTATTTTGCAATATGCAGCCATGCATTCAGGAGGCTCAATAACACATAACTCCAACTACTATTACACCTTACCGGAGTTCATATCCAACCGTTGAAAAACTTAATTATCTCAAATACAATAAGTTGTACTCGTTGGAGCAAGGTTTAATTAGTTGTACTCGTTGGAGCTCTTCAATCTTGTCCAAGAAAAAAACTAAAATATTTCATAAAGGCGATTCTATATATTCTCCAAGATGTCAACGTAAGTCTTTAAACTTAGATAATTTTGATTCTTCTTTTTACCTTTCTTCTTGTACTTTCATAAATGAGGGGGTATGCCAACCGTTTCTTCTATTGATCACACTCTTACATTTCCAAAGCGCTCACAGTGACAGAGTTTAGGTTACTGAAAAGACGATATGATTTAATTATTTTGCTCCACTAGTCGCTAATTTGATTGGCTTATGACCATTCAAGCAAGGGTTCGTTCAATCCAAAGTTCAGTATTAATACGTTGGGGCGGTGCAAGGAAACTTTTAAACTCTTTCACAGCACAGCAAAACAAAAAACTGCACGATACTTAAAAGACACAACACAATCATCGTCGTCGTCTCATGGCCGAGCCACACGACAGCAAAAGAAAACTACGCACGTTAACTTTACGTGAAATTGAAGTGAACCGAGATAAAGAGAAGTGGGCAAAGGCAGTTGAAATAATGGAGAAATGTAGGGTTTTGATGATCGACGTCGACTCCATTAGCCGCTCAGACTTGTTAGAGGCGTGGCTCATTACTTCCAATCAGTTTATCAAGGAGATAAGGGTTTGCCTTAACTACGCCAGGCCTGAGATAGCGAGCCGTGTGATTTCAGCAGCTGTTGAACACGGTGTGCTGACGAGGCTTCATCATCACGGAAAGAAGTATGGCTTGCATGAGTTTCTGAAGCTTGCCAGGTGGCTCAAGTCTGATGAGGGGAGGATGGCGTGCACTTTGGTTCAGAAGGAAGTGAAGGCGGCGAAGAAGAGGGCCGCCGCCGCCGCCGCCGCCGCACTGACGCCGGCTGAGGCGGCTTTGGGTGGAGGTCTGAGGTCGTCCCAGCAGATTCTTGGGCATGAGAACGATGAATCGGCCGACAATGTCGATGATCCATCTCCCAAAAGGATTCGAAGCGGAAAAGCCAGTGGGCTCCACTTGGCAAGAAGCAAGTTTGAATAGTAGGTAATTGGAGGGTATATTGTTACGCTATATGCCGAGTTTTATTTGAATTTTTGTTGCCTATTTGAAAAGTTCAGCATTATGCTTTCCTCTGAAGAACAGAGAAGCTTGTTCTGTTATCTAGCCAGGTTAATTAAGAATCATCGTTATAATTATAACATGTTATTCCGACTATATATCCGACTTAATTTTTTATCATTTCAAAACCCTTTTATATAATCACCAGTCTCGTCCTCATCATATTTAGTTTATAAAAAAGTTTAAACATGCATCGCTAAAATGACTCCGGGAATTGTATAGACAGGGAATGACTGCGTAAGTAAAATCTTTTACTTAATCTTCATATATCTTCTTCTTCTTCTAATAACAAATAATTACAGATGCTGGTTTCAATCTTGTGCATCGTTTCACGGTCGAGCTTCGGTCAACTCTCCACACACCTATTATCATCACCATCATAACAGTAGTGTCAGAGTTAGGGTTAGTGAAAAGACGACCATATCATGAACGATGGATATAATAGCTAAGTTTAATGAATTACAGTTGCCCTATTTTACCCAAAAAAAGATTGCAAAGTTCCACATTTTACTCCCTCTACTTGTTGAAGAAACAAGGAGAAAAAGGGCAGAAGCTTCACCATGCAGCTCGACTTTCTTATTCAGGCTCAGCAATTGAAAGGAGATGTTTAAAAGCGTTGGCCAAAACAAGCAGTGAAGAAAAGGAAAAGGCGACTTATGCACTTATACAGACGCCCACGCTAGTGACGATTTTAATAGATAGAGCGGGGTTTTAAATTTGGCGCGTTTTTCCCCTTTTTACAGTTCTCTTCTTCGAAGTTTCATTTTTAATTCTGTTGAGCTGTAATCTGTTAAAACAGAGATAATCAATAACAATGGCTTTTGCCCGTGGATGTAGGATCTTCAAGATCTGAACCACGTAATTCTTGGTGTTGTTCGTCTCTTGATTTACAATTCTGTTATGGTATCAGAGCGCTGCATCTAAAGCTGCGATTGATCTCAATTTCCACTTTCAAGCTGTGAAAAACAGAGCTAGCAATGTCTGAAATTGTTCCGCCGAATTCTGCGATCAATGCGAATTCTTCAAATGCTTCAACAGTTCTTGCTAATGATCCCTACTTCTTGGGAAATAATGATAATTCCGGCCAGATTCTTGTCCACGAGCCTCTTAACGGTGACAATTACGTGACTTGGAGTCGGGCGATGATGATCGCACTCATCGGAAGAAACAAAGAAGGCTTCGTCAATGGTGATCTTCAGCCACCAGTGGTTGATCCAAACAATGCAGAGGCCACAAAGAATCAAGTCGCAAGCTGGAAGAGGAATAACAATGTCATCATATCTTGGTTGATTAATTCAGTCACAAAAGATATCTCGGCTAGTATCCTTTATACTGCCTCAGCTAGGGAAATCTGGTTGGATCTTGAGGAGAGATTTGGACAAACAAACAGGCCGAGAATCTTCCAACTCAAGAAGGATTTGACCAACCTCACACAGGGTAACAACAATGTGACAATGTACTTCACAAGACTTAAGACACTGTGAGATGAACTAGCGAGTTTCAGGCCCAACTGTAGGTGCAGCTGTGGTGGGGTGAACCAGCTCAAGGCTTACTATGATGAGGAGTATGTGTTGGCATTCCTAATGGGGCTGAATGACACTTATTCACAAACTAGGGGCCAAATTCTGCTTATGGACCCCTTGCCCAACATTAACAGGGCTTTTGCACTCTTAGTTCAGGAAGAAAGGCAGAGGGGTGTTCATGGAGGCCAGCTTCGTGCAGCTGATGATCAGACTCATAATATGGCCATGATGGCCTCCAGAAATGACCCGGTTCAGGGAAGGAAAGGAGCTTACAACCCAAGGAAGGAGGGTGTTAAACCAATCTGTGCACACTGTGGCAGAAGAGGGCATTCCATTGACACATGCTACCAAATTCATGGTTACCCTCCAGGCTTCAAACAGAATCAAAGGTTCAAGAATGCGAGAGTAAACCAGACCATGGTAGATGTGGCCAAGAAAAATGGACAATCTGACCTTCTGCCAGCTTCAGAACCTGTAAATACAACAGATGCAATGGTCCAGTTGCAGTCACCCCCTTCCAATTGCAGAGTCTTAAGGCTTTGATCAACCAGTCATCAGCACTTCAACCTCAGGATGGCATGGATTCAGCACCACAAACTGATAAAGGAACAGGTATCACTCTATCCTTTAACATGCCCAGATTGTCAAGTAGTAAAGCTTGGATCATTGACTCTGGTGCGAGTAAGCATGTGTGTGGAGACAAAACCTTACTCTATAATCTGCACAAAATACAAGAATCCAATGTAATATTACCTGACAAATCAGTGGTCAAGGTTAGGGAGGCAGGGTCAACTATCATTAACAGTTCCATCACTTTGAATGATGTTCTACTTGTGCCTGAATTTCATTTCAATTTGATATCTGTAAGTGATCTGGCTAGGACCCTAAACTGCAGGTTTATCTTTGAATCTAATGAGTTTATGATACAGGACAGTTCGCACCATATGATTGGGAAGGGTGAACAGAGAGCAGGTCTGTATATCCTAGAAGCAGATTCACTCACTGAAGTTCCTTTTAGAAATAATGATGCTTTCTTGAATAATGTCTCTATGAGCTTGTGGCATAGTAGATTGGGGCACCCTTCTTACAAGGTGTTAGATGTACTTAAGAGTGTTCTCAAACATGATCTCAGTGATAAGCATGAATACTGTAAGGTCTGTCCACTAGCTAAGCAGAGGAAATTACCTTTTCCAAATAAAACTGATGTTGCATGTACAGCTTTTGATCTTATACATTGTGACGTCTGGGGCCCCTTCAATGTTCCTTCCCACCTTGGACATCAATATTTCGTTACAATAGTTGATGATCACACTAGGTACACCTGGTTATTTATGATTAGATACAAGTCTGATGTAAGATCAGTCATGAGCTATTTCTTGGCTTTGGTAGAAAACTTGTTCAGGTCTAGAGTTAAAATAGTCAGATCTGATAATGCAAAAGAGTTTGAGCTGGTAGAATTGCTTAGAAGCAAAGGAATCATACACCACTTGTCGTGTGTGCAAACACCGCAACAAAATTCGGTCGTAGAAAGAAAACACCAACATTTGCTTAATGTGGCTCGAGCTCTGCTTTTTCAGTCTAACATACCAATCCAGTACTGGTCAGAATGTGTACTAACTGCTACTCACTTGATAAATAGAACTCCCTCAATACTGCTGAAGAATAAAAGTCCATATGAACTACTTTATGGGAAACCAGTGAATTATAGTATGCTTCGAGTTTTTGGCTCGCTCTGTTTTTGTTCTACTCTAGCTGCAGGGAGGAAAAAGTTTAATCCGAGGGCTAGAGAATGTGCCTTTCTTGGCTACCCTAATGGAGTAAAAGGTTACAAGTTGCTAGACCTAAAGACCAGAGACATAATCATTTCAAGAGATGTGATATTTCAGGAAACTGAATTTCCTTTTCTGAGGCAGCAGGAATCTCTCACAAGGGAGGATCCCTTCCCTGAACATGTCTTGCCTAAACTCACTGTTGTTAGCAACAACTTGCCAACAGAAGAACAAGGACTTTCACCTGAAGGGGAGGCAGCTCAAGTACAAACACTTGTGGAGAACTTATCAGGAGAAGAGGCAGAAACAGAGCCTGTACTTCAGGATTCTTTCCCAGAAGGATCTCAAGCTGACACTGATGATGCTGAGGACATATCTGAGGATTCACAAGAGGCAACAGATCCACACACACAACAGCAGGTAGGGACAAGAAGGTCTGGAAGACATATCACGAGACCACACTATTTAGAGGACTATCACTACAACAAGTTCAGAGTCCTACACCCCATTTCTCAAGCAGTTTCCTACAGAAATCTGTCCAGCAACTACCAGGATTTCATCTGTGCCATCTCAGCTGTCCATGAACCTCAAAACTTTGCACAGGCAGCTGGATCCAAGGAATGGCAGAATGCCATGGAAGAAGAATTCAGGGCACTTGAGCTGAATGATACCTGGACAGTTGTTCCCCTGCCAGCAGGGAAAAGGCCCATAGGATGCAGATGGGTATTCAAAATCAAGTTTGATTCTTGGGGGCATGTGGAAAGGTATAAGGCCCGGCTCGTGGCTAAAGGGTATGACCAAAGAGAAGGGGTCGACTACCTGGACACATTTGCCCCGGTGGCAAAACCAAGTACAATCAAGCTGATTTTGTCTCTAGCCGCCAAACTAAGTTGGAATTTGGCACAGTCAGATGTAAACAACGCGTTCCTCAATGGAGAATTAAATGAAGAAGCATACATGGAATTGCCACAAGGTTTTTACACTGATATAGAAAGGACAGGACCTACCAGAAGAGTGTGCAGGCTTCATAAATCTCTTTATGGTCTTAAGCAGGCGTCACGGCAATGGAATAGGAAGTTCACAGACGCTGTGAGGGAGTTTGGCTTTGAGCAAACGCAGTCGGATCACACCTTGTTTATTAGAGGAAAGGGTGACAGTTTGGTTGTGTTGCTTGTGTATGTGGATGACATAATACTGGGAGGACCTTCCCTAGATGCCATTCAGGAAGTTAAGGAATTTCTGAAGCACAGCTTCAAAATCAAAGACTTAGGGGAGCTTAAGCTTTTCCTTGGAATAGAAGTGGCTCAAGCAGAAGATGGGATCTATATTTCTCAGAGGCAATATGCCCTCCAACTACTTGAAGACACTGGGTATTTGGCAGCTAAGAGCCTGACCACACCCATGAATCCTGGAGGAAACTTAACTGAAGATGAGGGAGAATTGCTGAGGGATCCTTTCAGCTATAGAAGGTTGGTAGGGAGGCTCCTCTACCTAACCTTTACGAGACCGGATATTACCTTTGTGGTTCATAGGCTGAGTCAATACATTGCAGCCCCTAGAACACCACATTTGATGGCAGCTCACCATCTATTGAGATACATTAAAGGAGCGCCAGGACAGGGCATATTATTCAGCTCGACTCCAGACTTTAACTTGAGAGGATTTTCTGATGCAGATTGGGCAGCATGTAGGGATATTAGGAAGTCTGTGACAGGTTTCTGTACATTCTTGGGAGACTCACTCGTGACTTGGAAAGCTAAAAAGCAGGCCACGGTATCAAGGTCGTCCACGGAGGCAGAGTATAGAGCATTAGGCTCTGTGGTGGCTGAACTGCTATGGGTTAAAAATCTGCTAAAGGAGCTTGGTCTTGGCCTAAATCAGACACCTGTGATCTTCTGTGATAACCAGTCAGCTATTAAGTTGTCTTCAAATCCCAGATTCCACGAGAGATCGAAGCACATAGAGATCGATTGTCATTTTATAAGAGATCATATATCAAAAGGAGATATAAAGCTGCTCCCTGTTAGTTCTGGAAATCAACTTGCTGACATGTTTACTAAACCACTCCCAGGTCCGAGATTGCAAGAACTAATGGTCAAGATGTCAGTAATAAATTTATTTCGTCCATCTTGTGGGGGGTGTTGAAGAAACAAGGAGAAAAAGGGCAGAAGCTTCACCATGCAGCTCGACTTTCTTATTCAGGCTCAGCAATTGAAAGGAGATGTTTAAAAGCGTTGGCCAAAACAAGGAGTGAAGAAAAGGAAAAAGGCGACTTATGCACTTATAGAGACGCCCACGCTAGTGACGATTTTAATAGATAGAGCGGGGTTTTAAATTTGGCGCGTTTTTCCCCTTTTTACAGTTCTCTTCTTCGAAGTTTCATTTTTAATTCTGTTGAGCTGTAATCTGTTAAAACAGAGATAATCAATAACAATGGCTTTTGCCCGTGGATGTAGGATCTTCAAGATCTGAACCACGTAATTCTTGGTGTTGTTCGTCTCTTGATTTACAATTCTGTTACTACTTGAGAACAAAAGAATAGCACCACACAAGGTGTGTCTGTCATCTAATAAATGGCATGTTAAAAAATTGGATCGTTATATATATAGGCAACTTTCGGTTCTTTCTTACAAAATAAAATGAAGGAAAAAGGAATTTAACTGGACAAGCAATGAATGGGCTGGGCTGGTGATAAACACAGCCGTTGTTAACCTATATAAAAAGTAGACTGTGATAGCAAAGAGAAAAAAAGGAAAAAAAAAAAAAAGAAGAAAGATTAAAATAAAAATTCGGGCTGGTGATAAACACAGCCGTTTTTAACCATCTCATTTAATTAATGTGGGAGAAGGAGAAGACATACGATGGATATAATAGCTAACTTTAATGAATTACGGTTACCCTATTTTACCCAAAAAAAGATGGCAAAGTTCAACATTTTACTCCCTCTACTTCAGAACAAAAGA
Source organism: Craterostigma plantagineum (assembly GCA_027422505.1). Classification (NCBI taxonomy): domain Eukaryota; kingdom Viridiplantae; phylum Streptophyta; class Magnoliopsida; order Lamiales; family Linderniaceae; genus Craterostigma; species Craterostigma plantagineum. Next base: position 1,220,562 of record JAPQWV010000124.1, on the reverse strand, counting down.
ATAGCACCATGCAAGGTGATTCTGATTTCTGATTTCTAAATGAAAGGCAGGTTAAAAATAGGATCTTTTTATATATAGGCAACTTTTGTGTTCTTCTTACAAAATAAAATGAAGGGAAAAGGAATTTAACTGGATACACAATGGGCTGGGCTGGGCTGGGCTGGTTATAAACACAACCGTTGTTAACCTATATAAAAGCAGACTGTAATAGAAAAAAAAAGAAAAAAAATTAAAGAAAGAATTTAATAAAAATACGGGCAGTTTTTCCATCCATATTTAGCACGTGCGCCCCCTGCGACAGGTGAGTGCGCCGGCGCCGGAGGTAATGGAGCCGACCATGGACGACGATTTCGCCCCTAAGCTCGAAGCTCTTGCGTAGCTCGCCGACGCGCCGGCGCCCGACGGAACAAAGTAAGCGCCATTGCGCATCAAATCTCCCTCCGATCTCCAATTCCACCCTCTCCATTGACTTTCAGCTGTATCAACCCTCTTCGTCACCTACAAAACCACCCAAAACACACACCTTTCTTTAGAAGGCACTATTTTATCTTCACGAAACAATATAATAATAATTTTCTTCACATACTTGTTTTGCAAAAGGATTGTTCGGCGCCAGGTATCTGTTTCCCTGGCTGTTGATTGTCGGATTTGCACTCCCACCTATTGCATACATCTCCCAATGAGTATAGTCATTGTTCACCACATGAAAGTATCCATGCCTACACCTGCAAATATATAACCATATGTTCATCATCCATCTATTCTGTCTTTTCGCGTATTACTACTACTTGCCTCGGCATCCTCTGTATAAGCCCAGCGCCAAAGTGATTGAATGCAATCGTCACCTGCATTTGCTTGTCCCTTACATAAGAATCACTATGCCCAAGCAGCATCACCTTTCACCCAAAAAGAATAAGTTTAACATAAGCCCACAGAAAAAGAAAAAAAAAACTCATCTTTAAGGTTAAAAAAAGAGTAAGCACCTCATTATGGTGAGCCAAGTGATTGTTGGAAATGGTAATCGCCGTGGACCCCATAACGGCATCGACGAGACCATCAGCGCAATGAGAAAGCGAATTGTGATCGATCCAAACATGGCTCGACCCGAATATCGAAATCGCATCGCCGTCAGCCATAGTCCTCCACCCGTAGTGGCTCGTCGAGCTCCTCACCATCGCGTTCCCCGTGGGCCTACAATCATGAATATGCAATCCGTGCACGATCACGTTAGTCACGAACTGAATCGTGATGCACGCCCCGTTGGCTATGTGCACGTTGGCCCCTCGCCCGTCGATGGTCTTGAAGCTGTTCACGATCAGCTCCTGCTTTAGGGTTATGACCATGTCCCGCTCGAAGACGATCCACAGAGGCCTTTCTTGGATCACCGCGTGCCTTAGGGTTCCCGGCTTGGGGTTCACGGGGTCGTGGTCGGTGGGGTCGGTGACTACGTAGAACGGACCGTCGCGTCCGCCGATTGCGTTCCGACCGAACCCTATGGCGCACGAGGCGAGCCGCCTGCGGTTCCTTCGCCAGTTCGGGTCGCACCGCCAGCAGTCGTCGATTGGGTTTCCCGTCCCGCATGAGAGGTAGCCGAGCTTTCGCCTTTCCGTGCTGTTCCTTGTTGCCCTGTAATTAGTTTGGAGGACGTAATTTGACGGTATTTGTGAAATGGCCCCAAACTAGCTTTTTGGGTGAGTTTGGTCTGGGAATTCAATGCAGAAGGAAAATGAAAAAAGTATAGTGGCATGCATCGAACCAATGTACTTTTGTATATTGTATCGTTAGATTATTTCTTTTCTTTTCTACGTTGAATTCAGCGTACCAAACAAACCCAAAAGAATATTCATGGCTGTATTTTCTATTTTCTTTCACTAGACAACAAAGTCCACTTCAAATCATGCTAATACTATCCCAAGAACTTGTCTTTTTTTCCATCTAATTTGGAAATGTGAATGGGTAAAAATGGATATACATGTAACATGGAAGATGACGAAGCAACTGTGAGGGTAGGGTTAGTTTTGATTTATCTAATGAAAGAGATATTGTGGAATTTAATATTGAGGTCCACAACATGAATAACAAGTCATTGTGTGCACACTTAGAATAAAGTGAAGCAGTAAATGGAAAACTAAGGCAACGATCAGATTTTCGTTGAAGTAATTATAGAGATGAAAATGAAAAAGGTAAAAAGAAATACTCACATTTCAACCATCCTTGCAACTTCTTCTGGGTCATCCACTGCGTGTTCTTTTAGACCTTCTAACCTGAATATATGTATGTAGATGCTAAAATGTTATTTCTACTACGATATCAAACTAACGATCGTTCTTCTAGTCAATGACTAATCTACCCCCAGGCTTATAAAGCTCAACACTTTAGAAATACTAAAACCAGGGTAGTTCAGTCAAACAGAATTGTTCGACGGAGAGGAAACAGATTGACGGTTGGGATTTTCCGACGTATGCCGGAGATAGATCCCACCGCCGACATTTGATGATGAAGAAAGAGGGAATGTTTGGACGGCTGAGATCGATTGTGGGAGAAAGGCGAAGTTTGCCACTCACCATGAATTCGCCGTCGTTGAGTTCATAGAGCTCTGCCAAGGAAGCTCCTTCTCCAACACAACACTGTGAAGAATATACGGTGAATCAAATCAAAGACTTTAACCGAAATCTAGCGCCGAGCACGAAGGAAAAAAGTGCAAAATTCTAATACGAAATTCCCAGAAAATAACCAGAACACACGCATTGCAAAGAAAAACAGAGCATTGATCTGATTGCTAAAACGAACCTCGATTCAGTGGTTTCGTGGGCGTGGGCCGCCGTCGCCGGAGCTCCGACACACAGCACGGCAAGCAGCAGAAACGAAAGGAAAGAGAAATGCCATTTCTTCGGAGACCATTCCACTGCCATTACGACGCCGTCTATGGAGTGAAAAATGGCGAAGAGAATTGTAGTAGCAGTAAGCTCAGTGTAATGGCCGGTGTGTGTCTCGTTATATAGCGTTAAAGATTTAACGACCGTTAGCTAACTGCCAATGACGCCAGCCAGGTAATTTTGTTTTCCTTTTTTTTTTTCTTTTATTATTTTCGTAAATTGAGCTGTAAATTGTGAGCGTCGGTCGCTACCGTGGCGTGAATTCAGATTTACATTTATTCCGCGTATATTCTTTATTATTGAATTAGAGAGATTGAGGGAAACGGTTTGTTCAGTATTTTAACTCCGTCAGATGTGGGACCCACGGAATACCGTACGGAGGCAAAATTCACTGATTTTCCGCCGAAGTTCGGTCGTATATATAAATTGAGTTCTATTGTGTTATTAATATTTTTTTTAATTGATCATATTAGTTTTGCATTTGCCGCGAGTCACGGCGGAAGATGTATGGGTGGAGAAGAAAATGAAATGAAAAGGGATGAAATGTATTACATGGGGTGGTTGGGAGTGGAATTTATGAATACGAATTAATGTGAATTTAAGGAAAGGAAAAAATGAGTATTAAGAGCATCTCCAACCGTACGTCAAAACGCAAAATATGGTGTAAGATTACTCCAATGGAATCCAAAACCCAAACCCAAAATGGGTTTAGTACATTCTCTCTCATACTTTAATCGCATCTATGCGTTTGAAGTAGTTATTATGCGACTGAATTACTGTTAATTGCATTAAAGTCCATTATTATTTCTCTCTCATTATCATGTGTTTGTGTCAGGAAAAATAGAAAATGGCCAGGTCACTTCTCGGCACAAGCTTTACATAAAGCACTTCATCCCAACAGTGACTCTTATTTATCAACATATGCTTCTCTCTCTTCCTCAGGCCTTGCTTTTACTATTAATTTTCTTAGTTTTTTTTGTGATTATATCTAAAACTAATATTTGTAGTCTAATTTTTGAAGTTAAAAAATATGTGGGTAATATTGAAATTTGTAATGGAAGTGAATATTACAAAAAAGTGTTTTGAGTTTGAGAATGAGTTGAACGGTTGGAGAAGAATCACTGCATTTTGGGTTTGAGTATGCGTTTGAGTTTGAGAATGCGTATCACGGTTGGAGATGGTCTAACATCTCTTCGCTTGCATAGGTCAAAAAGCACAAAAATGAATTAATATGTCGACGGTTTCCGACCCTATAGGAGTAATATCTATTGTTTATTTTATTTCCTTTACATATATATATTTTCATGCCAGCGATGACCAATCATCGCCAAATCACACGCTCGTAATAACAGTGATTTCGTAAGTTTCACATTACCTTTCATGCAACACAAACACATTATTGAAAAGTGTTCCGTAAAGTATGACGTGCATTACATTGATATATGTACGATCAGACAGAAATAATTATGACTCCAAAGGTGGTTAGAAAAATAACTCCGAATATTATATGGATTCGTTGAGCTGACTGAAACTCAAGGTATCATGATTGTTGTTGTTTGTAGGTAGTAATTGCATGAACGGTTTATATAGAACAAAATTAAAATAATATAATTTCTTGAGCTAGAACTAGAAGCAAGGGGGGCATGATAATTAGGATACCATTCATGTATGAGTGTATCAAAAGCCTAAAAGCTATAAAATAGAGGACATGTTTCTTATATCGATTTCATAACGATATATATAAACAATAGGGCATATTTAATTTTGTATTAGCATGTTTAGGAGATGCGTTTGTTTGCGGTTGACAAAAAATGCTCTTCTATATATTGACGAATGGAAACGTTATTTATTACGGAGCCGTTAAAGTGATTGACGGAGAAATGAATATAGAAAAGGGCCATGTGCTGTGCATAGTGGTCACATTTCCGACATTTCTCAACGGACAACTAAATTGCTGGGCCAAGCCAAGCCAAGCCAATACCAACCTAGAAAAACAAATAAGTAATGGATAAACAATATCGAGAGAAATTTAATTTCATATGCTCGAAATTTATTAAAAATAACATGGGATTACAATGCGGTGATTCAATTCAAGTGCTTTTTCTTACATTTAATGTTGACCTCTTGTTGGGGAAAAAAAAAATATTGTGTAATCTAAACATAAATACCTACTTGAATAAAAACTTACAAATCAGTACACATGTCAGAAATTTTTACAGATAAGTACCCGACTTACTGTTTGTACCAGTTTATGTGTAAAGACCGTATCTTGCTATGTGTGTATAGCGTACCATGTCACGCCTTTATACGTTACACTATACGGTTTCTATAGGGTACCTAAATGTGCTAATACGGCGTACCATTTTCTAAACGTATTACGTGCCACAATATGTTTCTATAGGGTACCTAAATGTGCTAATACGGCGTACCTGCAACAGGATCGGGTACCTATTTGCAAAAAATTTTATTCTTTTAGGCATCTACATATAAAAAAACTGACAGAGTACTAAATTACAAGTTTTTTTTAGAGGGTTATTTATGTGTAAAGACCTTATTTCTTTACTTCCTTTTTCAGAGTAAAAGCATCAAAATCTTAGTTTAATGGGCTTTTTGTCTAAAGATCCCAATTCGCAATTCACCATCTTTAAGTTTAATGGGCTTTTTGTCTAATAACAAATAAGTCCCAATTCCTTATAAACGTTATGTATCGAAATATAAAACTATTTCAAATAAAAAAGTTCTTGTAAATCGGAACCACCTAGAAGAAAGAAGAGATCATACGTACGTATACCGTAACTCGTAAGCATAGAATATCTCAGTCCACGCTATTTGAGTTCAGCCTTGGCTTGGTCATTTTGTTGATTCCCAGCTTGACCACCTCATAGCACAGCACAGCAGCACAGCACAGCACAGCACGCACACAAAGTGTCCGACAAACTCCTCAGCTAAAGAAAACCATGCAATATAAAAACCTCGGCCGATCTGGGCTCAGAGTCTCCCAACTCTCCTACGGCGCGTGGGTCACTTTCGGCAATCAGCTCGACGTCAAGGACGCGAAGTCAATCCTCCAATGCTGCCGAGACAGCGGCGTCAACTTCTTCGACAACGCCGAGGTGTACGCCAATGGCCGAGCCGAAGAAATCATGGGCCAGGCCATCAAGGAACTCGGATGGAAGAGGTCAGATCTAGTGATTTCGACCAAGATCTTCTGGGGCGGTTCTGGGCCGAACGATAAGGGGCTTTCGAGGAAGCACATCGTCGAGGGTTTGAGGAGTAGTTTGAAGAGGTTGGATATGGAGTACGTCGACGTGGTCTACTGCCACCGGCCCGATGTAATGACTCCGATTGAGGAGACGGTTAGGGCGATGAACCACGTGATTGATAAAGGGTGGGCGTATTACTGGGGCACGAGTGAGTGGTCGGCGCAGCAGATCACGGAGGCGTGGGGCGTCGCCAATAGGCTGGATCTTGTCGGCCCTATTGTGGAGCAGCCTGAGTATAATCTGTTTGCCAGGCACAAGGTGGTGAATGGTGATTTAACCTTTTTGTTTTGTGTGGTTAATTTGATGTAGAGATTGGATCTTGAAATTGATTTTTCTCTGCTATTGTTATGGGCTTGTTTTGCTGTCTTCGGTAGTTTTATTGCAGGTTTTGGGTTGTGGCAGTAACTAGATCTATGTTTGGGTTGCTGTGAATGATATCACCGTTAAGGTTTCACTTTATTATCTTTTTTTGGATTTGGAGAATATGATTTCCGTTTGTAGGACAATTTGAGTGTTTAGGATTGATGGGTATGTAAAATTTGATTCCAGACGACTCTATGATATATTCACTTGTCGCCAAATGGCAGAAATTGACTCACCATGTGGAATTTAGTACCATAACGTAAGATCTTGGATGCTATATTTTACTTTTTTCTCGTTTTTTTGTATAATATGTATGAATTGAATGCTGCAGGTCGAGTCTGAGTATCTTCCCTTGTACAACGACTATGGCATTGGCCTCACCACTTGGAGTCCCTTAGCATCTGGAGTTCTTACAGGGAAGTATAGCTTGGGAAACATTCCACCCGATAGTAGATTTGCGCTGGAAAATTACAAGGTAACTGATGATGATAAAGGTGTTCAATGTGTGGTTTTGGGTTTAATATGTTCTTCGATGCCTATGTGACTGTTTTACTGTTGTCTATCTATCATAAATTGACTATCTATCTGATTATGACATTCCTCGTTTGTATTGTAATAGTAATGCCTTTCTTTCCCTTGTTCCATTCTTTTTCTCTATCTCGAACTTATGGGGAGAAAAACATTTTTCGCAGAACCTTGCAAGCAGAGCCTTGGTAGACGATGTACTAAAGAAAGTGAACGGATTAAAACCAATTGCTGATGAGTTGGGCGTGACTTTGCCTCAGCTTGCTATTGCTTGGTGTGCTGCTAATCCAAACGTCTCATCCGTTATTACCGGCGCCACAAAAGAGTCTCAGGTTCGTAAGATAACTTCTCAATCTTTCTAGGATGCAATGCAGTTGTTTGTGTTGTTTGATGCATTCCTCCATTAGTATTCGAACGCTTCATTGGCTGAGGAAATAAGAAACAGTTAGCATCTTCTGAGTTACTTGATCCTTTTCACAAGAACACCCAATGACCTCTGCTACTTTTTTTGGGAATTAATGAAAGATGAGTTTGTTGTATGGCTAATAATTATGAATGTTCAGCTTCCTTACACAGCACTATATATTGCAGTCCCAAGCAATAATCACAACTGCTTTCTGTAACACTCTTATGGCTTTCATACAGATCCAAGAAAACATGAAGGCCGTTGAAGTGATCCCTAAGCTAACTCCTGGAGTAATGGAGAAGATCGAAGCCATTGTTCAGAGCAAGCCGAAACGCCCTGATTCTTACCGTTAGATATTCGATGGCGAAAATATTATCTATCCTTTTTTTAAAAACATGTATGGTTTCTGCTTTCATTTTCCACCCTTTGTCTGTCGAGTTTGTACACATGTAGAGAATGATCTTTCTCTTGCTATGTATTGAACGATAAATATGACATTCCAAATCTGTTCCTTTTCCCTCTACAAGTGAAATGTATAACATAAACTGTTCCTACATAATTCTAATACGGCTATTTTACTTAAAAGAAAAAAGCATAGGCCTAAGCTGTGCATCAACAACAAGAGATGCTTTTATTACAAACGTTCGTACCTTCACTTTCACCAACTTTAACAACAAAAGGGTCACGAAAAAAGTGGGAACGATCTTTCACCCGATGCGTATGAGATTATGTTCTTCTTCAACGGAGAAATATATTGGGCTCCTTGAAATGCGGCGCCTCGAAGGAAATTCAGCGGCCCAAAATCGTACGAGTACGCCTTTTGAAACCCATCCAAAATTGCCATCATCGTTAGGTTCGCAGGTTTTCTTTCTGATTCGTATCTCTTTAGCAGTGACACCTACACAACAAGTTTCGGAATGCCATAAAATTTAGAGAGCAGAGCTCACATAAACTAATTAAATAAAGAAAAGGACCGCATAAATCTTACCTCTCCAATATCAGAACCAGTCCCAACTCCTTCATTCAAGACCTTCGATAGGGAATAAGCATCTCCAAATCCCATATTTACCCCTTGACCAGCCAATGGGTGGACTGTGTGAGCTGCATCGCCGATAAGAGCAACACGTGGGCGTACATAGCTCTTCGCGTGCATTAGAGACAGAGGAAACACCATCCTATCCGAGGCTATTTTGGTAATATTAGGCGGGACTTCAAAAGGGTCGTTGGTCGACGACGCTGAATCTCCCGTTAGCCAAGAGAAAGGCCCTCCTGAGTTTGGTCGACGACCATAGCCACTGTCCAAAGCACGGTTGACCTCGTTTAGAAAGTCAACCTCAGACATGGACTTGCGCAGTAGTGATTCTTCAGGGCTCATTGTCCAAACAATATTACTGAAGTTGTCGCCAATGGGAAGAAGGGCGATTGGACCATTAGGTAAGAAACGCTGCCAAGCACAGCGGTTTTCGTATGCGTGTTGGACTGTGCATATGATTGCGCTTTGAGGATATTTCCATCCCGTCGTGTGGATTCCTGTCAGTTCCTTAACCCGGGATTTGGACCCATCAGCTCCAACCTTGGATGAGAGGGAAAGAGATGAGACCAAAATGCTAGCGAAGTAGTTGTATTTTTTTTGTATTACGAATATTGTGTGTTGAAGAACTGAAGAACTACCACTAGCTTTGCATGTAAGCTGTTGCCATCTGTCAATTCCAGTTTTGAGATAGAGCGTTGTTCTATGGTCATTGAGCTCAATCTGCTAGGATATATTTTGTACTGGAGAGATGCATCCTGTCAAAAAAAAAGGAAAAGAAGTTAACAATGAACAATACGAACTTAACAATATTTCACTTTATTCAGTCAAAACTTGAGAAAGTTCAAATAATGTTCAAGTACCAGTAGGCAAGAGAACAGTGATCTGTGGATGACCTTATTCTCCACCACACACCTGAAACAGCCCAAAAGTCTCAGGAAAAATAATTTTGTACTGATAGGTAATAATAGATAGAACATGGCATGTATTCTTAGTTCTTACCCTAGTATCTCCTTATCAATGTCTCTGGCATGGTACCTTGTGTATCCAAGACCAGTGTAATCCCAGACCTTCAAATTGCAAGGGGAAAGATGTGAAATTTAACCCAAATCTAGCAGAGATATCTGATGAGAAAGACAAGAAATACGCATTTCTGAACAAATGCTGATAGGGCACATCAATAGATAGTGACCAGAGAAGACAAGATAACAGAAACAAATACCTGCATCTTGTCAAAATATGCATGCCTTTGTTGTTCCACATATTTCCATGCACCCACATCTGAAAGTAATCACTGTCAGACACTCATGCTCCCACTAGATAGCACAAAGGAATCTTAAAACAACCATCTTTTCAAAATCGAAAATGTTCAGATCCTCGCTAGTGAAAATTCGTTCGGATCTAGTTATCACTCTAGACAATATACGAATGTTTCAACGTTGCAATTTGTATCCTGTCCCAGCATTTGGTCCATGGTGCCATTAATCCCGCTAGTAGTATGGCACTGGACCATGAGAAACCACTACATACTTAAACATTTTCAGCACATGATAAGCGGTTACGTTTTAAGAGAACTTCATATACTGAAGAATTATGATGCAAAAGGCCTTACCTTTAAATAGAGCCATAGTAGCTGGCGTAACAGTGCTAACTCTTGGATCGGGGGTATCCTCTTTCTTTATGCAGTATTCTTCCTTCGACAAAGCAGGGTTGCTATCGATTATAGCAACATTTAGTCGCTTTGTGAGTGGCATGCTCGCTGAGGAATCACGAAAACCACAAGTTTATTGCAACAGAACTGGGATCATTAGGGTGGATAACAACTTTAAAACAAAAACTTTTGTAACGTCGAATATGAAAAATCACCCAAAGAGCATGCCAGAGCCATGCCCACCATGCCCCCACCAACAATTGCAACATCATGCACAGGAGCATTGCTCACGTGCCCAAGCTTCTCCTTGAGCTCCTTAAGAAATTCAAGTGAAAAGTTAAAAGGTATAGTGATTAAGCTAACGATAGTTTGATAATAGACCAATGAAACAAGAAGTCAATGCAACTAAAAAAAATTTGTCCAGTACTGACTTGATCAATGTCTGAACCAGGCAACTTGGGAGTCATACCACTACATAATGTTCTATGCGCCAGCTTCAAAGCATGGACATTAACCCCCACTCTCCTTGCAGCTAATCTAGAACCAATAGAAATACAACCATTGAATAGTGGATAGAAAGAACAACTACCCAGAACTACCAGGCCTTGGATGAAATGCACATAAACGAACGAGAATCACACAATCAATTACAGAGTTCCACCATTCAATCAAACAATCTGTAAAGAATTTAAGAGGTGTTAACTACTCCTACCCATCAGAAAGTACTTAACACTTGAATGTGCACAGTGTACATTCGTGCAAATGTTAATTCAAGCGTTGAGTAGATTGCAAGCTGCTTCCTAAGAACCAAAGAAACCAAGTGGAGCAAATGAAGCAACTTTTACACGCTTCAATAAGAAAATGCTAATTGCTAGGCCAAAACAAAAATCCATTCTGACTGAATCAAGTTTTCCACTCGTGACACCGTCACTCTTTTGATGAATCATCCATTGATTGCACAACCCAAATCCCAATCAAACACCTCCAAATCGCCAAGGATACGAAAAAGTATAACGGAGGCAAACCCAATTTCAGAAACTACTTTTGCCTCAAAGAAACGGGTGTTAAACATTCAAAGCTCTCATGATATTCAAATCATCAGTTGATAATCACTACTTTCACGACAAAAACTATGAGGGCGCATGCCATTTCAATAATAATCAACACACCTATTCATTGTGTCAGGAAGGTTTCCCCGTAAACCTCAGTGAACTGCTGAGCGATCTCTCAAGATTTCGGAGCGTTTGGTTGCCGAAGGGAAATGAAGAAAACGCAGCTGAAATCAAAAGTCGTACTTGGTAGCGATTTAGTATTACGTGGCGTATATTTATTGATTATAAAAAAAAAGGGGAAATAAAACACTCATAGAAGTTAGAACTCTTGCTGGGTAAGAGAGTGTTGTGTAGAGCTCAAACTCTCTGGATAATGATAGCATGCAATCTCGACGTAGTAGCAACGCCGATCAGTTCTCAGTCAATCTTCAATTCGCAAGATGCTCTGGCGTTTCTCGAAAAGTGTTCGAGCTTCAATCAATTGAAGCAAACCCACGCGAAGATCATCCGCCACGGCCTCCACAAACAGCAATTGCTAGCCGCAAGGCTGATACGAATCTGCTCTCTTTACAAAGAACTCGATTACGCCGCATTAATCGTGCAGCAAATCGAGGACCCGTCGGTTTTCCTATCGAATTTACTCATCAGAGCATGTAATTACAGCAACTATCCTCGTCGGGGCATTCTTTTGTACAATTCGATGATTTGCGGAGGCCTAGAGGTAGATAAATTCACGTTTCCTTTTGTGATGAAAGCGTGTTTGGATTGCTGCTGCGTGGAGAAGGCGAGGGAGGTTTACGGGTCCGCCATTAGGAGAGGATTTTACGGAGATGTGTATTTGGATAACGTTTTCATGGACCTGTGCTTGAAGTGCGGGGCTGTCGATGATGGGCTCAAGGTGTTCGACAAAATGCGCGTGAGAACAGTCGTGTCGTGGACGACTATAGTATCTGGGCTCATACACAACGGGGAGATGGAATAGCGAGCCAATTCTTCAACGAAATGCCATCGAAGAACGTAGTTTCCTGGACCTCAGTGATCAACGGCTATGCGAAAAGCAAGAAACCAGAGAAGGCATTCGAGGTGTTCCTCGAAATGCAGCAAAATGGCGTTGAGCCTAACGAATACACGTTGGTTAGCCTCTTAGTCGCTTCTGCTGAGCTGGGAAGCCTTACGCTGGGAAGGTGGGTCCACGACCATGCAATCAAGAATGGAATTGAAATTGGTACTTTCGTCGGGACAGCGCTCGTCGATATGTACAGCAAGTGTGACGACGTGGAGTATGCGAAGAGAGTATTCAGGTCGATGGAATCGAAGAGCGTGGCAACTTGGAATACGATGATAACTAGCTTAGGAGTCCACGGGCGAGGAGAAGAAGCGCTTAGCCTCTTCGAGGAGATGGAGCGGATAGGCAATCCAAAGCCCGATGAGATCACATTCGTCGGCGTTTTATGCGCTTGCCAGCAGATGAACGACGTCGAAAAGGGACGTAAGTACTTTAATTACATGATTGAACGTTATGGTATTGAACCTATCTTAGAACACTATGCTTGTCTCTTTGAGATGATCTCGCGAGTGGATAACTTGATTGTGTCGGAATTCTGAGGCATTTTAGAACGTTGGGCTGTTGTTTGTTTGAGATGTAGTGATAATTTGATGGTCGTAAAATATCACATTCTAAGTTTCACTAAGCAATGGAATCAGTCAACGAATAAGTACAGGCATTTTCTGAGCAGGGCAAGAGAGTCCAAGAAGAAAAAGGGCTCTTATCGTGCTGTCATTTTGTGTAATGTAAAGTATATAATATTCTATTTCTGTGTATGTAACTTAGTCATGTCATGTTCCTTGGTTAATTTCTTGTACGACCTGAATAGAAATGGATGATTTAAAAGGCTAAAGATGCCAGCTTTATCATCGTATGAAATATGTATTCATAATATATAAGCTTATATTGATTGGCATGCTAAGCAAACAAAAAACCTCATCTTTCGAGAAATTCTCATTCGTATCTACCTTGCAGGATTGACCCGCAATTTAAGGTCTTGAATTTCGAAAATTTTGAAACTTTTTTGTAATTAAAAAAAAAGTTGGGACATTTATAGGATAGGCCTGCAATTATATATCGTTTATATCTTCTTTAGTTTAGATCCAATCCAGGGATTCAATTTTCAATTCAATATGATAAATTATAAACTAGTCTTGATATATATATATATATACATATATAAACGACCCAATACGTCATACTAAAATTGAAGCAAGACACTAATAAATGACGTAATATATTAACGTAAAATATAAAAGTAGACAACATGGGAAGGCTTAAAAAGTGAAGTCGCAGCCTCGCAGGTTGTTCTTTACCATCTCACATTTAATAAAAAAAAAGGCGTCTCTTTTATTCACTCATCCCTTCACAGTAAAAAAACCCCATGTGATGATCTTTGAAACTGCTAAAGAACTTGCAGCTTCTTCACAGACAGAACATAACACATTTATTATCAGGGACGGAACCACAGGGGGGTCAGAGGGGTCGGCCGACCCCCCGGCGGCCGGAGATAGAGGGTAGTAGTGTAGAGATGGTGGCCTTCTTTGATGAAGTTGCAGACTATGTTTGTGTTATTGTGTCTGATCTGAAGCTCGAAGAAGACGATGATGGAGAATCAGAGAATTGGGGGGAAATTAGTACAATTACAATTATACCCTTTCACTTCACAAAATTGCAAAATATGTCCATTTTTAATTATTGTTATTATCGCAAAATGAATAATAAAGTAATATATACATATTTTATGTCTGTGCTGGCGTGTGAAATACCCACCATAATCTTTTATAACATTCCTCTCTGCAAACATGGTTGTGCATTCCACATCCAATTCTGTCCATTTTGTAAACAAAAATAATTAAAATTTGAACACACGACAGATGATGATTTTGAAACATATACAAAGATATTTAAACTTATAATAATAATCAATACAATTACATTTTGTTTTAAATGTTATTCATTTAGAAATATTTTCCAATAAAATTGTATAATTTGATAAACTAATACTTATTATTGTTTTTGTTATTTTTATTATCATTGTCATTGTTATTTTATTTTTATATGTTTTTAAAATCCCATTGTTTTTCAAATAGTAAAATATACCAAAACATTTAATGAAACATATGAAGAATATATTGAAAATAGAGGGAAAAATAGAGGAACGATTGGAGTTAATAACACTGTCTAATTTCAATAAATTATTACCTTGAAAATATCGAGAGAAGTCTAATTTCAATATATTATTACCATGAAAATATCGAGAGAAGTCTACACAAGATTTGTGATAACTTTCTCTCAAATTTATTGATATGTTTTATCAAAAAAATAATTATATGAATGTGATGGAAATGAAACATTTTGGAGTTATCTAAAGATGTAAGTCTCACTATAACATATTATAATTTAATAATATCTATATGTTATGAAAATTGTATATATAAGTCGTGATTATTGTACCAAGAACTTGAATATTTCTCAATTTATATTGTACTAGTATAGTATTCTCGACCCCCCAAATGAAAAATCCTAGTTCCGTCACTGTTTATTATCACAAACCTCTACCACGAATCTCCTTTTCTTTCCCATATCTTTAGCCCTGAAATAGTAATTTCAAAACTCGAAGGTTCGTCGTCCATTCTAGTTCATGGGTGATACCAATCTCAGGTGCAAACTTGGGAAGAAGTGGATAATATATACTCACAGTCATGGCGAAAAGAAGCTGCGAAAAGCCCTTCAATAAAGTTCTTCCAAGGATCATCTTCGTCCTATGTTTGCTCCTGGTCTTCTTCTCCAATGTAATGAACCTTAGCTCAGCCTCACGACACGTGTCTCCCCGACAATGTCATGCAATAAGCAGCAAAAAACCACCACCATCATCAAAAGCTGCTACTTCTTTTAACACAACTCCTACTACTACTTCAACATCACCATTGCATAATGTTGCTAATTATAATAACTCATGGCATGAATTTGGTAATGCTGCCCACGACGTACCAAGTGGTCCGAACCCTGAGTCCAATTGATCATATTCATGCGTGTGCTGTTCTGTTTCAGACTTATTAGCAGGTTTTGTGTCTGCTTCTTAGCTATGTCTAATTACTCTTTCTTCTTCTACCTTTTTTTTGGCAATTTATGTCTCATGAATACTTCAATGATGTTGGGTTGTCTGATGAATCTTCACGTGATATTTTTTTCCATTTTCTATTCAATTTGATGCATCAGCTTTAAATTGAAGTGCAGGCAGTGATTTCATTTGGATGCAATAAAATCTTAAAAATGTTTTTTTTTTTTTCTTGTTGTCTTCACTGAAACCATTCCTCAACATCAGATAATATGGATTTATGCGTTTGTCGTCTGAACGAGTATAGTGGGAGCGTCCGGGAAATAGATGAGCTGGTTTGATATGATTCAATAATAATAATATATAATAATGTTCACTTAATGGTAAAATGCGACGACTCAATCATTGATCCAATGCCTGAATAATATTTCATTTCAAGATAGCATTTATTTTTAATCATAGATAACCTCACGTTCGAGTTGACAGACATTTCGCTACGTTTAACTACTATCATGCTCGAAGAATATATTAGAAGGAAAAAAGAACGTATCTCATCATTCTATTATATTGAATAACTAGTATTTAATCTCGTCTTCAGCATTATGGTGAGACAAAAATAAAAATAGATTATACGGTGAAGGGTAACAAAATCAATACAAGTGTCCAAAATTACGAAGCTCATCAATCTACCACAAGGATCAAAAGTTAAAACAGAACAAAACTCTTTAGGTGGAAACTCAGAAAAAAAATATATAGATAGGCAAAAGAAACACTTGTTCAGTACTTGACTGGCGCAATAACATCAAGCAGAGCTCCAAGCTTCTCCTCAGCAGCTTTCTCGGCTTTGACTCTAAGCTTAGTCAGCTGCTTCTTCTTCTCGTAAATTGCCTGGGATCTTTCCTTCCTCTTATTCTCCAATTCCTGCAATAATCCACCGATGAATTATTACCATCTACGTTCAAAGTTTCGTTGGAAAAAGGACACCACATACTTACCCTGATAGTATCGTAGTAATTCCAACCCACTTCAGACGACAGTTTTCCCAAGAGGCAATATTTATGCCCAGACTGAAGCCTTAGGACCCTGTTATTGGTGCAAAATAAGCAATGAGTTCACATTGACTTGACGCGGGTTTTTTTGTTGAAGTGTCATTTTCAACAATGAGGTTTAAGAAAACTCACTTGAGAGCGTCGGGTATGACCATTCTCTTGATCTTGTCGTACGGCGGTGGAATGCCCTCAAAAACCTTCAATCTAGCAAGAGCAGCTTCCCCTCGCTTAGTCTTGTGGGGGATCATTCTTCAATTATGACACAACCAAAACAAATAAGTGAGATTAATGGGGGGACAAGATCATCGATGGGTAGCAAAAATTAGAAACTGCTGAAATTTCACATTGGCTTCAATTTTCCGAACAAATGAGGTTGGGATCTGTGCCTCAAGATGCTTTTAGAAGCGATTTAGAAGTAAAGAACAGACCATAAGCATACAATATCATACAATCAAGCCAACCAAAAATCAAACTCCAAAGTAAAAAAGCTGTCTGATGAAATAGTCAGCTAAGACCGACCATTATAAGTCAAATTAAGATGTCACACAGGGAGGAAAAAAAAGCAAACAGCAACAGAAATGGCACAAACCACATCTAACCATAAATAACAAAAACCTCCACAAACAATAAAAACCTCAAATTCGAATCATCAAAGTGAAGAAACACGAAAAAAATTGAACATACCCACGGATAGTTCTCCAGAGGATCTTAGAGGGGGCCCTGAAGTGGATAGGGCCGTGGGACGGCTTGGTGTTCATTCTCTTCCGTAGAAACCTCAGATATTTCATCTTTTGCCTAACCAATCCGCCGGATAGGCAGATTTCCTCGCAGCGAACAACCACAACCTTCTGACCATTCAACAGCTCTTTGGCGATTATCGACGCCAATCGACCGAGCATGTGATTCCTAGCGTCCACCACCACCCTCCTTGCACATATTCCAGAACCTGATACCATTTCTGCGTTCCCCTTTTTTCCCCCCACCGCGAAACTCTATCGCTCACTGCTTCTAGGGTTTCAGTGGACTGGACGAATGTATAGTGTTTGCAAGGTTTTGGGCCTCTAATATAGGCCCAATAGTATATGGGCTTCAGCTGTTCAGAGGCCCATATATTGGTTCTTCTCCTGTGTGGCGCAGGTGCACTGTTTCTTGGGTGGGTCGTCACCGTCCATGCGCAATGGGGTATTATAAGTAAATAGCCTTGACTCGGTCACCTTTAAAAAAATAGCCTTCAAATGTAAAATAATTGTAGTGCCCTTACTAATCATGCCCACATTAAAAACCAATATGCAGTGGCGGAGCCACATGAGGACCAGTGGGGTCCATGGACCCCACTGGAATTTTATTTTTTAATTAAAAATATACAGTAAATTTTTGAGAGGGACTAAAATTGATAATTTTTACACAGCAGGGACCCCAGTGAAATTATTTGAAAATATAGGGTGTGGGGTCCAATTAGACTGGACCCCACTAAATGTTCACTCTGGCTCCGCCACTGCCAATATGTTAAATGGGAATTGCGTGTCCCTTGCTATATAGCACAGGTCCCATGAAGCACGGGACATGTACTATATAGCACAGGTCCCGTACTATATACCACAGGTCCCATGAAGCACGGGACTAGGGATGGCAATGGGGCGGGGCGGGGGCGGGGGCGGGGATCTAATCCCCATCCCCGTCCCCGCGATGCATTCGGGGACGAAATCGTCCCCGTCCCCGTCCCCGCGGGGATCAACGCGGGGCGGGGATTCCCCACGGGGATTCTCCGCCCCTTAATTTTCTTTAAAAAAATAATATTTTTAATATAATATATAAATTTGAATATATTTGTGTAATAAATATTATATAAATTATAATTTTATATATTATTTGTATTAATTTAATATTTTTAATCTATATTTTAATATTATTTTACTATTATTTAAATTATAATGTAATATTATATATATTATAATACATAAAAGAGGGTTCGGGTACGGGGCGGGGATCCCCATGGGGATCCCACGGGGAGAAATCATTCCCCGTCCCCGCCCCGCGGGGATAAAACTTCGGGGATTTCGCGCCCCGTTCGGGGCGGATCCCCGCGGGGACGGGGAATCCCCGCCCCATTGCCAACCCTACACGGGACTGTGCTATAACGCATTGTTTTAAAAAGCGCTGCGTAGCGCGCTTTATAGCGCGCTATAGCGCAAAATTTCACAAAAACGCGATATAGCATTGTGTATTTCGCGTATTTCCCCAAAAGCGTACGCTTTTTTACGCCTTTTTACGCTTTTTTGCGCTTTTTACGCTTTGTTTAAAAATATTGCGCTATTTGGGCGGAATTGATTATTTGATGAAAATAGGGCATGTGATGTGTAGATTTATTCATCGTGTGATCCATATTAAGATTATCGATTGAAATGGTAACACATTAATGTACCGTGTAATTTATTCATAATAATTATTATTTTTATATATTTCGATGCAAGTAGCTTGGAAATTGATGAAATACAATTATAAAAATTGCTAAAAATAAGTCAATAAAGAATAACTAATTATTATTATTTTTTATAAGATGAATGATATACTATTTTTAAGTGAATTGCAGTGTAATATACCGTTACATGTTGTATAGATGCAATTTTTTTATTAAAATTAGTTTGCTCGAAACACTCACGCAATACGCTACGCTATTTACGCTACACGCTATCGGAATTAAAACGCTACGGCTTGCGCTATGCGCTTTTTAAAACATTGCTATAACGTGAGCACGGGACCCCTGCTATATAGTAAGGGACCCCGTGCTATATATAAAAAGACAAATCTTGTAAAAAGACGAAGATACCCTTAAATTGAAGTCTATTTTTTAAAAGGTAGAATCGACGAGGCCATTTTTTTAAAGCTGGCCGAGTGAAATGCTATTTTTTAAAAATACCCATGCGCAATGACGATTAAGCCCCACTTCGTGAAAATTAAAATAAACAAATTTTGAGAAAGGAAAATCGATTTTCAAAGTCCATACTCGGGCGTGAGCTTCAAGAGTCCAGTCCAGCTACGAAATCTATTACTGATTGATTTCCAAATCACAAGTCGACGGACAAATTGTCTATCGGATCGGAGTTTCTATCTCTTCTGTGTTTCGTTTTGCTCAGTTTGATACTATGCTGGAGAAGATAGGTTTGCCTCCAAAGCCATCTCTGAGGGGAAATGCTTGGGTGGTTGATGCCTCTCACTGCCAATCATGTTCCTCAGCCTTCACTTTCATCAATCGGAAGGTTTGTTTGCGTTGCTGTTTTTTTTTTTTCTTTTGCCCTTTTGTAAATCCCTATCTGATATGATCGTTAGGGCTTTTACAAATTGCCATCGTAAATTGTGGATTCTGATATTATCATTTGGGCTTGAATCAGCTTAGATTGGTGGCAGTATAGAGGCTGCCAGTTTGTTCTCTAGTTCGTCTGTACTCTGTAATATAATTGCGTGATTGTAAGTCCTTTTTTGATTTTTGGGGTAAACTATTTTGATCCTTTTGATTGTCAAAGCATCATTGCCGAAGATGTGGGGGATTGTTCTGCAACGGATGTACCCAGCAGAGAATGTTATTGCGTGGTCAAGGCGATTCGCCCGTTCGCATATGTGACGCCTGCAAAAAGTTAGAGGAAGCAGCTCGGTTTGAGATGCGATATGGGCATAAAAACAGGGCTGGGAAAGGTATAATTTTTAGTTTTTTTTTCGGCTGCTATCATTGTAGTTTTTCCTTGTCACAATTGGCAAATTTATGTCATTTCTGCTGCATCCAGCTCACAATTGGTGTTATCATTGGCTGCTTGACATTTTTATTATTCGGATATTAGTGATGATGAGGAGGATAAAATACTCGTTGTATTGAATATTAACTCGTCAGAAATAAGGAAATTGTGTGATTTACTCTTTGGCAAATGAGAAAGTACCATTCATTTACCAGAGATTACTGAGAAATAAAGATTAAAGCACACTGAAATCGTTGCACTATGCAAGTTTTTTCAGCTTTGTGTGGTCCTT
The DNA here is from genome assembly GCA_027422505.1 of Craterostigma plantagineum. Taxonomy (NCBI): domain Eukaryota; kingdom Viridiplantae; phylum Streptophyta; class Magnoliopsida; order Lamiales; family Linderniaceae; genus Craterostigma; species Craterostigma plantagineum. The sequence goes on along the minus strand of JAPQWV010000124.1, from coordinate 1,200,221 downwards.
TGCAGGTGGTTCCAAACTTGCTTCAGAGAAAGAGGATGATGTTTTAAACCAGATTCTCGGTAACGAGGACCTAAGCAGCGCATCGAGTTCTAAACAAATGACCTCAAGCACAGTAGGAGATAATATAGAGAGAAGCCTATCAAGCGATCAGTCGGGTAACAGATCAATGCATTCAGAATCTCTAAGCCCTGAGGATTTGCGTCAACAAGCTGTGTTAGAAA